>JANUWF010000528.1:147500-675000 GCA_026120185.1 Voacanga thouarsii | reverse complement strand
TTTATTTTGTGAAAGGCAGAAGATGTTTATAATATTTTTATATATAGATGTATATATATATATATATATATATATATATATATATTTTGTTTCTCAAATTCTATTTTTGAACTAATTTTGAGAAAAAAAAAAGTCTATTTTCAAATACACACTATAGTTTTCAACACATATTACAAATACAGTTAAATACTGTAGTTTTGGAACATTCTAAAATTAAATGTAACAATAAATATATTTAATAATATTTATTATATGTTATAATATATTCATAATTTAAATATAATTTTATTATAAAAATCTTAAGTATAATTTTATTTACAAGAAGAAAATAAATGTAAATCTAGAAGTCCTTAAATCTAGCTTTACAAATTTAAAGGAAACAATTGAAAACTAAAAGGCGCGAACAGAGATGCCAACCAAGCAGAACCCACCACAAAGCTTCCCCCTTGATTTCTCCAAATGAATTATCCCCGCTTGCTCATCACTCTCCTCGCTTTTTTTCGAAATGGCTGACAAAGCTTATGTTACAAACAGGGTACCTACGAGCACAGACAGGCAACTCAACTGAATTGAACAAGCACCGCCTATACCCGACCAGGGCTCTAACAATTGCAATTATCAAATATCAACAATGCCGGCAAGGCCACACAGTCCAAACGTAATGTACCTAGACAGAATTCAAACTTAATAAATAAGTCAGTAGTATACCTGAGAGATTTGCTCGCGGTTCTACCAGAACGTACCAGGCGCCGGCACTCCTCTAGACAAGTTGCGCCGCAACGTACTGTACTGCTGACCAAATCACCAGTCCAATACTGGTTTGCCTTCAAGAAGTTATTCGCCCCACTTTGGTGCAATGGGTACAACGACTCTTCTTGCAGGATAAGACGGTCTCAAATCACTGTTGACGCACACCAACTGTGATCACCTCGAAAATTCCCTCAGTTCACCGGTCCCGATAAGCCAAAAATTATGGATCGTGAAGAGAATCGAAGAGGCGAATTTTTTCGCAGGAAGCAAAAAAGCACGAAAAAGGATTCACCCTAATGGAGGCTCTGTTCCCTCTTTTAATTTCGCCTTAGGAAAAATTAAAAACCCAACTCGGATTAGGAAAACCCTAATTCCTTATCAGATATCTTGTTTCCTATTCTTTTTCAAGTTAGAGTTAATTGGGCCAAACAAAAATAGAGGATCGTTAAAACATTGGCCAAGCCCCAGCCGGGCGGGGCGGGCGGGCGGCGTGCGCGT
Organism: Voacanga thouarsii; assembly: GCA_026120185.1. Classification (NCBI taxonomy): domain Eukaryota; kingdom Viridiplantae; phylum Streptophyta; class Magnoliopsida; order Gentianales; family Apocynaceae; genus Voacanga; species Voacanga thouarsii. The sequence continues at coordinate 673,752 of JANUWF010000528.1, read as the reverse complement.
GTGGCATCCTCCATACCTTGGGCTTTTCTATTAAATCTATAGAAAAGCCTTTTAGTATATAAAGGCTTCCACACTCCTCTATTTTTTCCATGTGGGACTCATGTCTAACATGAGTTCCCAAATGGTTAAACACCCAACTTTAACAATATTTAATTATGAATTCCCACCATGAAAATGGCTTCTACCACAATCAAAACAATCTCTAATATGTCAAGAACAATTCCCATTAATTATTTTAGGCTAACCAATCATGAGTTAAAAAATATTAACTCCCAAAGTTGCCATTTTCAACAATCCCCCACAAATCCATAGTTAAAGACTATTCAGGATTTACATAATCTGCTTTTGATAATGGTACCTTCCGGTTTGAACCACTACCTAAGTTATCCAACTTATGCCCCCACAGGAACAGATGGACTTAAGCCTTGAATCTGAACCTTGAATGTGATGGCGTCCACTGGTAACAACAGACTATCGGCTATGGAGATAATCTTTAGGGTTGACACGTTATGGTCATGTGTCCTGATCCTGTCTCATGAGTGTATTCAGAGAAAACCCAATTCCCTTTAGTTGCGGCCACACAACAACATTCACATAGTTGGCGATCTCCAAGGATGTACTGTTAGCATCCTGTCTAAAAGACTTGATCTCATTCAGAGTCAAAACTCTTACTCATTGCAGTAAACGCACCACAGGCTTTCAGGGAAATGACCTAGATACAAAGGTATCAGAATTGGTGCCAGATTCACTCAAACAGCTTGTTTATACCACATTGAACTGCCTTGTGGGATCTCTACTCGGTCAGTTGGGTTGCCACTGTAGGTAAATCATTTCTGGGTTATCAATCTCATTCCCAACCTGGATTTAAGGAATAATGATGTTTCCAGTCCCTTAATTAGGGGGTCTGCAATGTTATCTTTAGATCCAACAAAGTCAATAGACACCACCCTTTCAGACACTAACTCCCTTATGGACTTAAGTCTAATTTGGATGTGTCTCTTAGTCTTTTGATTATACTTTGTACTCTTTATCTTTACAATTGTGGTTTGACTGTCACAATGCACAGATATAGCAGTAATGGACTTGCTGATTATCGGCAAAGAGGACAATAGTCCATACAGCCATTCAGCTTCCGTTCCAGTAGTATCCAAGGCACATAACTCAGCCTCAAAAGTTGACCGAGTTATCAAAGTCTATTTACAAGACTTCCAGGCGACTGCTCCGCCACCTAATGTAAACACATATCCAGTGCAACCATTACTACCAGAGTTCTTGGCTATCCAGCTTGCATCACTATAACCTTCAAGTACAGCAGGGAATTTCCCATAATGCAGCCCAAGGGAAATTGTTCCCTTCAAGTACCGTAGTACTCTATCCAAGGCCTACCAATGAGTCCGATTTGGACAACTTGTATATCTTGCCAACTTAGATACAGAAAATGAAATATCTAGTCTTGAGCCATTTGCAAGATATTGCAAGCTACCAATAATTTGAGAATATCTTAATTGAAACACAGGAACTCCACTTTCATTCTTGAACAAAGTTACAGAAGGGTCACTTGGAGTTTTAGCAATTCTACAATTTTGATACCCATATTTCTCAAGAACACTCTCAACATAGTGAGTTTGAGAAATGGTTATCCCCTCAGTTGAGCGAATCAACTTTAGGCCAAGAATCACATTTGCTACTCCCATATCCTTCATTTCAAACTTACTTTTCAAAAATGATTTAGTCTCATTAATTATCGCAATGTTGGACCCAAATAGCAAAATGTCATCCACATACAGACATAGAACAATATAAGCATTACCTTTAACCTTACAGTAAACACGCTTGTCATTCTCATTTATGTTGAAGCCAAATGATAAAATCGTTTTATCAAATTTTTCATGCCATTGTTTGGGTGCTTATTTTAGACCATATAGGGATTTAACAAGTTTACAAACTTTTCGTTCATTTCCTTTGGCAACAAATCCCTCAGGCTGATCCATATATATCTCTTCTTCAAGATCACTATGAAGAAAAGTTGTCTTTACATCCATTTGGTGGATGGTGAGACCATATATAGAAGCCAATGCAACTAGCACTCGGATTGTAGTCAAACGAGCAACAGGAGAGTATGTATCAAAATAGTCTATTCCCTCTTTCTGTCTAAACCCTTTGGCAACTAATCTGGCTTTATACTTATCTATGGTCTCATTTGGTTTAAGTTTCTTCTTAAATATCCATTTACATCCAATTGTGCTGCACCCAGGAGGGAGATCTACCAATTCCCATGTCCCATTGGAGACAATGGAATCCATCTCACTTTTGACAGCTCCTTTCCAATGCCCTGCTTCTGAGGAAGCCATAGCTGCTTGAAAAGTTAAAGGTTCGTCCTCAACATTGTAAGTGACAAAATCACTTCCAAAGTCCTTGACTACCTTAGCTCTCTTACTCCTTATAGGTTCTTCCAATTCATCAGTTTGAGTATTGGAACTATTTGGACTTGCCCCCACATCTTTCATCCTTTCCATATGATCAGGAATGGAATCAAATATTAAGGCTGAATCTAAAGTAGAAACATCTTGAGGCAAACCAGTTTTTATGGGAAACACATCCTCAAAGAATGTAGCATCACGGTATTGAATTATAGTGTTACAATCTATACCAGGTATTTCGGACTTAATTACCAAAAACCTCATGGCATAGCTTGTTTCCACATAACCAATAAAGATGGCATCAACAGTCTTTGGTCCTAACTTCTTCCTTTTATGTTCAGAGATTAGAACTTTTGCAAGACAACCCAACACACGGAAGTATTTTAAGTTAGGTTTCCTACCTTTCCAGATTTCAAATGGAGTTACCTCTTTATATTTATGAGGGACTCTATTCAGAATATGGCAAGCCGTATTCAAAGCCTCACCCCACATATACTTAGGCAATCCGTAATTCAAAAGTAAACTGTTGATCATATCTTTAAACGTTCTATTTTTCCGTTCAGCAATCCCATTAGACTAGGGAGAATAAGGGGGTGTCTCCTCATGAATTATGCCATTGCTTTGGCAATATTCAACAAATGGATTAGACCCATACTCTCTACCTCTATCAGATCTTAACCTTTTAAGTTTCTTGCCAGTTTGAGTTTCAGCTTCATTTGTAAATATGAGGAACTTTTCAAGTGCTTCATCTTTATGTTTAAGTAAATAAACATAGCAATATTTACTGCAATAGTCAATAAAAGTAATGAAGTATTTCTTATGATCCATAGTCAACAAGCCATTGAATTCACAAATGTCTGTGTGAACTAAATCAAGTATTCCTGAATCCCTTTCAATTGAATGATAGGGTTTCCTGGTTGTTTTAGCTTCCACACACACTTGACATTTATTCTTCTTATCAATTCAATGTTTAGGGATCAAGTCTAAATTCATCATTCTTTTAACAGAATCTAAATTTAAATGTCCGAGTCTGCTATGCCAAATATTAGCGGATTCAATCATGTGCACCATGGGATAAACAGAATTCTCAACAGAAGAAGCTTTATTCAAATCAGAAGTACATGGTTCAATTCTTAATTTAAATAAACCATCTAACAAGTAACCTTTGCCAACAAAAGAATTGTAGTGCATAATCACTACTTTATTACATTTGAAAGTCAATTCATAACCCTCTCTAACTAAATATGAACCACTAAGAATATTCCTACGAACTGTTGGAACATGTTGCACTCTATGAAGAGAAAGAATACGCCCTGAAGGAAACTTCAAGTCCACGCGTCTAATCCCTAACACATTGGCTGCAATTGAGTTCCCCATCTTCACAGTTTTTCCTTTAATAGGCTGGTAAGACACAAAAAGCAGTTTATCAGCCCAAACGTGCACATTCGCTCCAGTATCAACCAGCCATTCAAGTGGCTCATAAATAGAAAAGACTTCTAGGTTAACAGAAACATATATTTCATCATCATTGGAAGTAGTGATGTCAGTCCCAGCCTCAATGGTACAAACTTCAGCAAGGTAAGTACTCAAATCAGCTTCCGCTTGACTAGTATCCTCTACCACCACATTGACTTGTGCTTCAGAATTTGATCCTTGTTTGACTTTGGGTTTTTTAGACGGACAGTCCTTAACCCAATGTCCAACCTGACCACAATTTCAGCAAGGTTTGTTCGCTTTCGGTTTCTTCTTGGCTTTGCCTTTTGTCTTGTTTATGGTTTTAGAATTTGAATTAACCCCCACATTCCTCTGATTATTGCTCTTCTTCCCAGTAGTCACCACATGGACATTAGACTCCACAGGTACAATATGACTATTCTTTCTATATTACTCCTCAATGGATATTGATTTCATCAGATCGTTTAGAGAAATCTTCTTCGTCTTGTGTCTGAGGGACATACCAAAGTCCTCCCAAGACTTAGGAAATTTCTCTATCACTGACATCACTTGAAACTTCTCAGGAAGTTCCATATCCGATTCATGAAGAGAATGAATAATTAATTGCAACTCTTGAGTCTGTTCAGTCACAAACTTACCCTCAACCATCTGAAACTTCAGGAATTTGGAGACATAATACCTTTCCAGACCTTGATTCTCGGTATTATATTTTCTATCCAATTCATCCCATAGCATCTTTGTTGTGTATGACTCAAAACAGTAGACATCAAAGAGAGCATTTGTCAATGCTGACAGTATTGCCCCTCTGCCTACATTGTTCCGTTCATCCCACGTAGCAATCTCAACTACTCTAGAATACCTTTCAGTTGGTATAGGCCTGTCTACCTGCACTGCTGATAATAAGCCCCTCATGGTCAACCAAATTTTCATGCGTTGTTGCCAATGCTTGAAATTCTGCCTTGGACCAAACTTATCCGGCAGACCATTCAAGTTAACCAAAGGCTTATACGCAGCAGATGCAATACCTGACGAACTGGCCATTGCACACACACAAATAATTGCAGAATAACTTCTTGAAGACTGTTACAAATAGGGGTACCTACGAATACAGACAGGCAACTCAACTGAATTGAATAAGCACCGCCTATACCCGACCAGGGCTCTAACAATTGCAATTATCAAATATCAACAATGCCGGTAAGGCCACACAGTCCAAATGTAATGTACCTAGACAAAATTCAAACTTAATAAATAAGTCAGTAGTATACCTGAAAGACTTGCTCGCGGTTCTACCAGAACATACCAGGCGCCGGCATTCATCTGGACAAGTTGCGCCGCAATGTACTGTATTGTTGACCGAATCACCAGTTCAATATTGGTTTGCCTTCAAAAAGTTATTTGCCCCACTCTGGTGCGATGGGTACAACGACTTTTCTTGTAGAATAAGACGGTCTCAGATCACTGTTGACGCACACCAACTGTGATCACCTTGAAAATCTCCTAAGTTCATCGATCCCGATAAGCCAAAAATTATGGATCGTGGAGAGAATCGAAGAGACGAATTTTCTCGCAGGAAGCAAAAAAGCACGAAAAATGATTCACCCTAATGGCAACTGTTCTCTCTTTTAATTTCGCTTTATGAAAAATTAAAAACCCAATTCGGATTAGGAAAACCCTAATTCCTTATCAGATATCTTGTTTCCTATTCTTTTTCAAGTTAGAGTTAATTGGGCCAAACAAAAATAAAGGATCGTTAAAACATGGGCCAAGCTTGGGCGGGTGGCACGCGTGTGGCATTCTCCATACCTTGGGCTTTTCTATTAAGTCTATATAAAAGCCTTTTAGTATATAAAGGCTTCCACATCCCTCTATTTTTTCTTTCAAGTGAGACTCATATCTAACATGAATTCCCAAAAGGTTAAACACCCAACTTTAACAACATTTAATTATGGATTCTCACCATGAAAATGACTTCTATCACAATCAAAACAATCTCTAATATGTTAAGAACAATTCCCATTAATTATTTTAGGCTAACTAATCATGAGTTAAAAAAATATTAACTCCCAAAGTTGTCATTTTCAACAGCTTCGCCTTTGGATTTCTCCACTTTCTCTAGGGCTATAGATAAGGAAGTGATTGGGTAGACTCACCCTGCTTGAGAATTTTCAGAGATTGCTTAGTCTGTGAGTCAAAAATCTGAATTTTAATTTCAGTGCTGCGGATTTCTTCTCTAAATTCTGTTCCAGCGAAGTGAAGTGATCAGAGAGTTCTTTCCAGAGAAGTGTACAGCTCGTCTTCAAAGAAGTCTGCCGCTGGAAGTCATCAAAACTCGGCGGCGGAGGCGGCTGCGAGTGAGTCAACTCGCCGGGTCGGCGATTGAACCCATTGCTTTTTTCTAACTTCTGGCGTCTCCGAGGTAAAAGAGGAAAAGGTTTAGAAATGAAACCCATTGCTTTGTGCGAGTAAATCTAGTTTTGTGTTGGATTTATTTGGTTATTGAGCATTTCAAGTTTATACCCATGGGTATTTAAGTGGAAGAGGTTATTGCTTCTTCTCTGTTCTTCTTGTGAAGAATTTTCTGTTTTTATTTCTTGATTTTGTTATACGATTTCAGTTTTTTCCCTCTTTTTTTGTTTAGATTATTTTGCCCCTATTTTCCTTTTTTAGTGTTTTTGGGTATTCAAGCGGACAGAGAGGCTTCTGTCCAGATTCTTATTGAACTAAATTCTCAACTCTCACTGATGAACTTATGGTCTACTTGTCAGATGCAGAATACACTACAGCAGGCAACTATGGATAGCAACTTACAAGTTGGGGCCATTTTTCTTCATGGATATCACACACAAATGTATGTATATTTTGGATATCTCGAAATATATATATATATATATATATATATATATATATATATATTTCCTTTGGCAAAATGCTTTGCTATCTTGGCTATATTCTATCATGCTTGTTCTTGTTTAGTAGTAAACTTATGCCTAATCTGCTCATATTTTCTGCATTCTGTGCGTTATTGAGTGGGAAAAATCTCAGTTCAGAGAAATGGATCAAAAGTTGATGCTTAATTTTCCAGTTTCGTAGAGATTAAAGATTGGATTGTTTGTGGAAAAAAAAAAAAAAGAATTTTTAACGAATGATGGCCTTGAAGATTCTTTCCTCTGGGCCTATGTGTGTTTTCCTGTTTTGAGAATTGTTTTATCTGATGCTTTCTTTCCTTGAAATTTCTTGTACTGCTTTCATGGGTTAGGGGAAGCACGACTTTGGTTTATGGATTTGGTCTCACCCATCAATGGTGAACAGCTCCCTCTGTGTGGTGCTTCAGATTTTGTTTATGCCTGTGCTTTGTTTCTTTGCTGGGATAGAGCCTAAAATAAGTAAGTTAGTTAATGGCACTAGTCCTCCCTTTCCCACTTCTTGTTTGGTTTCTAACAGATACAAAGAGTAATGGATTCACTTTTTGTGGAGGATGATTTTGCTTTTGTACTGCCATTTTGTTCTTATTTTCACTTGCACATTATTTTGGGTTTCCTTGAGCTTTTCCTTCGCCCTTTAGTTGCAGCATTTTGTTTACTTCTTGATTGAAGACTTGGATATAAGTGTTCTTGTATTCTTTGCTGATTTTTGCATCACAACTTTCATATAATCACTGAACTCTCAACTGTTTCTATGTATTTAAGTTATCGAATGGGTCCAATGCAAATTTTATTATAAGATGAGATACACAAGACAAAAATAGGGAAGAGAATAGGTTCAATTGACTTAAATTTTAGGCCAAAATTAGAGTAACATAGGGAATATATTTCAAAGAATATGACTTTCAAAGGACTCTACCTGTCATTGCTCGTAAGGAGGCAAAAGAATTATTATGGTCCGATTAAAATGGCTATATACAGCATTACTAGGCTTGTGGACTTGAATTGCATTATTTATTAGCATTAAATTCTTTAGCCTTTTCCCAATCACCCTTCAGTGCAGCTTTGTGCAAGGGCAAATAAAATATGAGATTGTTTACCGACTTAGGACCTACCATATTGGAATAGAACACAATAAGAAAGTATATCCTAATCTAAGATACTAGAATGCAAATAGTTTTAGCCTTATGCAATCAAGCAACTTGGGGGTGATATATAAAATTTTTCAGCCACAGCTTAAATTTGCAGCAGAGTAGAATGCAGATTAAGTTCAAGATTACTTATCAAAGAAATTGCGAAAAGATTGTACTCACTGTCACCCGGCAATGGGGCCATTGGTATTACTATATGTGCTGCTGCATTAGGACTATGTACCATTTCATTTTGGTTCATATCAAATTGTGCTCTAACGGGCACATTTGAATGGCAAGGAACCTGAACTGAAAGAGCTTGATGCGAAACACAATATCTTGCACTGAGGCCAGCCTTAATGAATTCTTCTTCTGCTGTAGAAGCTCCTGAGTTCGGCTCAGAATGCCTCTCGGGTAAGCATGATTGGATTGAAAGCGTTCTTTGCAATTTCAACTTTCCCAAGCTTTCCATACTGCTCCAATAACCTGAAACTGCAATTAGCAGATCTGTTTTTTTGGGATAATTGAATTGAGATATCTAGGAAAGTGAAGCATGACAAATTAATAAATAATGCAAGTCAAGTCCACGAGTCAACTCAGACACTGCATAGAAATATCCTGTTCCTTGGCTATTCAAAGGTTCTAAAAGTGAAATAGGGGATGCAATTCCAGATTTATGACCAAAACTTCCTCCCTTTCTGAAATGCTTATGGTATGACAAAGTGATCAACTGATTGCAACTACGCTTTATCTCACACCAGGCACACTACCCAAGGAAAAAGTAATGAACTTCTTTTCCTTGCTTCACTGACATCAATAACATTTCTAAACTAAATCTGCTATATGCATGCATTTGCCTTCTGGTTTTCATTCTCCCAATTCAAAACTTGTCTACAAGCTTAATAAATCTTTCTTTGGCCTCATACAAGCCAATAGAAAATGGAATGCCAAGTTAACATAGTCTTTGTTTGAGCTTATGGTTTCATTCAGTCCAAAAGCAATTACAACTTATTTTACATACATCAAGAGTCCTTGTTTATTGCTTTGCTCATCTATATTGATGATGTGATCTTTGGTTAGTAATGATCTTTATGCCATTGGTTCAGTAAAATATTAATTGCATGATAAATTTTGCATTAAGAACCTTGGATAGCTCCATTACATTCATTGGCTTTGAGGTTGTATGAAATGTTAATGACATTGGTCTTTGCCAACACAATATACTCTTGAATTGCTAACCTTTTCAAGTTTTCTTGGATGTAATTTATGGTCACTCCTATTAATAGTAAACATAAATTTCATCTTGTTGATTTTGAACTATTGGCTAACGTTCTTTGATTGTCCTACTGCCTTTATATGCAAGTTGCTTATGGCATTTTGAAATATATTAAGCAATCTTTGGGTCTTTAATGTGTGCTTTTTTGTTTTTATATTGTAAGAGACGATTTCTTGATGATGTACATGAACAGAGAAATGATTCCCAAGAGTCCTAAGAGGCAGCATCAAAGAGATGATGCCACGACACACCTGAAGATGATGAACACAGAGAGATTGTAGTAATATCTCTATAATTTTTTTTAGATCTTTTTGGTAGTATATTTTGTTTCTAATGTTTTGTAATGTTACACATTTTATTAGGATTATTGAATATACTATTATTTTTGTCTCTAAAATAGAATTGCATATTTTCGTCTCTAATTTTTTTCTCTATGTTCTATCGAAGTAAAGTCGGAGTGGAGTGGAGTGGCGATGAAAAAATAGTTTCTAATATAGTTACGGACAAATTGGTTTCCAATTTTTTTTTCTAAATACAGACAAAATATTATTTTGATTGGTCTAAAAAATTTGTCTCCAAATTGAGTAAAAAAATAATGACAAAAATTCGTCTCTATGTTAGAGACAAAATTTTTTATGTTCACCTCTAATTAGAGGCGGATAAAATTGGTCGCTAATTTTTGTTTTTAAATGGAGATAAAAGATTATTTTGATTGGTCTGAAAAATTTTGTCTCTAAATTGAGTCAAAAACAGTGACAAAAATTCGTCTCTATGTTAGAGATAAAATTTTTTATGTTTGTCTCTATTGGTAGCAAATTTTTGTTTCTAAATAGGGATTAAAATTATTTTGGATGGTTTAAAAATTTTGTCTTAAAATCGAGTCAAAATAGTGACAGAAAATCCGTCTTTATGTTAGACACAAAATGTTCATATTCGTCTCTAAAATTCATGACGGATTAGAGACAAAAATTTCGTCTCTAATGAAGCGTTGACTTTTGTATTTGACTTGATAATTTAGAGATGAATATTAATAATTTAGAGATGAATTATTTTCGTTTCTATAATTTAGAGACTAAATTTTCAATTCGTCTCTAATTAGAGACGCCCTTTTTAGAGATGACACCCTTTTTGTCTCCATTTCGTCTTTAATGTCAATTTAGAGACGAAAACCAATGTTTAGAAACAAAAATTTTCCGTCTCTAAAAGACGGTTTTCCCGTAGTGGAAGAATATGGATATTAAATATAAGTTTTTGATCGGTAACCGCATGTATGTTGGCCAACTCAATTCTTTTACTTTTTTTCCCCTTTCTTCGAACATGCTAGTGTAAAATCATCATCATCAAGTTCATTCATGCCATCTCTATCAAATCAACCTATAATTCTGAATCTTGGGCACTTTGCTGTACTTCTTTTCTTGCTTTTTTTTTTTTTTTAACTTTTTTGCAATCGACTAAGTTGCTTGCTGATTGCATTCTAGAAATAGGGCGCAACAATTTTTTAGGAGTCAGAGAATTCCAATAAATAACAAGTATACGGATATAGCTTGTCTTGCAAAATTTGAGGCCTAATGGAGATATCATCTGTAGCGAAATATGTCCAAGAGACTGTAGAATCTTTAGATGGAAAACTATTAAAGAGCTCATGTAACATCCTATCCTTTTATACTTTGATTGATGACTACCTTGTATAATGCGAGTATTTGTGTGAATGATTAGAATAAGAAATTATCAGTATAAAGAGATGAATGTTTTGTTGTAATTGATCGCGAATTGAGAAAAATTGAGAAAGAATTTGGAAATTTTGAAATACACCATTGAGTTCAATTTAATACATAGATCGCATTGGTGAAATAAAAAGTTTTTCCCATTGGGATGAATAGTGACTAGATTATGTGTATTTCTGAAGAAATATAATATACTCTTTTGAAGAATTAAATTGATTATAGTCAAAGAGAACAAGTGGCATTTTGTGATTTGTTGTTAAGATTAGATACCATTATATGATTGGTTGTTGAAGACTGAGTACCCTTATATGATTGGTTGCAAGAAAACACATGCAAGATTAACTAGACGATATAAAGCCTTTCAAATGTTATCTTATAATTGGTTGAGAAAGTCACTTGCTGTTGGTGATTGGTTTAGTAATCCACATGTTGCTATGTGATTGGTTGCATGAAAGTTCATGCAAAACTTCTAAACTTTTCTACATATTTCTTTATGCCATCCTACATTTGGACCAATAAGGATTTTCCAAATCAACTTGACCATTTAATGCGCCATTTGACCAATTAATGGCTATTTTGACCATGTGATGTAATTGTCTAAGAATGGAAGAAGAATGGCGGTGGGAAGGCTATTTAGGCCACGAAATTCAGCAAGAAAAAGAGAGGAAAAGGAAAAGGAAAGAAAAATAAAGGAAAAGGAAGAATAACAGAGAGAAAATAGCAAGAACTAGGAGTTTTTCAAGCTAAGGATTCATCAAACATAAGGTATAAGGCATGCCTGGTTGAATTAAAGTCATTCTATGATCTACAAGGATTACTTTGATATGAATTTTGTAGAGATATAACAAGAATTATAGTTATACTTGGTGAAGCATTCTTGTTGTGATATTGCTTTTGTTGAAGAGAGAATGAAAATGAAATTAATAGTTGTGATTATTACATAACATGAAAGCTTGATATATATTCTTCGTGGCTACCGGTTTGTTGTGTTGATTATATGAACATACTGCTCTTTTCATGACTGAAACTAAGAAGGTTTGGTGACGTTGAGATGAAGAATGATATGGATTAAGTGATAATTATGTGCTAAAATGAGAATAGAATATATGGATAATACATTTAGTAAGTAAAAGTGTGAATTTCTTGGCAAAAGAACAAGTTTTTGCTTGCAGTATCTCTGTGTTGGTTTTAGGTCTAATTGGAGAGAGTTTATATATTTGTAGCTAAAGGTCTTAAGAACATTTTGGCATAGATTTGATACTTTTTAGACTTGTGAATAGAAAGTTATGATGAAAATACTAAACATTGCCAAACCAGGAAGTGATTAGGATTCTGGAAGTTTCTGACCAAAACTGAATAAAATAAAGAAGGGAATTGGTGTTCTATAATTGGAAATGATAAAGGAATGTCTTGGAGATATTTTAAAACTAGTTTGGCATTAATTAGACATGTGAATCAAAAGATATTCTAAAAACAAGAAAAGGTACCAAGCTGTGAAAAATGTAGATATTGTTGAGGAAAAAATATTTATGTCTTGTTCTATTGGGTTTAATGGAGCCATGATATATTATAAGGCTGCATATGCCTTCTGATCATGTGAAATGAAAGAATGAAAGATTGGATATAAGAAGGAAATATTATTCCTTTAATTACTTCAAGTGATTATATTTCCAATTTTGAGAAATGTGAATTTAGGAAACTGGTATTTTCTAATGGTCATAATACTTTTTTATAACAATTTTAACATGGATTATTTATTTGATATACTTATATTTATAAATGTTTAGATTTATTAAAATTATTAAAAAAGATATTTTAACTAAATTTAAAGGTAATTGGATATATTTTGTCATATAATCAAGTATAATTTTTATATAAGGGCACACAACCTAACCCATTTATAAACATAAATAAATTAAATTAACGATCCGACCATTAAATTTATTAAAATTACTTAAAATTTTATTATGATCAATTTTGAAGGTAATTGACATATTTTACCACATAATCTGCTATAAGCTCAATAGAAGAGTCCAAAACCTGATGCATTTATAATGATAACACATATCAAATAACAATCTAACAGTTAAATTTATTAACATTGCTAAAAAAAAATTATGATCAAAGTTGAATATAATCGACATATTTTGCTTCATAATTTACCATAATCTCAATAGAAGAGTCCAAAACCTAATACATAAGCTAAAAACCTAATGTATTTACGGTTGTATTGTTAAATTTATATGTTTTTCTTTATAAATGCATTAGGTTTTGGATTCTTATATAGAAAATTTGTGACAAAATATATCTGATTATTTTCAAATTTAGTCATAATATTTTTTTTTTAGCAATTTTAACAAATATAATGGTTGAATCATTAATTTGATATGGTTATCAAATGTGTTAGTTTTGGACTCTTATATAGAAATTATGCAAAAGAATGTCTAGGATGCCCAAAATCATGAAATCCACTCTCTGGGACACGTGATTCAATTTTATAGCTTCAGCTCCCGTTATACTGAGGAGGGATGCTGGCCACTGAAGAAGAGGACTGGATTTCAGAGGACCGAGTAGCTAAGTGTGGAATGGTAGGGTTTCCTTCGACCTGTAGAGTCTGCATAATATTCATTCGTTGTGGGCTAGGGGTTTCTTTTTCTCCAATATTGGCTTGCGCTACTGCTGCAATTTGATCATGCGGTTTAGCAGTATCTAATTGATTGGACTGACCAATCATTAGCAATTAGTCTCAGTTCTTCTTTACTGCATTCTGATTCTATATGGATTGGTTCTTGTGAGTTTACAATTGTAGACACTGCAGAAGGCTTACGTATCAAACACTCTGTTGTTGTTCACCATCTACTAAGGCTGTTTCGGTTTATTTTGACAACATTTTGTTGTGCTGTGCCCCAAACAACAACAATATGCACAGTACGATGGCGTGTTTTCACAGGTAATGCTTTGATAAAACCCATCCAATTTTGTCTCTAACCAAATTCGTTTAGGATTCTGCTTTAGCAATCAACTTCCATGCAAACACGTGCCACACTAGGTCTTCAAAAAGAAACCGTGGCCTCATCCAACTTCAATGGCCTTCCATTCGCAGATGCAATAGAGCATATAATACTCTTGTTGAAAAAGTGAAATGGCAAATGTTCGAATGAAACCTATATATAAGCAACTGAAGGATCAGAAATGACACGAAAATTCTGTGTCCACTTAAGTATCGTCATTGAAAAGCCTATAAAAAGACCACGGATTCTTCAGCTATTAGCACAATAATCCTTTTCTCTTTTCGGATCAAGCCACCCAAATTTAACCTCTCCCTTAAGGCCAAGAAAGTGTCAGATAGAGGATTAGAGGATACATGAACCTCTAAGTTGTTGATTCCCACAAACATTTTAGAAATCGAGACAAGAAAAGCTAGGAAGAGAGCCGGAATAAAAAGTTGAGATAACTAAAGAAACAGATACTTTGTCTGTTGAAAAAAACAAGGAGGAGGACATGGCCGTAATTCGGATTGAGGAAGCCACTAAAATAGATAAAGCTAAAGGGAAAGGCAAACAACAAGTGAAGAAAATGAAATGCAAAACAATGTCATATGAAAATCCTGTATTTTGTGACCAGGAGAGTGAAGAACAATTTAGAGTAATTTCTCAAAAAGAATTATTGGTAGAGAGACAAATTGACTTGGCAAAATTCAATAACTTTGGTGTGGAAGAAATTTTATAGAAAGCAAGACTGATGGAGTCAATTGAATTTGTTAATGTCTATAATGTAATTCTTGTCAGAAAATTTTATGCCAATCTGAAGTGTATAATTTTAGAGAAACAAGGGCCATTTTATTATTGTGTATATGTAAGAGGCATTTTGGTTGCATCCAGGCCAGAAATAGTTTCTGAAAATTTTGGAGTTCCCTACTTCAATTATATTGATAGTCTTGGTGAAGAAGTAAATTTGAATATGGTGTGTGCTTATATTGACAGTGTTGCCGTAAGTTTTTGGCCAGAGAATGATTATCTTAAATCTTCAATTTTAACAAGACTTTATTTTACTTTGTATAAATTGTCATGTTATAACTTTAATTTTTTTATGCGATATTTTTATCTTATGCATTTCGGTCATGATTTGTGTTCTATCTATAATCATGTTGGGACTGGTTCTTTTTTCTTTCCCTGTGCATGTTGGGCCTATCTCATTTGTTTTGTATGATGGACATGAGGCTTGTTTGTTTGTGCACTATTGGGCCTTTAAAATTTATTTAGTATGATGGAGCTTATTCCTTTTTTGATGGCCTCAGGCTTTTTATTTATATTGGGCCTTATGGCTTACCTGTTGCTTTATTTTTATTTTGGGCCGAGAGCCTAGTATTATGATTTAGGCTTTATTTTGGGCCTTTGTCCTTTTTGGGCCAAATTGGGAGATATAATTTTTAAAAATTGGGCCTTTATTTTTTGGGCCATATTTTAAGCCTTTAATTTTTTGGAATATGTTGGGAGATATAGTTAAAAAAAAAAAAATACTACAATTACTAATATAATGTACAACAGCAAAATCAATGTACATAGCCAAAAAAAAAAAAAAAAAAGCCTACACTTAATAATATAAAATATAATAGTGGAAAAAAAGTGATGATCTAGCCCAAAAAACTACGATCTAGGTCCTGCAACGTCTGAGCCGAGTGGTGCACCTAGGCATGCTGGTGGCTGTAGCTGTCTCATGGGATGGTCCCGCATCCTCCAGGATTGCTAGATGTTAATTATGGGGTCATATCATCTTCAAAATTATCCCAAATCTTGCTCTTGGACTATCTATATCCTGTGTACTGAATTCTATAGATGCCTACATCACCCCCTTTTGGGCCCTGGGTTGCAAGGTCATTTTCCTACTTTTGGATGAAGGGTGGCATGCAGCTAGTGTCGAACATCAAATCCTCCGGCGTCACAGTGGAACCAGATGGTCCAACCTCATACTCAAGCCTAATCGTGAATGATCTTGCCTCGAAGTCCATGCTCAACTGTGGTGGAGGTAGTAGTAGAACAGGAACATCAACCTTAAGCTTAACTGGCACCTCTTTTGGGGTAACGCCAAGGGTGGCATGACATCGTCCCCCTTCCCGGCACTGTCCTAAAATGGCCCGACCCTCAATCCGAGCTCGCAAACCTCCCTAGTTGACCTGCTTTGGAGCTGCTAGCATACTGGCCTTCGGCACAGGACGGCTATCAACACGTCTGGGATCAATCCTTGTCGTGCTGAGAGAAAATGTGTAGATGTCTCTAATCTATTGATACGTTGATTAGGAATGGGTATCAACTGTGTGCATAGCTGCATTCGAGTTGAAAATAGCTTATTGAAGACCATTCGACTGTGACAGTCATACAAAATAATAACAAATTGATTTTCTTAAGTTATAGAATTATTTTGTAAGAAAAAGACTAAATCATATAACTCACCATGACTGTGGCTCTTGAACTAACCCCTTGGTAGCTTGCTACCTCAATATCTGGTGGGAACAAATCCCTAATCTGCAATCTAGCCTTAAGTCGAAATCAGGACATATAAATTGGCTCCACTCCATTTTGGTCACACAATACATGATTATTTGGTGGCGCAAACCCCACATGGCTATGAATTGAAAATACTGGCAGGACCAATTAGTCGTGTGGTATTTAAAAATAAATATTTTAAACCCCCATGGCTATATTTTTAAACTAACATACTAGCAATCATATATCCACAACTAAAAGAGGCTAGTTGTGGGAATTTAAAAATAAGTATTTTAAAATAAAAATATGTACATTTAATTTCAAATATAAAGATTATTTTTCAGCTGATAAACCATAGCAAAATTAATTTGACTGTGTTTTATATGTCCAAAAAAAGGGGGAAAAATTGCTCACATCTAACCAATCACAAGACAATCCATCAAACAGTTCTTGTGCCAAGAAAAAAGAAACAAAAAATAAAAAAAATAAGAAAGAGCAAAAAAAAATTAAATACATCATTCCTATATTTCAAAGGGTTGCCAAATTTAACATTGACCTCTAACCTCGTCAGATCTGATTAAGCATTGACCTCTATATACATATATACATACACATGCATATATACAGAAGATTTACTTTAAGGTCAATTTGGATACAAAACTTAAATTCAGAATTAAAATTTTGTTTTTTAAAATAATGTATTATTTAATACTCTAAACTAATGTTTAATAGCTATTCATTCTTCATTAATTCCTGCACTTCCAAACAAATCATTTTGAATCGCGAATATGTTCTTATATTGTAAAATAAAACTATACTAATTTGGATGTTATGAAGCTTACATTTGAATTTGGTTTTCTCTTTAATGTGGCTTACTTTTGATTGTTTGGCATTTAGTAATGCATTTAGCAATTGTGTTTTTTTTTTGTTAATAAAACAACCACACACACACACACACACACACACACACACACACATACATACATACATACATACATATATATATATATATATATATATAAAGTATCAAAAAAAAGGCCTATTATGGCACAAAAAAATATGTCAATTAAAGGAATCTATGCTAATATTTTTAAAATGCATTTTTTATAGTTTATAGTGACATTATATAGCGTAACAATGTAACTACTATAATGATAGGTTTTTACTATTGTATTACAATGATTATCGTATCCTTTTTAGAGTCGCAATAAATTAATATCAAATTTGAATTTTTGACTATTATATAATCTATAATGACATTGTAAATGTGTAATTATATATGTGTGTGTGTATACACACACACACACACACACACACACATATGTATAGAAAGTGCTGCTAAATAGTGTCATATTAGACCCACTAGTATGACACTTTTCCTAACGCTTTTAAGAGCACATTACCTATTGTGATGCGACTCTGGACAATGCCATTCCAAATTGTCAGAAAGTGAAAAGCGACACTAAATCACTAATTTCCTGACACTTTTGGCATCAAGAATGCCATTTTTTCATGTAGTGGATGAATTCCAACTCCTTCAAATGAATCCAAACTCTGCTTTAAAGAAAATGACTTGTAAGTATAAGATCATATCTTTCATGATGTCTTGAATCACGGCTAGAAAAGCAATAAACCAAATTAACGATAAACATTCCTTCTATATTCTACGAACCTTTGGCACACATACCACACCAAGATTAATTAAAGCTGAAATCATTGCCTTCTAGATTAGTTCAGTTTAAGGGTTCATCTATAATCAATAGACTAATAAACTGATTTTTCTCAAAAGTATAAACACTTGGGAATGTGAGTCTTGGAAAGGAATTGACATCTATGTATAATATATATAAAGAAAAACCATATACATTTTTAAGCCAAGAGAAACATAAGTCTGAACAGAAAGCTAGTAGTCTGTTTCCAATTAAAACATTTTCTTGGATTGTTTATGCAACCTTTTGAGTAGGGGAGACTTTTTGAATCTAGCATCATCTTCATCATACTTTTTTCTCATTTTCTTCTGAAAAATTCAATTTTCTTGAGCAAATTTTCAAACATAAAGGACTCTCAAATTTTTTTAAAAAAAAAAAAAAAAGAAGGGGGAATGATTCAATCCAATGCTACAACTCAAAACTACTTCCTATAACCAATCAAATCAGCATATCAATTAGATGGACCATAAACGTTCCAAATCTCCACAAATTTTTAGAAAACACAATAAGATAAATCCACTTCTCCACATCTTTAATGCCATGCTTTTGTTTGGAGCAAAAAAAAAAAAAAAAAAAAAAAAAGAGGCCTAAACAAAAAATCTCAAAAATAGGGCTCAAACATTGCAACATTTGCCAAAAAAAAAAAAAAAAAAAAAAATCATATCATGATCCAAAAAAACAGGGCTCACCCTAAAGCATTCTAACTCAACATAACAACAACATCAAATACATTCTCACAAAAAAAAAAAAAAAAAAGAATCAGAGCTCAACAATCCCCCATCAAAAAAAAAAAAAAAAAGAGCTCAAATGCAGCAACATCAAAGAAAATTAACAGAGTTCAACAAAAAAAAAAAACATATATTTATGCCAATTAAAAAAAATCTATCTCTGAAGCTTGACAAAATACCTGATTGTTTTTTCTTTTTTTTTTGTTGACAAACTTATGAATGAGCTTCAGAAAATGGCTTCTTTATTCCTTCTATCCAAACCAATCAATTCAATTTGCCCCTAAACTAACCCTTCGTTCTGTACACCTAAAACCCACAATTTGGCCCACAATACCTAAACTATGAGATAGGTGAGGAGAAAAGGAAATCACTAGAGGTACTAAAGATCGATAAGATTGGACAAGAGTTTTGTGGAAAGGTGGTCACAAGATGGAATGAAAATCACTGCTCACAATTGAGTGAAAGGAAATTTGCAGTGGCTGGTAAAAAGGGCAACGTTAGGGGAAGAAACATTTCACTTAGCATTTTTAGAATGCGTTAAGACCAAATGAAGATATCCTTCCGCGGTTGGGCCAGCTGATATGAAATGACACCAAAAGGGACTATTTTGATAAAAACTAGGGGTGGCAATCGTGTCGTGTTTGGGTTGGCAGGTCGTGTCAATTTAGGATAATTACACACGACACCTCAATCTGAATATGACACGATTAATAAACGTGTTTAATTTTGTAACACGAACACGGTATGAAAATAAATAGGTTGACTAGACACGACATGATTAGACACAAAAATTAAATAGATAATTACTAAACCCACAATCCGAATATCTACTAAACCTGCCAACCCGTATACTTACAAAACCCGCCAACCTGAATACCTATTACTCTTGTCCACCCATTACACTAAAAATTTTAAAAAAGTAAATCAAACGATATAAAATTAAAATAACCAATAAAGCAGTCCATAAAGTCTTAAATAAACAATAAAATAATAAATCATCTAATTAAATATCTAGAGATGTCAATAAATTCATTTGACTTAATCTTAAAAATTTAAACATCCAATTTACTTAATACATTGAAAATTTAACAAACTTCAAACATTGAAAATTTAACAAACCTCAAACAACATTGACAATGTTCTTCTCAATAGGTGTCTTCTTATTGATTTTCAAATTCATGACATTTTGAACAACTTCATCCATATTTAACTTTTTATCAAGTGCTTCTGCAATAAATTTAAACAAACAAGTATTATAAATTTTATCTAAAAATATAAATTGAAATAAAAACATAGTCTAAATATGTTTTTACCTCCATAAATCCAATCCTTAGAATAAATCAAAGACTCAACAAGATCAGGTGATAAAGAACTTTTAAATTGGTCAAGAACTCTACCACAACTACTGAATGCAGACTCAGAAGTAACTGTAGAGGCAGGAATAGTAAGCACATCTCAAACCATTTGAGCTAGCAAAGGGTATCTATACTGACGAGCCTTCCAATAAGATAAAACATTAAGCTTAACTATCCTATCAACCCTTGGCTCATCAAAATATAACTCTAACTTAGATTTCTGCATATTCTTCATGATATCTTCACTTTTAAAATTATCAAACTCCTATTTTAAAAAAATTAAAAATAGAATTAGAAAGCATAAATTAAATTATATATTAACATTATAATATAATTATAAAAGATATTATACTTATAAAAAAGTAATAATTAAAAGAAGTAACTTGTAGATCACTTGATTTATACACTATCTTTCTCTTTGGTAGAGATTGATTTTGATTGTCGCTGAGATATAGTGTCAGATACTCCAGAAATAGAAAAAAGATTAGCCTTGTATGCTTTAAAGATAGAGAAGAGTTTAGATTTAAGTTCTGAGCACTACACTTAACCATCAATACCATAACGTTTCCTATAACTAAATTCAAAAAATTACATTTTATACCGAGGATCAAACACAATAGTAATGGCCAAAAGTGGGCTAAACTCTTTTTAATACTTATCAAACTTCGAATACATGCCAATTGCAATTCTCTTCATGTAGGCATCAGAACTTTTAATTTTTTCTGTTAACCTCAACTAAATCATAAACACATGGAGAAAATAGAGATTCGAAGTAGGTCTCTTTGCACTAGAAAATGCATTTGTTGCATCATAAAACAATTTTAAGAAACCATATATTTTCTCCACCTTACTCCATTCTTCTTCAGAAGGGTTATGGTTGAAATTAGAGTCACTCAATTGCAAATGACAGAAAGCAAGCTTATCATAAAATGTACTAGCAAGCATCTCATATGTGGAATTTCATCTTGTAGGAACATCTTGCTTAAGAGATTTCTTGGATTCAAGAAATGTGTGTGCTACACACTCTAAAAACTTTTGCTTTCTTGTTGGTGACCCTTTTACATACTTCACAGATTCTCTTACCTTCTCAACTGATTCATCAATTTCTTTCAACCATTCTTTTACAATTAAATTGAGAATATGGACACAACATATTACATGAAATAAAGAACCAAAGTCCAACAAACATGTTTGCAAATTCAACTGATATTTTAAAAGCTTAACACATGAATTGTTGGCAGAAGCATTATCCAAAGTTATAGAAACTAACCTCTTCTCAATTCCCCAACTAGCAACCGAACTATAAATCTTTTTAGCTAATACAACACCAAAATGAGGTGGAGGCATTTATGAAAAATTCAAAATCTTTTTATGCAATACTCAATTCTTGTCAATAAAATGTGTAGTCAAAGTCATGTATCCATCTGTAGCTATCGAAGTTCGACAATTAGAAGTCAAGCAAATTCTACCAGGACATTGTTTAAGTTGAAAAGTAATCTTAGCAATATAATTAGCATGCATATTTTTAATATCTTGCCTCGCAGTATTCCTACTAATATGAGACACATCTAGCTCTAAGTAGAAAAATACAGCCCTAATGCCCACATATTCCACAAATGATAAAGGCAAATCATGTTGTATCACAACATTAATCAACAACTCCCTTAACTTTGCTTGACAGAATCTCCTAGATCTAGTATTCATGCTTCCACTATTAGATTCAATGAGCATTTGTCCTATGTCTTTTGAATCAATCCTAAGATATATCTTAATATGCTTTTTTAGGTTACCCGTCCCATATTTGCTAGCTGAAAGATATGTTTGGCCACAATTCTTACACTTGCATCTTTCTTTTCCATCTTCACCAATTGAAAGTATGTCAAAGTATTGCCAAACATTACTTGTGAGCTTTCTTTTACATTGCTGGCCTATTTGAGTGGTAGAAGAATCCTTTGAATTTGCATCCTCTCTGCCGTCATTTCCAACCATCTCAATACTTTCATCATCTGAGTAATTTTCAAGTTCAACAAACTCTTACTGCAATTCATCAATTTGTGGTGGAGGCAACAATGTATCCATCTCTACAATTAGTGAAAAAAACATAATTAGTTGCATATTATATGAAAATATAGCTTAATGCATGCTTAAAATGTAATAATTAGTAATCTTGATTGTGAATAAAAGGCGGAAAAAGGGAACTTTTAGCAACCAATTCTATAGTGAAAGAAAAATGACACTTCCCACAAATGGAACAATGAGAAGGAGAAGATTTACACGACCATTAAGAAATGGAACAATGGTTTTTTGAAAATAAAGATGTCACTATTAAAAAAAAAAAAAACACAAGCAGGAACATCGCATCTAAAATGTTTGACAAGAAATGGCACCCATCATAATGATAAAGATGATAAAGAAGGCCAATTCCATTTGAATCCTGCCATTTGAAATGGAGAATGTATAAAGATGTAATATTTCATTTTGGGAGTACATAAGGTTAAAGAAAATGTGATCTATATTTTATTTGAATTCTATGGACAAGAAGGCTATTTTTTTTTTATGCTCTATGTCACCCCTTCCAGTGACCATAAATGATTGTTAATTAGCAATGAATTTTCTGTTATTGCTGATTGATAATAAATTCCATCTTGACGAATTAAAGTTATCTATTAGCGGTTTACTTCTATTCTTGACTACAAATTATTTAGTCCAGGTTCTCTGTTATTGCCTCTTTAACAATTGCACTTTGTGACTTAATGACAAGTTAATCTGTCTGCATTTGTTGGTAGCATGCCTCCAACTGTGGAAGCTAGTGCATTAACATCATCGCAGCCAGAGCAGTAGCAACAACTATCGGACATTTAGTGAATGTCTAGCATTTAAATAACAGCAGCGAAGTTACGCTTGGGATCTATGTTCTAGGAAAAGTAACTCTTAAAAAAATACACAAAAAGGCATAAAAGATGTATGAATAAAGCCTGTTCAAATCATCACATAGACATAACGATAGTCCATCATCACTGAAACTGCATTTGACATATGAAATTAGTAGCAATATATGCCATAGTGACAAAATAAGCCAAAGCTATCAACTGATTAATTATATGCTAATTATAACTATGCAGTGTTTAAGTTATTCTCAACAGGGAAAGAGCCAGCCCAAGAATGCTCTATTTGGGAATTGTACATTCACCTATTGTACCAAATGCTATCCAATGGTAATCACATCATAGAAGACAGCCAGAAAAGGGAAGAAAAGAAAGAAAGTAGCTATTGTAAAACCAACGATTCTTATAATGTTTCTCATCAGCAATGTTTTAAATCTTTTTACTTTCTTGTCTTTTCATATAACCCAAGGATTAACAAAATCACATCCCAAAACAACTGATGCAATCCTTGGAGACTATATTTTTATTTGCAGCAAAAAAGATGAGCTAGAATTTGTTTGCACATGTAACACGCCCACTAAAAACAATAGTGGAAGCATATCAACACTGGGTATCGCCCATCCAATTTCCTGACAAGGGGTCTTTATAATGGAAACAACAGAGTAAATACATACATAAGGTCTAGACTTAACAATATCCCACAATGATGGCCTCAAATATACATATATCAGAGAATTTCATGCATGCCATCTCTATCTATAATAGAATACAGTACATGATCAAAAGGAAAGCTTTCCAGACCTAAACTGCCGACTCTATGGTATCATCCTTCTATCCGTAGGTCTATTCAACTCTGGATCCTACAAAAGGTAAGATAAAAGACTCGTGTGAGTGATGAATCACCCAGTGAATCTCGTGTGTGCTAGTGTTTTATGAAAGAATAGGGTACATAAAACTTTTGTAGAATAGCATATCATTTGTTCACTAGAAACAATTCCAAAACTTTCTAAAGAAGAAGAGTTTATGAAGAGTTTATCCAGAACTCAATCATGTTTGAAAAACTGTATTTTTACTTTCAAAACATTACCCCTAATTTTCAAATCACAGGCACTTCTCCAACAGAAGGTCGGTCTGTATGCAAAGCTCACAAGGCTTCGCTTCGGCATCACGATCTTATTGTGCTAGGGACTCGCCTTACAACACTCAATCGTGCATTGCCGGATAAGTACACCAACTTGTACGTGTCATTGTATTGAGACCACAGCCTCCAATACTCGATTCGTGCATCGCCAAATAAGCACACCAACTTGCACGTGTTATCGTACTGAGACCATAGCCTCCAGTACTCGATTTGTGTGTCACTGAAAAATCTTTTACTTGCTATCGTAAGTCAGGGGTCCCAATCCTGACGTCAATCACTATCGAGGCAGCAAGGGGTTAGAACAACGCTAGATGTCCAGCCCAACCCGTGAACAACCTAAATCACAAAGTGCACACAAGGTACGACAATTGCCAGGCTCTAGATGGCTAGTCAGGATGACTTATCTCAATGTCCTGTCACCCTCTTTGGAGTAAGACAATCCTCAGAACTGATCGGGTTACTTAGGGTCATCTATCTCTAACATGAGCTAGTACAAAGATCAAAGTTCTTACTAAGTACTCAACGTTAACAATAGCAATCCTATCTGATTGATCAGGCCAGAGGGTTATCTGATCCCACAGGATTTTCAAATCAAAATTTTTGGGGTAAAATAACAATTTCTAGAACTTGATTCTACTGACTCACAAGTCAGATCATCATTCACACAGGCTCTGCAGAGCCAATTCATTCCATGGCACATCAAGCCAATAAAATAACTTCAGAGATCAAAAAGTCATTTTCCAAAAGTTAATCTCATCACGAGAGATCATTTTCCAAAATCATGTTGAAACAAGATAAAGAGTTTTGTTCACACATCAAAACATGTTTCCAAGAGTATTCGGGTCGTTTTCCCCGTACTCGATCACAAAAGTCATTTTTCAAGGGCATTTGGGTCATTTTACTCATGCCCGATTCCAAAAGACTCGAGGGTGTTCGGGTCATTTTACCCTTACCCGATTAAAAAAAAAATTATAAGAGTTCCAATAAGGATATTTTGATCATTTACCGAATACCCGATTCTAAAGGTTTTCATAAAACATTCCAATAAGAACATTTGGATCATTTTCCAAATACCCGATTCCAAAAGGAACTTATTTCAAAAAATCCAAAATTCTAATCCAAAAAGAGGATTAAATTCAAAGTTTCCAAATATAATTTCATAAAATGTTCCAATAAGGGCATTCTAGTCAATTTATAAATACTCGATTCCAAAAATTACCATTTTAAAAAATCTCAAGTATTTAATCCAAAAAGGACTAAATGCGCAAATTCATACTTTAATCGTCCATTAAGGTTTCCAAACCAATTATGAAGTTCATCCAAGTCCAAAGTGTCATAAAATAATTCTTACTCTGATAAACCTTAAACATATTCAGGAATTTCCAAAACGATGTAAAACATAGCGTTTCATGGAAAATAAAGCATATTAACTTTCAAAAAGGATTTTTAGAAGTCCAAGGGACTCATCTCGTGTCCTAAGTAACCCTTTCTGTTCACGGCCGTTTAATCACCGTCTCTACTATTTTCATTGTTCTGTTGGTCATTTATTGATAAATCTACACCAAACATCGTTTTCGAGTCAATTCATGTTCGGCAAAAAAATAGCCGATGGTTGGCCGATGTCCATCCGATGTTTAGCCGACGGGGCCAACGGTTAAAGAAAATGTTCAACCTTCATTTACGTCGTTTTTTCGTCGTTTGTTCGATTCTTTCATTTTCCTTTTTCCACATCCTTTATCTCTTCATAAACAAGGGATTCACTTCATATTTCCCCAATTATTTCATCCAAATAACACAATTAATTATCCTTAAATTCGTCCATGTTCCAAGCAAAATTCTGAAATTTTGCTGCTTTGATACATGATTTTGTTTTGAGCATAACTTTCAATTCATAACTCCATGTTGGCTCTATGATATATCAAAATGGCCATAAGACTCTTAAATTTAATTCTAATTGAGCACTTTTCAGATTTCTAGTTCTTGTGACATGCTACTGGGCAAAAGCAGATCCAATAGTTTTGGTTCAATTCCACTGTTCATGCTTTCCTTTGTTTTCCTCTAGCCTTTAATACCTTGGAACTATTAATTCATTCAATTTTCCTTCAAATGAACTTTAATTCTGTGATTTTCAAATTCCAATAGCTCACAAGAGCCATGCTTATTCAACACAAATTCACTTCTTCTAATCAAAAGCTAGTATAATTCATTTTTCCAATCAAGTAATTTTCCATTTTCATTCTACTTTGGTCATCATCTCATCAACCAAAAGTAATCCTTCAAACTACCATGCATATTCAATTCTTCCTCACACAAAACATTATCCATAAATCTCCTAGGCAGCCGGCACACATAAGTATACACAAGGCTCATACACAAACCCTAGCTTTTGGTTTAAAATCAAGACATATAAATAATGTTTTCAAGTTAAAACTCATACCAAAATAATCACCGTAATGAGGTCTATGACTTTAATTCTTGAAGCATGGACTTTTACCTTGTATGTGGGATCTCTTGACTTGATTTTGCTCCAAGAACACCAAGAACACACTAAGAACACACACACTTCTTTCTTTCACTCTCATTTTTCTTTTTCTCCCTATTTTCTCTAGCTTTTCATTCCTTTTCTTTCTCTCTTATTTCTCTACTCCTTATACACGAATTTATTACTGAAATTTAGCTCCTCAACCACCATTCTTGGTCCAAATTGATGACCATTTGGTCACAAATTGTGGGCTATCCGCCACATGTCACAATTTCATTCGTCCACCTATTTTTTTATTTATTTTGTAAAACTTATTTGATAATATTTATCTTGTATGAAGTCTCATACATCCTCTTATAATATGACACATGTCCCTATCCACCAATCACATAGCACCACACGTCTAAGTTTTACCTGCATTTCTAATTTTTCTTAGAAATGATCAAAATTAGATCCAGAATGGAAAAATATTTTACTTCAACATTCAACTCCAAAAATTCCACTAAATCTATTGGTAATACTTAAATTCTTCAATTATTCCTCTATTTGGTCAAATTTGCAGTCAAAGTCGTGGGCGTGGTAAAAAAAACGAAAATGCTCTCGATACCTCGGGTAGCATAATTCACACCAAAACGTGCGTTTTATCGCACTGACCAATTTTTATTTTCAAAGTACCCTTAAATTATTATTTTGTTAATAATAATAGCCTTCCAAAAATTTAGGGTATGGGTAGAACAAATTCAATAATTACATTCAGGTTCCGACAAAATATTATTCCATCAAAATATTCGTCTCATTACACCGATCAACTTTTGTTCCAGACATCGATACAAATTTTCATCTTATTACCAATAGTAGCCAATCGAAAGTAAAAAGGTGGGGGTGTTACAACACAAACATGAAATAATCTGCAACTTTGCTAGGATATTGAAGAACTCCATTTGTAATCCTCGAAAGTCAAGATAATATAGTTCCCTTTATGTTGTATTGATTTGATAATACTTCAAAATTATTCCTTCACTCGTTAAATATAGCTACAAAAAAATGTATCTCGTGTGTTCACCTATTCCTTTATGCAAATAACCTCAAATTTAAGTTACAAGAAGAGGATAATATCTAGAAGATGGTACAGATATTGAGAAAATTTTGTCCAAAGGTGAAGCACAAAAAATATATTGACCTTGTATGGCTTTCTAATTTTAGGCCATCTATAAGAGAGTGACCAAATTTTTCAAAACATGAAAAAGAACAGCAATATTGCAAAGATTTACTGAGGGGTCAAAATCATTAAAATTACAAGGAATATAGCTCTACGGGATCTCCCAAATAATAGCAGTCATTGCTATTAAAGTAGGGAAATTCTCAACTGCTCGACATTGTTCGCAGGTGGGAAAGGGAGGCAGATAATGAATGCAGCATATATTCTCGATCTCAAGGTCCTCTAAATTCTACGGCCAATTAATCTCTAAAGTCACTATATCTTCATTTTTTAGGGAATCATAAGAGCAGTGCTATTGGAGTAATTGAAAGTACTTCCCAGATAACTTATCTAGCAAACCTTAATGCACAACCAATAACAATGAAGATGCAACATTCTAGAAGAAGCTGATGTTTAAACAAAAGGTACCAAAATTTAACGACTAAGTTCAAATTATCTTCAATAGATGTCAAAAATCAATATTTTTTTTATCATTGAGCAGCAGATATAAGCATCAGTTAATAATAGAAACAGGATAACAAACGTACCAATGGGGACGATTCAGACGAAAGGATTTCTGACTCACTTTTTCTCTGTGAATAGTAGCCCAGGTCGCAGATGGAGGCCCTTCGTCCTTGGCCAGAAGTCAGTCTTTGCTGAAGAATGCAGAGAACAAAATCTACCAAGAACTCATGGAGTGAGTGTGTGCAAGTGATTTTCAGGTAGAATAATGGAAACCAAGCTGTCGGCAGCTTGTGAGCAAGGAAGGGAGAAAAGATTTGATTCTAATCATGATTGGTTTATTAATTCATCAATTAATAAACCCATATTCCCAGATCATGAGCGCTATCTAGCAACACATCATGCCACCCAAGAGTCCAGGAAGTCAAGTGGCTTGACATGAACCCTTCAATAACAAACTACAGTGCAATTAACTCTTTTCACTATACAATATCTCATTCAGTTTGGAGTACGGAATTAGTGTCAACTCCTTCCAGAATATATATTAATTCTGGCTAGGGTTTATGGGAGAAATTGGTGTGCAAAAAAAAATTAGAGGGGTCACGCGGGTTGGAGGGGTTTGTGCCAAAAAAAAAAAAAAAAAAACGGGTTCGCGGGTTGAAATGGGTTAAAATGTGTTGGACCCGTTTATGACCCAAACACATTTAATGTTAAACGGGTCGACTCGAACCCACGAAACCTCAATCCTAACCCGCTATTTCCGTATTTTCGTGTCGAGGTGGTGTGTCGTGTTTAACATTGCCACCACTAATAAAAACTCCAGAAGAAAGGGAAGGATACAATGGAAGTTGTCATCTCCCACGTTGATGGATGCTACTGGCACAACGTAGGTATAATACAAACGGGACAAAAGTCTTTGGAGATAACCTACCACTGATTCCTTTGCTATATATGTGTGTCAATGAGGAAAATCATGTAATTTTCTAGCTTGTATACCAACATTAGAAATAAAAATTACACAAAAATAAAAATTTGTGAAGTTTATCAAGAAAGCTCATGATTTTTGCTAGGTAAGTCTAATGCATTATTATTTCTTCAATACTAGAAAATTAGGGATTTTAGGTCACTATGATCACGTTTACATTTTTAAAATTAAAAAAATATAATTAAACATACTTAAAAGGTAGAGATTAAAAAAATAAGATAACATCTATCCGTACAAAATTGTAAGGTAGAAAGGATAGAAATATATATATTTTTTATTTTAACAATACGTTAACATTCGAATTTGAATATAGTTCCTTGTTAAAGATATGAATAGAAAAATGTTAATATTAAGCTTACTAATCCATAGAAATTTAAATACAGTAGGCTTCTGTTATTTTCATTAGTTTAGGCTTTCTAGTCCATCGTATATATGGGATATTATAAGTGTTGGTTTTTAAATTTCATTTTTTTTAGGGTACACTTTATATTGCATCTTAGATAATCTTTCCCCTCTTATATTAGTGTTCGGTTATGCTCTGCTTCCCCCCTTCTATGTTTGTCTATAGTTGGTGTTCTAAGGATGATGACCGTTATACTAGCTACTAGTTCTGTATTAATCTGCATCTCTATTTTGGATTAGCCATGGATAGGGGAACTTTCCAATGGATGGACGCTGTCTTCTTTTACTATTAATTTTGAATCATATCCAGTAATACAGTGACTCCATTTTCTTGTTGCAATCTATAAAGCATTTCATATATAAGTTTGTACATGTATTTATATGTATAAAACAAAAGTACATCCATATTTTTGTTAATTAGTTTTATCCTCTCTTGCATAGGGACCTAGGATTATTGATTTGCTGCAAAACCCAATCATCATTCTCCCATACAATTTCTTTATGGAGAAAATGATTCTTGAGCACGCATGTGAAATCAAAAGTCCTCCTTAACATCTCTTCAACTTGCTGCTTAGTCAGAGTCCGCTTAAGTTTCTTTATCAGAGGCTCTATTGCTGGCCATTCCTTCGAGTTCTTCGAATACTCGATAAACTCTTAGCCCAAATTAACATGCATATATTTATATTCTGTTTCGCTTCTTTCATCCTTCTTATCCTTCTCGTTTTTCTTGTTGAACTTCTGCCCTTTGCCCCTTGTCAATGAGGAGGAAACCATGGAAGATCAAGAATTCTGGGGTACTTTTTTGTGTTCCAAGACAAGAGGAGAGGTGGTGTGCATTGGTTAGCAAGGTATATATATTGTACAAAGAGAATTTGACTATGTGTTGTGCTTCTCCATTAGATTTTGCACATATATACATCATTTACTATCCCTAGTATGCATTTTCTCTTCTTTTTTGGGTTGTTCAAATATATAATTTAGCATTCTTTGTGCACATTTTCCCTTCTTTTGTGTTGTTCAAAAATATATAATTTTGTACATGTGTTTGGCGTGCGTATAATTGCAAAGTAAGTAGCCTTATAATCACCCCATTGTTGCTTTCCAAGCAAGTAATCTGACTGAATGTGTGTATTGAGAAGATAAGTTTTTCGTGACGTTGGTCATTTCTAAGTAGAAATTTTAACTTTTCCCTTTTACTTTCCTTCTCAACACTTACCTTTCTTGGATGTATACTGTACAATGTAATGAAGTAATAAGAAAAATGATTATATTGGACCTAAATATTAAAAATCTCATACAAAATATAAAATCTTGAATTGTATATGCATATCAAAAGTGATATACCTCTAATTTGGTATATTGGGCACTGTGTAGGAGGATTTCAAGACAAAAATTCAAATAGATATATATTAAGAAGTTCCATTTTTCTAACGTGAAAAACTAGATGTAAAAAATAATGTGACATAGAAAGAGACCATTTCTCCTATGCCACTCGTTGTGATTTTTCCCCCCCTTGCTTGGCCTATTTCTTTAATCACTCCATTTTCGAATAGATTGCAAAAATGGTCTATATGAATGTGTTTTTATAACAAAATTCTAAAATAGACTAGATTCACATGGACCATATGTATTATCAAATTATACTATATATAGTACAAATTATACAATACAAATTAATAATACATATGGTTCACAGTGCATGATCCACCTAAGAATTTCCTCTTTTTATAATATTAGAATACATCTAGTAAATACTTCATTTACAACATTTTTTTTTCTTGGTTAACCACTAGAATGCATTTGTTTTGGAGCAATGCATTTAACTGAATGTTTTATTAGTTTGCAATAACAAATTTAGTAAATGTATTATGCCATTTTTGCATTTTTGGGGTTAAATGTATTTTAACCCTTTAAGCTTTCATTGATTAGCATATTACGTCCATATTCTTTCAGTTGCATCAATAACCTTTCTAAATTTTCCTATTTTTTTCCAACCAAATACAATCTAGAACAAAATCATCCTCCAATATTAAACAATATTGTAAAACCTAAACTTACAATTTATACATATTTTGCCCCTTTTTTCTTTTTTTCCCCTTCCCCCTCCTTCCAATACTACCAAATTCTCTCTCTCTCTCTCTCTCTCTCTCTCTCTCTCTCTCTCTCTCTCTCTCTTAACAATATGAATACGTGTGAAAGACAATTTGGTAGATAGCACTCTCTAGCAAGCACTCTGTACACACACACACACACACACACACACACACACTCTTTTGATACATTGGAGTGTAGTAAGCTACAACTTCCTAGTCTCTAATCTCTGCACTTGTTATCCTATATGGAGTTACATGTGCTGTAAAGGAGGCCACCCGGTATCATATGTAGCTTATTCTTGTTTCTAGAAAATAGGCTATCTACAACATTAGATATTGTTTGATAAAATTAACATTTAAATACTATAATTGAATAATTAAGTACTAAATTCTGAAAATTGAAATTTGATAGCTAAATTATAAAATTTGAAATCAAGTGAAAGATAACCCTAAGACTACATTTGACACTAAGTTTGAACATATAGTGTATTTGAATATTTATTTTGGGAAAGTTAAGGGAGTATAAGCTTTTGCCAGGTTTAGTAATGTGAGTTTTAGTTAGGTATAGTTTCCACTTGGGACATGTGATAATAAAGGATAGGATTAAAGACAACCCATATATAGTACAGGCAATCACTTTTTGAATGAAGCCGTAGCTTGGCACGAAGATTTGAAATTTCATAGGATTGACAGAATAATATAGCCATGTTATTAAAGGATTCTCGATCCTTACATCATCCTTGACCTGACAATTGTAGAAGAATAAGACGTATTGAAGAAAGCGAGAAGCGTGAAAGGAGTCTCCAAGAGCTCAAGAGAAGATTTATCCCTGCACCTGTACTAAATTTGCCGAAGGAAAGAAAATTATTCATCTATATATGAATGCATCGAAGGAAGCATTAAAAGCCATAGTGGTAATTCCTTGGAATATGACTTGATCTCCTTGATCTTGCCTTTTTCTTATTTCTTCTATGCTTCTTCAAGTGAACCTTTTTCTCCCAACATTTATTGTTATTGTAAGTTTTCTCTCAAGATTTGAGTTATCCACGACCATTTTAGCCACTTTATTCGGTGTTCGTAATCGATCCTCATCAAACTCACCAACATTATGCCCAACTTTTTCTATGACATCTCTATTTAGTATACTACTTCTTAATTTATTGGATTCATTCTAATGTTTCTTTTTCAAAATTTTGATTTAGTACATCTTGGCTTGGGCCATCTCTTTTCACTTCACATCCTTCTTAAATTCTAATGTCCCTAACTACTCAATCTTTTCACCCTTAATATCTTGTGGTCCTCTTGTTGCACAAAACTTTCTTTTTCTTTTCCGAATAATATTAATTTTAGGTTCTCATCTTTTACTCAATGACTCCTCTGCAGATGCATTTCTTTTACTAAAGCTTGAATATCCAATGATTTCTTCTCTTCACTCAATGGAAGTGTTTGTTTTTCGTTAATCCTAATAATTTCTCTAACAGTCAATAGTTTCAATCTTTCCATCTTTTTTTTTTATATATATTTTCATAATCTCTAATCTTCTCTCCATGATGAATTCTTCAACCTTCTTCTTTTCCTCTTGAATTGGTCACTCAACTTCTAGTACTTGGGTATGTAAGAGAACAAGGCTATCGCACAGGTTTCACGAAAAACTCAAGCTAAACCCTACTTATGAATCAAAATTAACCATATTTGCTTTACAGAGTGGAGACACCATTTGTATGAAATGAATTATGAAGTATTCCCTAATTACAAGATTTTAGGGGGTATATCTTTTGTAACATCTTGCCCTAAGCCGTCTTAAAATTGGATATATTTACTATCTTTATGATCTTTTGAAAATTTTCTTGAATTTTGTACAACTATTTATAAAGCTATTTTCTTAAGAAATCAATATTTTGTGAAAAATATATTTACATATATATTATATTTAATAAGAAATACTATCTTTTCTATATATTATATTGCATCAGAATATTTTATTTATTGATTATTACAACTATTATTATAATATATATTATTATTTCCAATTCATCAGCTGTTACCATTCTAATTCTCTCTCTCTCTCTATATATATATATATATATATTATTATTATCAAAACTATTTTATTATCCACTACTATTATTATCATTGTTGTCTTTATTAAATATCATTATCACTTCTATCGTGTAGCTAGCTATTACTATGATTCTATTACTCTAAACATTATTTTACTACTACTACTACTATTATATATATATATATATTATACTATTATTATTAAAAATATTTAACTATTATTATAGTCTTATTTTTATATCATTTTTATTATTATATTACTAATCAAAATCCTATTTCATGACCCCTTGTATTTTGATACCTTTACTAACTATTATATTGTTATCACTGGTAATATTATTATGATCAAAACTATTTTAGTATTATTATTACTATATTAAATATTATTATTCTTATTATTCTATCTCTACTTTTTATTAATATCATCTCTAATAATAATAATAATAATAATAATAATAATAATAATAATAATAATAATAATAATAATATTATTATTATTATTATTATTATTATTATTATTATTATTAGGAAGCAAAATCCAATTTGGCTACTTAATCTTTTCATTAATTATGTTGGGCCCACATCTTTAATAAAGTAAGGATAGGTGTACTTGAGGGACTCACAACTTTTAATAAAGTAAAAAATTATTTTAGATAATTATATTTATTAATATTTTTTCCATAAATCTCTACAATATTCTAAAGATTTCTACAACCTTCCAAAAGATTCTATAAGCTTCTTATGAAATCTAGACTTGGTAAGTCATCATCCATAAGTTTCTAAGAATTTCTAGAATATGCTAAGTCATTTGGTTCCTGCATAGACTCTTACCTAAGCATCCTGCATAAAGCTTCTTCCATAAGCCTCCTAGAACCATTATAAATTGAAGAAAAGTAGAGGAAGCAAGAGGAGGAGAAAGAACCAAAATTGAGAGGGAGAAAGGAAGAAGATAAAAAGAAAGGAAAGAAAGAAGGAAGAAGAAGAAGAAAAAGAAGAGGAAAATCGAGAGGAAGGGAGAGAGAATAAGCCGGAATAGGAGAGAAACAAAGAAGAGAGGAGAGCAAGAAAGAAAAAGAAAGAAGAGAGAATAGACATAAAGAAATAGTGCTATTGATTTTGCTTATTGATGTTAGTAAGCTTAACTTTAGGAATTAGCAAAGAATGAGGTGAGTCCTATTTATTTTATGTAAATCGTTTTCACGAGTGATTTTTTGAAATATATGAAAATGAGCATTTTATGAACGTGGATGTTGTGTATCCCACTAAATTTATTCTCATTGTGAAATATGTTATGCTTATGCTTATAGGACTTATGTTCCTATGGTATTAATGTTACTTGTTGGACTAATGTTCCTTCTAGAGATGATTGTGATGTGGGATTATTAATCTCCATGTGAAGAAAATATTTTTTATGTGTCAAGTATGAAATCTCATGTGTTGTTTACAAGTTGTCTTATTGAAAAGACTCACTGAGTGATTTTGCACTCACACTTTTTTCTACATGTTTTTAGACTCCAATGTAGAGATTGGTGATCAGAGTGGAAAATGGAAGTGTGATAATGAGAAAACTATTATTAGTTTATCTTTTGAAGATATTGAACATACTTAAGTTGTACTTTCAAATTTATGATTAATGAATAACATATTCATTTAAGATTTTAGAATGATTTTGCTGTATTATGTTTATTGATCCATTTATAAAGACCCCTTATCTGGGAGTTTAGACGGGGCAATATTTCACGAAGATAAAGCCCACAATGCCATAGAAATGTGGGGTGTTACATCTTTACCCAAAAAGGGGGTTTGAACTTGAAGTAAAGAAAGTAGAAGGTGTTCCTGGAGGAATATCCTTACCTAATCAACCGTCACGTTGGCAAGGCTAATATTGTTGCTAATACGTTAAGTCGAAGAGTGAGAATGGCAAGACTCCGAGTTTATAAAGTTTTATCTTTGGAAAGCAGAAATAGGAAAGGAAGATTTAGCTTTGGATATAAGTATGATAACTGAATTGAAGAAATAAATGAAAAGAGAGAGCTAAGGTTCCTATGAGGATGATGGAGAAGTAACATATTATTGTGAAAGATTACATATGCCAAAACAAGGAAGAACCAAAAAAGAAGGTTTTAAGGGAAGTGCACAGAATTTGATGCCCCACTCGCCTCTGGAAAAATAGAGATGTGACAAGGCATAAATTTAAGTAGCTTAGTTACCAATAGTTAAAGTTTTGTGGGAACATATGAAGTGCAAGATAGAACTTGGAAACTCAAGGTTGGATGAGAAAGAGGTATCAAGAATTGTTGTAAAGTGCGACTTGGATTAATTTTGGGGATGAAATTTCTTTAAGCGGGGGAGGGTGTTATACCTTACAAATTTTACCTTAGGGAAAAATTAAATAATTAAGTTTAGCATATGAATTATTTGAATTATCTATGGGTCTTTTTTATTTAAGTCTTATATGAGATTTATTGCTTAATAAAGAAAATGTGCACGTTGAAGTGGCTATTTGCTTTGAGTGGTATTTTTTTTAATTTTTAAAATTAGAAGGGGAGGGGGGAAGACAGGAAGCGGGGAAGGGGATAGGGGAAAAGAGCTTTAAGTGTGGTAATTGAATCATTATGATTAATTACTCTATTTTATGTAAAATAATATTATTACAAATATTTTGATTAGAGAAAATGATTCCATGAACATTCAAATTTTAGTTCAAAAATATTTTTTAATTTTTCAAAAACAACAATTAAAAATCTTGGTCAATTCAAGATTAAAATTCTTTTAGCTATTTGACAAATTATTTTGACTAATTCTATGGCCATGCTAACTTGACCCACTAAAATCACATAAATCAGAGCTCTTGAATTTGGTCTCATTCAAACAACTTAATCTTAACCTTTGGATCAAAGGAGCCCTAATCTAAATGCTCTTTTTCTCCCTATTTCCTATCCTATATTCGGTAGCCTCCTCTCCCCCTACTCTCTCATTTTCTTCTTCTTCTCTAAGAGAAAACAACTCCTTATGTCTCCTTGCTAGCTGATAGCCTTTGAGCAAGAAGGAAACATTTTTGTTTCCTTCATTTCTCCTTGCTTTTTGCTGGTCAACAACCCTTCAGCAAGAAGGAAGCATTTTTCCTTCATTTGCCTTGGTGACTATAAGCACCCCTTATTCCCTTTCCTTTCTCTTGTTATTCAATTTTTTCTTCAAATTATTGAGGTTTAAACTTAATCAAAGGAGCAAAACCTGGTTCTTGAATTACCCAAAATCTTCAACATTTCAACTCATCATCCAAGGTGAGAAAATCCAATTTTTCTTATTGCTAAGGCTGCCAACATAGTTCCCTTTTCTTGATGGAAATTTTGTTTTAATCATAAAATAATATTTGGTGAATTTTGGATGAATTTTGTTGGCCTTTACATGTTAATGGGTTGTATATGATTTAAATATATTGTATTAATTTGTGAATGTAGAAATCCCACTTTTTGCTCCCTTGAAGCTACTGACATTGTTCTTCCACTCAGCTTTTGTTTAATTTTATGATGATGTCTTAAAGTGATTTTGGGTGAAGTCTTGTTTTACTTAACTCATTGAAGGGTTTATATTTTATTTAATATCATTGAATTAACTTGTAAATAATAAAAAAATCCCCGGCCGATATTGAGTTCTCTTCATGGTTGAGATTTTTTTTTTTTTTTGATTGATGGAATTTTGACTAAATTCTAGGTAAAATCTGGTTTAGTCAAGTCTAATAAAGAGTTTTATTTGATTAAAAACCATTGAGACTATCCTTTGCTTTTTTTTTTTTTTTTTTGAAATCTTCCTACAAACAAGTTGACTGTCCGTGCCTTATTGATGGAATTTTTGTTGTGTTTTTGTGATGTGATTTTTTTTAAAAAAATATTGATGGATTTTATGCTCACATAAATGAATTTGGGTTCATTGTTGATGGGATTTTGTTTAGTTTATGTTGTTAGAAAATGGTATTTGAATTGTATTACATTGGATTATTTTTAATAAAGAGAATTTACCTTTAAAAGTGCTATTTCTATGACGTATATATGATGGGATTTCATATTTGAAAATTGTGAAGCATTGGGATAATTTTGGTATGGTTTTTGTACAGGAAATTTGTTGAAAATTGAGACTTATTATTTTTGCCATAAGACTATATGAGCTATGAGAAAACCTTTGTTTAGGGAATCCCTTTTTAAACCCCACCAAAACACCCTTTCCCTTTGATTTTGACCACAAATTTAGCATTGTATAAACCTCAATATGTGAGAAAAATTTGAGAATAAGAATCACTGAAAAATCATTTGTAGATTGGGAGATATGAATATTTGAAAATGATTGCGCGAAACTGCCTGGGCGGGTTCATGTTCTGGCAAAGGTATTTGTAAAAATTATTTTACCCACTTTTAAGTAGAATCTTGGGGAGAAATTTACATGCTATGTAACATGTTAAGGTATCAAACTGAAAAATGTCATGAGAAAATAAAATGTTTTGCTTAGATTAATTCATGTGATCTTTGCAACCACTATTTTGCCCTTTTGAGCAGAGTTTTGATTTTGAAATAAAAAGTGTGTTTGCATGAAAAGTTGGCTATAAATGTAATCAGATTTGACTTAAATTGAATTGGCGAGATGTATAGGTTGATTAAAAATATTTTTATGAGATCTTTGAGGATTGAAAATGAATTATGTGATTTTGGGTAACAAAATCCTAAAATAGTCACTTTTTTTTGCAAATAAAGCACTATGGTGAATTTTAATTCTTACAAAACTATTTTGTTGCTTAAATTTCTTAGTGTTCTTAATGTTCATCATGTGTCTTTTTGGAACTTATGTATATTTGGTTGTGAGTTGATTTGTAATTATGTAAAGTAATTATTGTTTTGTATTGTGATTAAGGCTTTGCTTGGTCATTTGTATTAATGGAGAAATTGAAGAGTTCTATACTATGTGAAATTGTTGGTTACCTTAGAAGACTATTAAATATTATGATGGGATATTCCTACCACTAAGATTAAGTATGATAGAATTGCTCAAAGCTTAAGGAATTCTCTAATTGCCCTAAGGTATTGGTTAGAATTTTATATGGGACATATAAATAAAAAAAATAATTCCTATATATTGAATATGGTAGACTTGGTGGACATAGACGAAGGAGGAAGGGTAAGGACATGAGTTAAGTTGAGAACAATTTGCTATCTTGGACCAAGGTAAGTCATTGTATCCCAAGTAGCTCTTTCGAAATGCATATTATGAAATGCCAAAACCATGCAAAAGTTCCATTAAATATGCAAAGCTTGCATTCTAATGCATATATAATATATGCATAATTTTATGGAATGTCTTATGATTACGACATGAAAACTATGATTTAAATTGTGGTCATGCTATTTTGATTTGTGCATGAAAATAATATCCATTGAAATTAATGCTTCGATTATGATTTGTTTATGCATAAATATTATTACAAAATTTCTCATGAGTATTATGATTATGGAATAGAGTCATACATCAAATATATGCGACATATGAAAATATATTAATGCATTTCAAGCGTAAAAAATATCGTGAAAATCATGAGATGAATTTTTATGTAATGGCTCCAAATATTATTATGGTGCATTATGAGAAATGAATCAATATGTCTTGAATGAATTTTTGAATGAATATAGGATGTGTCTTGGAAATTTTTCGGGAAAAAGTTGTGGTTTTGGATTTTTAGTGGGGTTGATACTTGGAAAAATGTACTTCAAAAGAATGGAAGAATTTTTGGTAATAAATTTGACTATTCTTCAAAGGAATAGTGAAATTTTGAACCATTGAATTAATAACATTGAGATCTCAATGGGTTGGGATATAGGACTAGTTTGTGTTAGATTAGGAGAGAATTTCGGTAGATTGGCCGTCTCCAGAAAGCTGCCTTATTCTAAACATGGTGATAGTTCTAGTATGCCGCTCTGCCACAACCATAGCACGTCGCACGATATCGGCCTGCAAAAAAATATTCAACATTTTGTTACATATTTCAACATGTTATAACTTATTAAATCTGGAAATTCAGTAACAAATTCCGTAATGATGTTTTCAAGTTCACTTCTCATAGTTTTAATTATTCTGTGGCTTATACTTATGCCTCAAATATGCAAGTTCTAATTATTCTCATGTTTCCTTTCAAGTTTGGAATTAAGAGGAGTACCAGTGTGCTCTGGAGGAAATGATGCAATAATGAGGTGATTCTAAACATAGATGGAGCATGTAAAGGAAACCCAGGAGCTTTGAGCGTTGGGAGCATAGTGCGTAATGGCAATGGAGACTTCCTATATGCGTTTGCAAAATGATAGTTCATTCAGATCGTTTCCATGCTGAACGTAGAGCGTTGGCTGAAGGTCTTCACGTATGCTTGAAGCAAGGATTTTCCAATATTAAAGTATAAGTTGACAGAAAAATTCTTGCCAGGTAGCTCACTGCAGGCAACTTTCTTCAGTGGAAATATTGAGATGTTTCAAGCAAAATTCCAGCATATCACGTTCATGTATGTCTATACGGAAGAAAACATGTTGACTGACCACTTAGCTAATCACGCCTTAACATGAGAGATTTTACCTTTTCACATTCTTCTACATTGCCATGTTACATTAAAAGTTTATCTTTGTGAGAAAAGATGTAAGTCCCTGCAATTCGTTCCTCTTATGTATTGATGGCTTCGAGGTTTGGTTGATGCCCCTCCTTATCTTTATTTTATATCAATAAACAGGTAGGGTCTACACAACCTGCACCAAAATTATATAATAAAAGGAAAGCATGAAAGAATAACTATTCATGATCAAGAAGAAATTTTAAAAAATAATAACTTGGCTGAAATAGAGAATTTTGTCAATTGTACCTCGACCTATAAGACATCTAATGGCCCTAGAGATATTTATATTGTTTGTTGGAGTATAGAAAAGGGAAATGTTAACCACCTACAATCTTTTTTGTGATTGATAAAGATCCTAATCACAATCAATCACTGAGTGATGGTATATACTATGCTAACCTTGAATATTCTAGTCAAATATAGTTACAATCAATCACTTATCATCTTTGAGATTTTATCCTACTCTATTACAAGAAGTTCTAATCATGAAGATCATAATCCAAACCAATCAACAAGATTATAGTCAGTGCAAATCAAAAAGATCATGATCAGTCAAAAAGAATCTACCACAGTTATCCTGCGTGAATTA
This sequence comes from Voacanga thouarsii, assembly GCA_026120185.1. Classification (NCBI taxonomy): domain Eukaryota; kingdom Viridiplantae; phylum Streptophyta; class Magnoliopsida; order Gentianales; family Apocynaceae; genus Voacanga; species Voacanga thouarsii. Next base: position 632,610 of record JANUWF010000528.1, on the reverse strand, counting down.
TTGACCTACCAAAAGTATCTAGAACTTGCTTCCCTTGAGTCTAAATGATCACTAGATTGATCTCTCTTTTGGATTTGATTTGGTTAAGATTTACAAATTTGTGTGCTGAGTTGATGAAGATTCATTATCTCTAGCCTGTACCCTCCTTTCAGCTGTGGTGGGGGCAGGAGACACACAGCTTGGGGTGCAGATGAATAAGGGCAGCATTGGCTAGAAGCTTAGTGAAAAGATTAGCAAGTTGGTCCACAAAGGGAACATGTCTAGTGACCAGTTGATCAATAGCAACAGATTTACCAAAAAAAAAAAAAAAAAAAAAGAAGCAGCAAATTAAGCTCATTGTGTTTGCTACAAGCATGGAAAACAGGATTAACAGTAATGAATATAATTCAACCAAAACTCAACCTAGTGCCCTAATACCAATTATAACTCCCCACAAACCACCACTACAGGAAAAATCGCGATTTGCGACGAATTTTTTGTGACGGCTTCAATACCGTCGCTAATAGCGACCAATTTGCAACGATTTTCAAACAAGTAGCGAGTTGACCAAAACCGTCACAAAACCGTCGCAATTTGCGACGGTTTTGCGACGGCCAAAATACCCGTCGCAATTTGTAGCAAAATCATCGCTATTTGCGACGGTATTTATGCCCTTGCAAATTGCGAGGGTTTTGCGACGGCGAGTTATTTTAAAAAAAATATTTTTAAATAAATTTTCGTGTTTTGCGACGGAGAGTTATTTTAAAAAAAATATTTTTAAATAAATTTTCGTACGTCCGTCGCAAAACCCTCGCAATTTGCGAGGATTTTGCGACGGCCAATAAACCCTCGCAAATTGCGAGGGTTTTACGACGGCGAGTTATTTTAAAAAAAATATTTTTAAATAAATTTTCGTACGTCCGTCGCAAATCCCTCGCAATTTACGAGGATTTTGTGACGGCTAATAAACCCTCGCAAATTGCGAGGGTTTTGCGACGGCAAGTTATTTTTTAAAATAATATTTTTTAAAAATTTTTTTGAACGACCATCGCAAAACCCTCGCAATTTGCGAGGGTTTTACGACGATAAATTATTTTTTAAAAAAATATTTTTAAAATTTTTGAACGTCCATCGCAAAGTCCTCGCAATTTGCGAGGGTTTTGCGACGGTAATTTATTTTTTTAAAAATATTTTTTTAAAAAAAAATTGAACGTCCATCGCAAAACCCTCGCAATTTGCGAGGGTTTTGCGACGGATATTTAATTTTAAAAAATATTTTTTAAAAAAATTTGAACGTCCATCGCAAAACCCTCGCAATTTGCGACGGCCAATAAACCCTCTCAATTTGCGAGGGTTTTGCGACGTGCAATTTATTTTTTAAAAAAATATTTTTAAAAAATTTTTTGAACTTCCATCGCAAAACCCTCGCAAATTGCGAGGGTTTTGCGACGGTAAATAACCCTCGCAATTTGCGATGGGTTTGCGACGACAAATTATTTTTTAAAAAAATATTTTTAAAATTTTTGAACGTCCATCGCAAAGTCCTCGCAATTTGCGAGGGTTTTGTGACGGTAGTTAGCCCTCGCAATTTGCGAAGGTTTTGTGACGGTAATTTATTTTTAAAAAAATTGAACGTCCATCGCAAACCCTCGCAAATTGCGAGGATTTTGCGACGGCAATAACACTCGCAATTTGCGAGGGCTTTGCGACGATCGATTATTTTTTAAAAAATATTTTAAAAATTTTTGAACATCCGTCGCAAAGTTCTCGCAATTTGCGAGGGTTTTGAGACGAATTTTCGGCTCTCGCAATTTGCGAGGGTTTTGCGACGGTCAATATTTTTAATTAAAAAATAAATAAATGGCAAAATGTATAGAAAATCTCAAAACCCCAATTCGTCGCAAATTCGTCGCTAATACGTCACTAATTGCGACGAATTTGTGAGGGTTTTACAACAAAATAGGGTTTTAATCTTTTTTTTTAAATTTCTTTATGTGTTTATGTGATGGTGTATTTTGACAAATTTACTGAAATATTTTTAATAACATGTCTCAATTAGTGCATTTTATTATAATTTTGTATATGTAATTATGTCATGTTATACACCTAATGTATTGCATAAGTAAATGTATATAGTTAATTATGTTATGTTATATACTTATTCTAATATATAAGTATATGTATATAATGTATATAAGTATCTGTTTAGTTTAATATATATATATATATATATATATATATACTATAACATGTAGGTATATATATACATATGTCTAATTTTTTAATCTATCACTTTGATTAAGTAGTGTATAAAGAAAAATAATTCAAATACTTGTTATTATTGTTGATATCACTAAAAAAATTATGAAATTTATAATGTAGAGATCAATTTGTAATGTTCTTCGTCTCCTACATGTTAATATATATTATACTAATTTAGCTATGTATATACATATGTCCAATTTTTTAATATATCTATTTTGTTAAGTAGTGTATAAAATAAAATATGTAAAGAAAAACAATTCAAATACTGTTATTATTGTTGAGATTACTAAAAAAAATATTGAAAATTATAATGTAGAGATCGATTTGTAATGTTATTCATCTCGAACATATTAATATATATTATACTATATAGTTATATATATACATATATCTAATTTTTTTATCTATTTATTTGATTAAGTGGTGTATAAATTAAAATATATAAAGAAAAATAATTTACATAATAATATTATTATTAGAATCACTAAAAAATAATAAAAATTATAATGTATAGATCGATTTATAATATTATTCGTATTAATTTATGAGAAATTAGCGAGGGTTTTATTTTTTCGTCACAAATTGCGACGAAATAGCTAAAAATTTTAAAAAAAATTAAAAATTTCCAAAATTTTTCACTCCCTCTTTTTTTTTTTTTCCCTCCTTCTTCCCCCTTCCTTCTTCCTCCTCAACTCCCCTCCCTCACCTCCCTCAAGGCCCCCCCCATCCGGCGCCCCCTCCCGCTCCCCCATCCCTCATCCCGGCGCCCCCTCCCGCTCCCCCTCCCTCTCCCCGCCGGCGACCCCCCATCCCGCGCCCCCCTCCCGCTCCCCCCTCCCTCATCCCGCGGCCCCCTCCCTCAACTCCCCCCATCCCGCAGCCCCCTCCCTCAACTCCCCTCCCTCAACTCCCCCACACCCCCGCGGCCCCCTCCCCGAGCCCCCTCCCCGCGCCCATCCCGCAGCGCCCCCACCCCCGCGCCCCCCTCAACTCCCCCCTCAACTCCCCCCCGCTCTTCCTACCCCCTTCAGCCCGCCCCTCGTCGGCGCTCTGCCATTCTCGTGCTACTGTCATTGTCGTTGTTCGAAGCCGATTCGTTTGGGTAAGTAGTTAGAATTTATCTCTTGAGCTACTTCATTATCTTATAAACTTTGGGCAGATTTGCATTTCCCTGAAGCTTTGAAATTTGGGCGATTATTTGTGAATGAGCAGAGTTTGAATTGATGTATAAAAGTTGTATTGATGTTGGGGTTGAGTTTGAGGAGATTGTGAGTGACATGATGGTGGTTTGATGTGAGATTATTGATTTAAATTTGGAATTGTGAACTGGAATTGCTAAATTGTTAGTTGGAATTGTTGTCCTTTTTTAACATTCAATGTGTTTTGATCTATACTTATAGTGCACTCTTTTTTACCCTCGTTATAAAAAAATTACTACTTTGATCAAATTATATGGGAACTATGTTTTAGCTATATAAACCCTTATAAATTAATTTGATTGGTTATGATGCCATAATAGGAAGGTTGATTTCTAATTAGTTTAGTAATCTTATTACTTGATTATAATAATATATTAGTCTCTCTAGTGGAAGATTTAACTCTAGTAGAATGCTTTGAAGGCTCTTTTATGTGAGAAATCCGTTTCCTTAGATTATGAAGATGTAGGAGGTGCGTGTTGTTCATATAAATTGCCTTTTTGTTGAATTCAAATGTTGGATTCCCCGTGAGTAATGGGTGATTACTCCTCCTGGGTAATGGGTGATTACCCCTAGTTATCCTTTTATTTATTTATTTATTTTTTTGTATAAATGAATGATCTGTCTTTGTTGTTTGCAATTGCATTTTGATTGTATAATTTTGAGGTGGCCTTGTGCCTGGAAAATGTCCAATTACGGGGAGACTCGTCAAATTTTTTTTCAAAATCTGCCACTACTTAATGTGGAATAGAATAACTACCCTTATCTTGGAGTGTATTATTCGATTGAGCATGAGTATATATCCCATAATAGCATTATTATTAAAAATAATATTGCTAATAAGAATAAGAATAGGAGTAATGAAATGAGTAATAATAATAATTTCATATATAGGTCGATGTTAATAATAGCAGGAATAATATACGTTATAGAGAGAGTTTAAACAAATATAAACATTGGAATGAAAATAAATAAAATGTTATTATTTAACCATTGGAATGTGTAAAATAAGAATATAATTAGCTTTAATAGTATTTAATCTTAATCAAATTTCTCAATTAAGATTAAATACTTGGTTAAAACGTATATATTGAAGGTGTAACTGTATCCAACGATAGCAATTGTAAATTCTATGTTTTGGACCTCTTTTTGTTAGATAATAGAAAGGAAAATGTAATTATACTTCTCTTCCTTTTGTTTAAGGGGTGATTTTAATTATTGAGTTGATTGTTCTTTTCTCTCATTTAGACGTCATGGAGGATCGTAGTTGGATGTATAGAAGGCACGCTTCGTGTGTAAAAGGGACCACTATTGAATTTGAGGAAGGGGTTAAGGCTTTTTGACATTTGCCTTATCAAATGCAATGTCAAGCGTAATTAGATGCCCGTGTGCAAAATGTAAGAATAAAAAGTACCTGGATCCGAAGACAAGTTAAGCTCCACCTGTGGAAGTCCGGATTTGTGCCTAGGTATTACCGGTGGACATGTCATGGTGAGCCATTCGAGTGTCACTCAAGTGTGTCTATCTCAATCCCGAATCCGATTCACATCAAGAAAATCGGTCTCGCGAAATGGTCTTAGACGTAGCAGGACCCGACTTTCCCCCGAAGCTCCATCGGCAGTTCATTTTGAAGAGCCACCTAATGTGGAGGCACAAAGGTTTTACGATATGTTAAAGGCGGCAGAGACTCCTATATGGGATGGATGCACACAACATTCGCAGCTTTCATCGGCTTCAAGGTTATTAAACATTAAGTCCGAAAATAACCTCTCGCGTAAAGCCTTTAACGATGTTGTGCAATTGTTGAAAGAGGTTGTGCCTAGCGATAATACGATTCCCGATGATTTCTTTCGGATGAAAAAATTAGTGGTCGGGTTGGGTTTGTCGGTACAAAAAATAGATGTATGCAATAATGGATGCATGCTTTATCGGAAAGATGACATGAATCGTAGAGAGTGTAAATTTTGTGGCCATCCTCGATATGCACAGAAAAAGGTTGGGAAGAACACAAGTAGAAGGGAAATTTCATTCAAGAAGATGTATTACTTCCCAATAACACCGAGGCTACAAAGATTGTACACTTCCAAAACAACAGCTGAACACATGAGATGGCATGGAGAGAGCAGATCGGAGAAAGGCACAATGAGTCACCCTCGTGATACTGAAGCATGGCAACACTTTGATCGAATATATCCTAAGTTTGCAAAAGAAGTACGGAATGTCAAACTTGGTTTATGTACAGATGGATTCTCACCATTTGGGATGTCGGGTAAGCAATATTCATCCTGGCCGGTCATTCTCACACCGTATAATCTCCCCCGTGGATGTGTATGAAGGATCCAGTCATGTTTTTAACAATCATTATCCCGGGCCCCAAGAATCCAAAGCACCAGGTGGATGTTTATTTACAACCCTTGATAGACGAATTAACTAAATTGTGGTTTGAAGGTGTCACCACTTATGACATATCGAAGAAACAAAACTTCCAACTACGGGCGGCACTTTTGTGGACAATTAATGATTTTCCTGCATATGGTATGTTGAGTGGCTGGAGCACTGCTGGGAGACTGGCTTGTCCATATTGTATGGGCAATACAAAGTCTTTTCATCTACAAAATGGTGGGAAACAATCATGGTTTGACTGTCACCGTCGTTTCTTACCATCGGATCATCCTTACAGGAGGGATACGAGATCTTTTAGGAATGATAGAGGTTCTGAGACATCACGACTCGTGCAATACCCTACTTGGTGAAGAAATCGGGATAGTTTGTCTAATTATGAAAAAATTACAGAAACATGCAAAGAAATTGGAAGGAGTAATGGCAGGGGAATATCTCATAATTGGGCAAAAAGGAGTATTTTTTGGGATTTGCCGTATTGGCGTACTAATTTGGTCCGACATAATATTGATGTAATGCACAATGAGAAGAATGTATTTGACAATGTCATGAATACGGTTCTTGAGGTAAAGGGTAAATCAAAAGACAATTTAAAGGCTAGACGTGACTTAGAAATTTATTGCCATAGGCCCGAGCTACATGCCTTGAATGTGGGAGGAGGAAAAGTGGCTATACCTAAAGCTGTTTACTCGTTGACATCAGAACAAAAGAAACTTTTGCTAGAATGGTTGAGGGGATTGCAACTCCCAGATGGATACGCTTCAAACATTGGAAGATGTGCTGATTTGAATGAGTTGAAGTTATCCGGTATGAAATCACATGATCGTCACGTATTCATGGAGAGACTACTTCCAATTGCATTGAAGGAATTTCTTCCTTCTAATGTATGGGGTGTTTTGATGGAGTTGAGTCTTTTTTATCGTGATCTATGCTCTCCTAAGTTGAATGTAGCTCATATGGCCAAATTGGAGTCCGACATTCCTTTATTGTTATGTAAGTTGGAGAAGATATTTCCACTCGCATTCTTTGATGTAATGGAACACCTATTAATTCATTTGCCTTACGAAGCAAGAGTTTGTGGCCCTGTTCAATATAGGTGGATGTACCCGTTTGAACGGTAATCGAATCATTCAATCTAATTCTTTTCATAGCAGGTTCGATATAAGTGTGTGTGACTGAAGTCGTATTTTTTTTTAAATGACAGGTATTTGCATCAATTGAAAATCAAGGTGAAAAATAAGGCTAGAGTTGAAGGGTCAATCTGCAATGCTTATCTAGTTGAGGAAGCATCCACTTTCTTCTCTTATTATTTTGAGCCACATGTACAAACAAAACGTACAATTCCAGTAGCGTAATGAAGAAGGAGAACGATTAGAGAGGGTGCAAGAACCTGGGTCGTCAATCTGCAATGTTCAAGGACGGGTGATAGGACGAATTCGAACTCGGTTCCTTACTTCGAAGAATTCGTTGCAGCAAGAATTTATATGTTGCTTAATTGTGGTGAAGTGCAGCCATACATTGAGTACGAGCTACTACTTCATACATTTTATACGATAAACGATACCTCATAATGATTTTGACTCATTCCATCTAATTCTAATGCATTACAGGGCATTCACGGCACACTTACGAAGTCCGGCTCCGACTATATCGGAGATAGAAATCAATAGAAGTATCGACCTTGAATTTGCGGAATGGTTTAGTGGATATGTAAGTCTCATAAGATAATAACTTGCATTTGGAACTCCATTGGGGATTCAATGGAGTTTCATAATGCTATAACTTTCATAATTACGAGGTTAACTTGTCTAATGTTTTTTAGGTACAAGATTCGGAAAATATGGTTACAAATGAATGCTTGAGGAACTTTGCTTGGGGTCCGTCAAGACTAGTGAAATCATATAGTGGGTACATAATTAATGGTTACCGATTTCACACTCATGATTATGCGGAGGGAAAGAAAACGAGTTAATAGTGGTGTTTGCGTGAAAGGGATTGGAAATGACGCATCAGGACCCGATTACTATGGAGTGTTAAATGAGATTATTGAAGTGCAATTTCCTGGTAATCCACAAGCAAAGCATTGTTCTTTTTAAATGTCACTTGGTTTGATCAAACATTGAATCGTGGTACGAGGGTACATCCGCGAGTATAATCTTGTAGAAATTAACCACAAAAGGAGCTATGCTAACTATGATCCATTTGTTCTAGCTCAACAAGCTATCCAAGTGTATTATGCATCATATCCAGGGAGTAAGAGGCCAAGATCCGATTGGTTGGCGGCTTGCAAAACCAAAGCTCGACATATAATAGATGCACCCGTGGTTGATAGAGCTTATCGGGAAGAAGTAGATGCTATCGACGAAGTCGACATATCGTTATTTGTTGATCTTGGTATTCGACGCATGAGAATGGTATGAGTGAAATGTTAGATGTTCATGATGAGGCTATAACGAGCAAGGGATAGTTCTCCTATAAATGAAGAGGAAGAAGATGAATGGGAAACGAGTAGCGATACCTCGGTAGATGATGATGAGTCTCGTATCGGAGAATGATTCTAGTGAATAGGCTCGATTTCAATTCATTTACAAATAATATAGTTAATGGTGAGGGAATCCTGAAATCTATTGCATCATTACTATCCCATGTCAAATTTTAACTTACAATTTATTTGTTACTTGAATCTACATGCCTTGAATCTTTTAATTTTTATTATTTTAAATTCCATCACATACAATTTTGTTTCACAATTTTGTCTAATTGTCGAGAATCTCATCTCCTTCTTTTTTTTTGCAGAATCTTTCGTTTAGACTTGTACAGCCGGAGCATTTTTGTTATTCCTTATTATATTCTTTTGTGGTGTAAACAACAAGGTAGTTTATATATTGTATTGTTGTCTGTATTGACGAGACAATTCACAAGGACAGAGGCATTTATAATTTTTAGCTTGATTTTAACTATATCTAACATTTTAATTGGAACCCCGTGAGTGATGGGTGATCATTCCCCGTGAGTGATGGGTGATCATTCCTCTTGGGTAATGGGTGATTACCCCTAGTTATCTTTTGAATTTTTCTATATTTAAAAGATCTGTCTTTGTTGTTTGTAACAGCGTTTTGGTTGTCAAATCTTGAGGTGGCCTTGTGCACGGGAAATGTCCAATTATAGGGGAGACTCGTCAAATTTTTTTAAAAATTCAATTTACAAGTACAATGTTTATTTTGACATATCCATCATCAGCAAAGCATTATTATTGTATTACTTTAAACTAGCGAATAGATATAACGTTTCAATGTTATTATTCTTTTATCATTTTTATTCACGGTTATTTACATCCTTCTTTTGGAGTGGGCTTTGTCTTTATTGGTTACTTATTTTTCTTTTTTCATCTCCTTTAGCAATGTCTTCTAATGAAGGATCATTGAGGGAGGGAGTCGGGAGGGTCGGGAGCCTTATACTCCATCCCCTACTCGGCTACAAAGGCTTTCGATGCCTCATTCATTACATGGCTCTATTGGAGATGAGGGAGTACCATCCCGGCTTTTCAATCATCCGTCGCTTCGACTTCGCATTCGTTGGGTTGCAAGTTACGGACTCCCGACCTTGGATTGTTCCACGGGGAAACGGGTAAGTAACATATTCATACTTTGTAAGATGTTGATTATTAGTTCAATTATTATTATTATTTTTGAGATTAACATAACTATATTGTACATTGTCATTGCACCAAAAATAGGTTCGCTGGCTCGGACAAATGTGTCCGAGAAATTTCAAATATAATACAACGAGTACTTCACTGGTTCGTATCCGACATACACGCACGTCCCGATAACCGTGCGAGACTTATGGTTTCAAGAATTTGGGGTAAGCAATTTTTGAGTATTTTTTATCGTTTAAGTACTATGTTATATGTTAATCGGAAATCTTAATCATGATCATGCGGAAATATTTTCGGTGGAGGGAAGAGTATGCTTCGCTAATTCGATCAACTTGGGAAAAGAAGTGTCGGACGCGATTTTCGGACATAATGTCTAGGTTGAGGAAGAGGGATGATTGGGTATGTCCTCATTGGATAGAGGCACGATATTGGAATGACATTTGCGAGTATCGGAGATCGGAGAAGTATCGAAGCTCTCATCCACCAACAAAAAGAATCGTGGGAGTAGTTGCACCCATACTTGGAGGGTCTATTTCGTTCACAGAACACGAGGACCGTTTGGTAATTCACCTACATGCCTTAATTAATTATTAATCTAAATTGTTTTATTACAAATTTATGTAAGATTGTAATGATTACATTGTGTTAACATAAATGTAGCGGGCCAAGGAGGGAGTTCTTTTAGCTACACGAGACATGTTTGAGACATTACATGTCTTTCGGAGCGAGCCACAAAAGGGTCGGTTTGTCGGTGAGCGATCTCGCCGGACATTGGTACTATATAGATTAAATATGTTGAAATTCTTTATACTTGTGTGGAATTTGTATTTTATTTTGATAATTACTATTGACAATTCTTTTTTTTTTTTTTTAGGATGAGGTGCGAAATCTCATACGAGCACTCCTCGAGTCCGAGTCTAGTGACTCACGTAAACTCTGTTGTTCCTCTTGATGAAAAAGCCATGTTTGTAAAGGCACAAGGCGGGTTCAAAAGGGGACGAGTTTTTGGGTTAGGCTCAGAGGCGACACATGTTCGAACTAGACTGTCTCAAAGTGGACTGCATGCATCTTCTCCTACACAAGTTGATATTGGACATCTAGTAGAGCAAAGGGTTCAACGAGGCTGAGCGGAGATTCAATCGACAAATAGACTTGTACCGGGACTTCATGAGGCAACAACAGTCTACATTTGGTGGTTGGATGGCAGCTATGTCGGACAAAATGGGTATTCCTGCACCATCTATGCCATCCATAGAGGAGATAGAAGCGCGCATTGCGGCTGCTAATGCTGAAGATGAAGATCCAAATGTTGACGATGGATTTGATCCAGCTGATGAGCACCCGGGCCCACGTAGGGGCTCTCGTTCCCCTCCTCCACCTCCTTCTGCAGCTGCTCCTTCATTGCTTACATAGACTTGTTATATTTATTTTTATACTCTTTATACACTATTACTTATTTTTGTGAATTATTTTACTTTTTTAGATACTTATTATGTATTTTATATTATATTTTAATATTTAATTATATTTATTTGGGTTTATTTTTAATTTTTTATAGTATTTTTTTGGATTATGAACATAGTGTTGATATTTATTTGTATAATATTTCAGGGTTGATTTATAGGGTAATAATTTAAAATAAATATAATAATAAAAAAAATTTATTGCAAAACCCTCGCAAATTGCGAGGGTATTGCGACGATTTTGCGAGGGTCACGACTTGGGGTTAATTGTCCCCTCGTAAAACCGTCGTAATTTGCGAGGGTTTTGCGAGGGCCAACCTTGTGCCCTCGCAAAACCCTAGCAAATTGCGACGGTTTTGCGAGGGTCACGACTTGGGGTTAATTGTCCCTCGCAAAACCGTCGCAATTTGCGAGGGTTTTGCGAGGGCACAAGGTTGGCCCTCGCAAAACCCTCGCAAATTGCGACGGTTTTGCGAGGGTCACAACTTGGGGTTAATTGTCCACTCGCAAAACCGTCGCAATTTGCGAGGGTTTTGCGAGGAGAATTAACCTCAGTCGTGACCCTCGCAAAACCGTCGCAATTTGCGAGGGTTTTGCGAGGGCCAACCTTGTGCCCTCGCAAAACCCTCGCAAATTGCGACGGTTTTGCGAGGGTCACGACTGGGGTTAATTGTCCCTCGCAAAACCGTCGCAATTTGCGAGGGGGTTTTGCGAGGGTCACGACTTGGGGTTAATTGTCCCCTCGCAAAACCGTCGCAATTTGCGAGGGTTTTGCGAGGGCACAAGGTTGGCCCTCGCAAAACCCTCGCAAATTGCGACGGTTTTGCGAGGGTCACAACTTGGGGTTAATTGTCCCTCGCAAAACCGTCGCAATTTGCGAGGGTTTTGCGAGGGCACAAGGTTGGCCCTCGCAAAACCCTCGCAAATTGCGACGGTTTTGTGAGGGTCCAAACCGTAGCCCTCGCAAAACCCTCGCAAATTTGCGACGGTTTTGTGAGGGTCACTTTTTTTCGTCGCAAAATCGTCGCAAAAATTGTTCCTCTGGTGAAATTTGACCAAAAAATATTCGTCGCAAAATCCTCGCAAAACCGTCGTAAATAGCAACGAATTTTTTTTGCCCTCGCAAAACCGTCGCAATTTGCGACGGTTTCCCATGGCCGTCGCAAATTGCGACGGCTAAAACCGTCGCAAAACCGTTGCAAAAACGGTCAGCGACGGTTTTGCGACGGTTTTTGGCCGTCGCAAATGACGATTTTTCCTGTTGTGCACAGGGCCCAACAAGCTGCGAATGTTTCCCCGCCTAAATGTCTAGGGGTTTTTATAATGAAAGAACAAATAAAGAAATTTCCCAAGACATAAGTAAAATACAGAAATAAAATATTAAAAAGCCTTTAGAATAATACGTCAACTCCCAAAATAATTTTTATTATTTTGGAATTTTTTTTTTTAATTTTTGGGTTAAAATTTTTGTTTTTTGCGTTTGGGCAAAAAAAAATTTTGAAATTTTTCGCATTTTTGGGTTAACTTTCAAGACTTTTTGGTATATGTATTGATATATGTTAGTTTGGTAGAGTTATTATTTATCTTTTCTTTTGGAAATTCTACTTAAGACATTTCTAAGGGAGTTTATTTTATATACACTTATATATTAGGCATGACATTGGTTGAGTTTTGAAAAGTGAGTTAATCTTGTTTATACCTTTGAAAATATTGTAAAGGTTTATTCTTGGTGAATAGATAAGAACATTGTGATGAAATATAGAGTATAGATTGTTCGCTTATTTCTAGTTTCCTAACAATTCTCATTCATTCATTTATTTATTTATTTTATATGTTGCACTATACAAATCTTCAATAGTATATTTGTCATCCATTGAAAAGGCAAATAGGAGTAAGAGATAGGTTACTCAATGCATGTCTCAGAGCAGATAAAAAACTCCATGAATACAAAGTGCATCTCCAGTGACGAAAAATAACGTGTGATGGAAAAAAAAAGAAGAAAATAGAATAAAAGGAAAGAAGAAAAAGTAAAAAGGAAAAATGCAAATGATGCAAAAAAGGCATTCATGTAAAAATCATTATAAATGCATTTCGCTATAGAAAAATAATGAAATTTGAGAGGATCCTACTTTTTTAATTCATGTTTTAAAAATGCACATTAGTTTTTAAAGAAATTATTCCAAAAAAATTTTAATGATTCCTCACTCTCTAGTCTTCTCTCCTGCGCAGCCCCACCCCACAACCTTTCATACAATGCTACACAAAGACCCCTGCCACCCACTGCAGTTGGTGTAGGAATTTCGGTGCGGGCGTCAGTGGGTGGTGGGACGGTTGTGGCAATGGACGCCTACGGGTAAGAACTGTAGGGAAAAAGAGATGAAAAGGGATTCCCAACTCTAACAACTTATAATGCTAGAATTTGGAGTTTGAGGTAAGTGATACGAAAATTTTATTATAAGGTAATTTATAATTATTTAATAATTTTTAGGGAAGTAAAATATTAAAATTTAAATGAATTTATAAAAAATTTCTAATAGAAATACAGAATTTTATTAAATTTTTAGGCAAAACCCATCTTAATTATAACAATTCCCAAATCCCTGTAAATTCACACGAGCATAAAAAGCAAGATATTATTTTTAAAGAGCTAGCAGTGCTAGACATCCCGCTTTGTGCAGTTGACCAACAAAGAGAGAACACATTTTACATAGGTAATCAAATATTTTTCAGAGACAAAAACACAATAAGGTAAACATTTAATTACACTATTGTTTTTAACTTTCTTTCAAATATACAGATAATGTTTCAAAGATAAACATTAGGATATTAAAATAGAAAAGACTTTAAAAATCAAGATATTTTAATTATGATATTTTAATTACTAAGGTACTAATTTTGCATTGGGAATATCTTTATTATTTTAATAATATGTTGATGGTTTAAAATTAAATAAAAATACTCATAAAACATGTGAATATAAAAATATTTATACCGATAATATGAATATATAACGTTGATTTTATCTTATTAATAAATTAATATTAATTGTTATCTTACAAGTACGTCATACCTCATTTGTAGCCCTATAAATACACCATTCTCTTGCTGGCCAAGGAAGAAATCTGATTGGATCTTCTTCTGTCTGATAGGATATTCTGCATTGAGCAGGTAAGTGCTTTCTGATCTTGGTCATTTTAATAGATAGAAAATTCTACTTTTCTACTTTACTTTCCATACCAATATTTTACCTAATTTCTTTTGGGACAGTTATTCAATTTCATTTGGCTGTGGGTCAATTTAACAATATTCCTTGATCATCAACATGATGACGGTTGAGTTGGCTCCCAACATGTGGAATCTAGACAACCACATAGCAACAAAAGAGGAAAAGGGAAAAGGTTTCTTTTCTTTTTCTGGTCAACACAAAAAGAAGAGGCAGCAGCCAGTGTGTGTGTGTTGAGTGAATATAGAGAGAGAAACAAAAAATCAGCCGGAGAATATAGAGAGAGAGTGGGAGCATTGCATTTCTGTGTTGGGCAGTCCACTTCTATTGGACGATCAGATGGTGAGTTCTTCTCCGATTTGGCTCAATTTTGGATATGTTGTAGAGGAGAGGCAGGACTACATTCTTGACAGTGGAGATCAATTTTTGACGGCCGGATTCAGAAATACTGCCGCCGGACAGTGACGAAAATTGGTGCATTTTCTCCAATTCTTCTTCTATATATTTTGGGTTTTTAATGAAGTTGTAGCTTCATTGTGGCTGTATTTTCAGTTGTATATGGTGGAACTATATCTTGTATTTTCCATGTTGATTAGTGGAGCTTTTTAGCGTGGACTCGAAGGTCCCGTGGTTTTTCCTCTTCATATTGGAGAGGTTTTCCACGTAAAAATTTGATGTGCCTTGTACTATTTTTTGGCTGTGTTTTTGTCTTCCATTATTGCTTCCATTTTCATTTTCTTAGGGCTCCTATTTTTCATTCAAGTGTGGGGTTGATAAGGCGTAGGGATTTATAGGAGGTTGTTGTTCTGCTGTTTGCACGTGCCCTTGCCCTTGGTCTGTTTGTCCCCAACAAAGTGGTATCAGAGAGTTGCTTGGTGCTTGGTGCATTGTGCTTGTTTGAATTATGGAGAATGTTGCTAGTCGAATGATTCTTTTAAATGGTTCAAACTATCATAGTTGGCAAGGAAAAATGAAAGATTTATTGTTTGTGAAGAGTTTTCATTTGCCTGTGTTTGCTTCTCAAAAGCCTGAAAATAAGTCTGATGAAGAATGGACCTTTGAGCATTAAAAAGTCTGTAGTTATGTTAGATGTTGGGTTGAGGAGAATGTTCGTAGCCACATTGCAAATGAAATTGATGCCAAGCAATTATGGAAGAAACTTGAACACTTGTATGCTTCAAAAACTGGTAACAACAAGCTGTTCCTATTAAAGCAGATGATAAATTTGAAATATAAAGAAGGAACTCTTGTGATGGACCATGTAAATGACTTTCAGTGTCTTATTGATCAGTTGTCAAATGTGGGAATTAAATTTGATGATGAGATTATGGGACTTTGGTTGCTTAGCAGTTTGCCTGATTCTTGGGAGACATTTCGGGTCTCTTATACTAACTCTGCTTCTGTTGGTGCCATGTCTTTAGAATATGCTAAAGATGGTATCCTTAATGAAGAGGTTAGAAGGAGAGCTTCAGGATGTTCATCTTCTCGATCCGAGGTTCTTGTTACTGAAAATCGAGGAAGGAGTACAAGTAAGGTTAAGACAAATAGAGATAAGAGCAGAAGTAAGTCTAGGTCCAGGTACAAGGATGTTGAATGTCATCATTGTGGCAAGAAGGGACACATTAAAAGAAACTGTTTCAAATGGAAGAGGGAAAACAAGAAGGGTGCAAGTACTTCAGAAGTAAAGGATGATAGTGGAAATCAAGTTGCTACTACTACTTCTTCAGGAGATCTTGTTCTTGTGTATGATGAGGATGTGATCAATTATACCTCTCATGACACTGATTGGGTAGTAGATACAGGTGCTTCACTTCATGTTATAGCTAGGAGAGACTTCTTCCTTACATATACTCCTGGTGACTTTGGAGTTTTAAGGATGGGCAATGATGGTATATCGAAAGTTATTGGCATGGGTGATGTTTGCTTGAAGACCAATAATGGCAGTTAGTTATTGCTTAGAGATGCCAGGCATGCTCCAGATGTTCGACTAAATCTAATTTCAGTTGGCAGACTGGACGGTGATGGTTTCTGCAACAACTTTGATGGAGGACAGTTGAAACTCTCTAAGGGTTCTCTTATTGTGGCTCGAGGGAAAAATGTTCGAATCTATATTTAATGCAGGCTTCAATTTCTGATGCTAGTGTTAATGTGGTGAACAACAAAATCTCACATGAACTATGGCACAAGCGGCTCAGTCACATCAGTGAGAAAGGACTTCATTGTCTAATCAGAAATAATACAATTTCTGGAATCAGTACTGCAAAGCTAGAAAAATGTACTCATTGTTTAGTAGGAAAGCAAAATAGGGTGTCATTCAAGACTAACCCTCCTTTAAGAAAATCTATGTTGTTGGAGTTTATTCATTCTAATGTTTGTGGTCCGTTAAAGGTACAATCATTCAATGGTGCATCTTACTCTGTGACTTTTATTGATGATCATTCAAGAAAACTGTGGGTTTATACCTTGAGAACTAAAGATCAGGTTTTAGATAAGTTCAAGCAGTTTCAGGCTTCTTGTTGAACGAGAAACTGGAAAGAAGATTAAGTGCATCTGATCAGATAATGGTGGTGAGTACAGTGGACTTTTTGAAGAGTACTGCAGGCAGCAGGGTATCAGACATCAGAAGATTCCTCCTAAGACACCTCAGTTGAATGGTTTGGCTGAAAGGATGAACAGAACTCTAGTTGAGAGAGTTAGGTGTTTGCTTTCAGAAAGTTACCAAATTCCTTTTGGGGTGAAGCATTGCATACAGTGGCTCATGTCATTAATCTATCTCCTACTGTTGCTCTAGCTGGGGATGTTCCTGAGAATATTTGGTCTGGTAAGAAAGCTTCTTATGATCATTTGCGTGTCTCTGGCTGCAGGGTTTTTGTTCATATTCCAAAAGATGAAAGGTCTAAATTGGATGCAAAGACAAGACAGTGTATCTTTCTTGGATATGGCCAGGATGAGTTTGGATATAGACTTTATGATCCAGTTGAGAAGAAGCTAGTGAGAAGCAGAGATGTGGTGTTCTTCGAGGATCAGACCATTGATGACATTGAGAAAGTTCAGAAGAAAGAGTCACAGGTTCAGGATGATCATGGTGATTTAGACATCCCAGATGATGATGCTACTGATATTCAGATTCCAGCGGTTCCAGATTAGCCAGAGGAACCACACGATGCTCCACTCAAGAGATCTACCAGAGATAGACAGCCTTCTACCAGGTATTCTCCAAATGAGTATATACTGCTGACTGACGGGGGAGAACCAGAATGCTATCAGGAAGATATGGAAAGTGAGCAGAAGGATCAGTGGTTCAATGCAATGAAAGATGAGCTGAAGTCTTTGTTTGACAACCACACCTTTGACTTGGTGAAGTTGCCTAAGGGTAAAAGGGCTTTGAAGAATAGATGGGTTTACAGATTGAAGTAGGAAGAGAATTCCTTTTACCCACGGTACAAAGCTAGATTAGTTGTCAAGGGCTTCAGTCAGAGGAAAGGTATAGACTTTTCAGAGATATTTTCTCCCGTTGTAAAAATGTCATCTATCAGAGTTGTGCTTAGTTTAGCTGCAAGTCTTGACTTGGAGATTGAGCAGATGGATGTGAAGATAGCTTTTCTTCATGGTGATCGTGAAGAAGAAATTTATATGGAATAGCCAGAGGGATTTCAAGTAAAATAAATAGAAGATTATGTTTGCAAATTGAAGAAAAGTTTGTATGGATTGAAACAAGCACCGAGACAGTGGTATAAGAAGTTTAAGTCTGTTATGAGGAAGCAAGGCTACAGGAAGACTACTTCAGACCATTGTGTATTTGTGCAAAAGTTTTCTGATGATGATTTTATTATTCTTTTGCTTTATGTTGATGGCATGCTTATTGTTGGTAAAAATGCTTCCAGGATTGACAAGTTAAAGCAAGAGTTGAGTAAGTCTTTTGCTATGAAAGACTTAGGACCAGCTAAGCAGATTCTTGGAGTGAAGATTTTTCGTGATAGAAATGCCAATAAACTTTGGTTATCTTAGGAAAGCTACATTCAAAAGGTGCTCCAGAGATTCAAGATGGACAAATCCAAAGCTGTGAGTACTCCTTTTGCTAGTCACTTCAAATTAAGTGTAAAACAATGTCCCTCCACTGAAGATATGGAGAAAGTTCCCTATGCCTCAGAAGTTGGTAGTTTGATGTATGCTATAGTTTGTACGAGGCCTGATATAGCTTATGCTATTGGTATTGTTAGTCATTTTCTTTCTAATCCAGGAAGAGAACATTGGGATGCTGTGAAGTGGATTTTGAGATATCTCCGTGGTACTTATAGTTTGAGACTCTGTTTTGGCAATGAGAAACCTGTTCTAGATGGCTATACAGATTCAGATATGGCTGAAGATGTTGATTTGAGAAAATCTACTTCTGGTTACTTGATTACCTTTACAGGGGGAGCTGTATCATGGAAATCTCGATTGCAAAGATGTGTTGTATTGTCTACTACAGAAGCTAAATTCATTGCAGCTACAAAGGCTTGTAAAGAGTTACTTTAGATGAAGAGGTTTCTTCAGGAGCTTGGTCACTCTCAAGGGCAGTTTGTGCTACATTGTGATAGTCAGAGTGCTATTCATCTTGGTAAGAATCCAACTTTTCATTCAAGATCCAAACACATTGATGTGAGGTATCATTGGATACATTAGGTATTGGATGATAAATTGGTGGAACTTAAAAAGGTTCACACAGATGATAACGGGGCTGATATGATGACAAAGGCATTGCCTAAATGGAAGTTTGAGGTTTGTTGCTCCATTGCCGGGATGGCAAGTTCCTCCACATAGTTGGGAGGGGGGAGATTTGTTGAGTTGGCTCCCAACATGTGGAATCTAGACAACCACATAGCAACAAAAGAGGAAAAGGGAAAAGGTTTCTTTTCTTTTTCTGGTCAACACAAAAAGAAGAGGCAGCAGCCGGTGTGTGTGTGTTGAGTGAATATAGAGAGAGAAACAAAAAATCAGCCGGAGAATATAGAGAGAGAGTGGGAGCATTGCATTTCTGTGTTGGGCAGTCCACTTCTACTGGACGAACAGACGGTGAGTTCTTCTCCGATTTGGCTCAATTTTGGATATGTTGTAGAGGAGAGGCAGGACTACATTCTTGACAGTGGAGATCAATTTTTGACGGCCGGATTCAAAAGTACTGCCGCCGGACAATGACGAAAATTGGTGCATTTTCTCCAATTCTTCTTTTATATATTTTTGGTTTTTAATGAAGTTGTCGCTTCATTGTGGCTGTAGTTTCAGTTGTATATGGTGGAACTATATCTTGTACTTTTCATGTTGATTAGTGGAGCTTTTTAGCGTGGACTCGAAGGTCCCGTGGTTTTTCCTCTTCACGTTGGAGAGGTTTTCCACGTAAAAATTTGGCGTGCCTTGTACTGTTTTTTGGCTGTGTTTTTGTCTTCCATTATTACTGCCATTTTCATTTTCTTGGGGCTCCTATTGTTCATTCAAGTGTGGGGTTGATAAGGCGTAGGGATTTATAGGAGATTGTTGTTCCGCTGTTTGCACGTGCCCTTGTCCTTGGTTTGTTTGTCCCCAACAATGACTGCACAAGAGACTAGTGATATATGCTACCACGTGCAGGTGCTTAGAATCTACAACAAATCATTCAAGTGTGATGGTTGCAAGGAATGAGTATCTGGATCAAGGTATCGGTGTGATCCCTTTGGCCAAGAACTTCACGCGGAGTGCCGGGATAAGAAATTTGAGATTTCTCATGAGTTCTTCAAAGGTTCTTTGTTGTGTTTATTTAAATAGCCACAAGCTGGTTGTGGGAAGCGAGGGTGCCGATTAAAGCACCAAAAGTGTTGGTGGATTCAATACCACTACATGATAAAGGGTTGGGATTTGCATCCATTTTGTAGCAACCTTGAGAAAAAACCACACCTCGGAGGAACCGGTTTTGGGTTTTAGCTAGGCGTTGCTTCCAAGTGCAATTGTTGCCATCAGAAAAAAAAAATTGCAGGTGGACAGATATAGTCCAGGAAGGTCTTACGTTTCTAGTTGCAGGAATTAGCATGTTCACGTGTATTGTCTGATAGAATTACTGTGTGAT
This sequence comes from Voacanga thouarsii, assembly GCA_026120185.1. Lineage (NCBI taxonomy): Eukaryota > Viridiplantae > Streptophyta > Magnoliopsida > Gentianales > Apocynaceae > Voacanga > Voacanga thouarsii. The sequence goes on along the minus strand of JANUWF010000528.1, from coordinate 612,347 downwards.
GCTGCAGACAAGGATGAAAGTTTGAAAAAGGAAAACATCAATCTGCATCAGTTAGCAAATTTCACGCAAGAGGATGGAAGTTTAAATACAAGAAGGTGTTCATTGACTGAATAGAATCGTTTCTTGTGAAGGTTTGGGTCGAATTGACATCTCATGTTCTCAAGGATTTAATAGTATCGTCTTATCTTAGCCCGCACAAAATTCAAATCGCTGTTACTTTGATCAATTTAGGGTTTCAATGTCCATTGTATATGTGGGAGATATTGTATGCTTTAGATTTCTTATATCATGTTTTTTGGGTACACTTTATAATGATTGTCTTGTACATTCTTGTTCCAAAAATTGATCCAATACTGAGTAATCCAACAAAATTCTTATAATTGCCTTTTGACCATTTCCACCTAATACATTTGGTGGAAAGATAATGCAAAATTAGCAATTGCCTAATAGCATTTAGGAGTTGAAAAACCATGCCATATGCTCTAGAATGTCTAAGTTTATCAGAAAATCAGCTAGATAGATCAAGAGGAGGAAAAATAGATCATACTACTGTAAACAAGAATCCCGTTAATTAGGTAAAATATAGAACATCCATCTTCAAGGTTTTCAAATATCCAACCTCTGGCCAAATGTTTCCTTATCTTTGATCATAAGGCATATAACTTATTTCCTTTAGATGAAGAATATTAATTACTGTAATATTTTTAGGCTTTTAACTCCAAGAAGGAAATTATAGCATGTTTAATAACTTATTTCCTTCTAGCATTATATGAACCATAATTCTGGAAGAACATCGAGCAACGTTTTGAGAAACATCCCATTGCTTAGGTGATCAGGACCAGGAAAACTCTTAAGTTTGTGACAAGGTGAGTGTATAAATATCTTTTGAATAAGGGGAGTCCCTTGGTTTCCGTAACTCTGATTTAGCTAAGTGTTTTATTTCCCTAAAATATACGAATATAGAGATTTCTATTCAAGGGTTTTTATGAATTTGGGGGACTATGAGTCCCTCGATTTCTAAGCCTATTTAGCTAAGTGTTTTTCTAGTATAATTTTACATGAGCTTTTATGAGTAAATGATTTTTATGGAGACAATATTTTGCGATAAAAAGGGTCTAAGACACTTATGATCTTATTCATTAAATAATACATACATATGAAGTCTTTGTTGACACAAATTTTATGTTTTGGTAAAGAAAAGCATTGTTATGCTGCTTTTAGATCAAGTTGCTTTCAAAGCAATTCATGCACAACGTGAAAAGCTTGTTTGGCTTTTATCTCAATGAACCTTGGAAATTGTTACAAGAAATATGACAAACATTTGAAAGATGACATTTTGGCCTCGAAAATGATTTTCTTGTACTCGGCTATAAGCTTGTATATTGGGAATGACATTATTTTTTAAATAGGGTTTAGTTTTGAAAAGTATTGAGCTATATTGAGACATCGTAATGATCTCTTAGCTTTGCGTCATGTGATCTTTGAGTACTCAAGAGGTGTTATGCTCCTACACTTTACGCGAGTTTAAGAACACTTTCCGACTGGTGGCCACCTCTAGACTGTGGTCTCTTTCTTCATTGGGTGATAGTATTTGTAGTAGAGATGTCCATAGCTACCAACACGTTTCCATTGCTAGAATAGAGGTCGGGTGTGGGACACCCGTGCCATTGTGGCAGACTATGACGATGGTCAAAGTATAATTGAAAGCTCAATACTAGTGTTACAAATGGTGCCAGATTACTATATGTTATAGTAACGGCACACGTTCTAGAAAACGAAAATAAATTTCACTACAAGAAAAATGCACTTTAGCGACGAAAATTAGCGACAGCTTTGTTACCGTCGCTAATTTGCGACGTAATAGCGACGACAAACAAAAATTTTTAATTTAAATTTATTTTTTAAAAATTTTTCAAACGCCATAGCTAATCCCTCGCCAATTAGTGAGGGATTAGCTACGGTAAATGAAATTAACACTAATACTAATTAATTGTTCAAATACCGTAGCTAATCCCTCGCTAATTAGCAAGGGATTAGCTACGGATTCTTGTCCATCGCTAATTAGCAAGGGATTAGCTACAGTATCATAATTAACACTAACACTAATCAATGCCGTAGCTAATTAGCAAGGGATTAGCTACAGCTTATTGTTCCTCGCTAATTAGCAAGGGATTAGCTACGGCTTCAGAATCCTTCGCTAATCCGTCGCAAATCCCTCGCTAATCCGTTGCTAATTTACAAAAAAATACTATATAATTAATATAAAGAACAAAAAATCACAAGAATATCAATAGCCTAGTGGTGGAGCACGTGCTCCCCCACAACAAGGACGCGGGTTCGAGCTTCGTGTCCGACATAATCTCAAAAAATTATCTGGCGGGTTGGGTCGGGTCGGTGGTCGGACCGAACCGGTTACACCGGGTCTTAACTAATTAATTTTTTTAAAATAAAATTCGTTGGCCGTCGCTAACCCGTCGCTAAATTTAGTGACAGATTAGCAACGACCTTAATTGCAAATTTAATTATAAATATCATTATTTAATATCCGTCGCTATTAGCGACGGATTTTTGGTCCGTCGCTATTTGCGACGCCAGTCTTAGCTAGGGTAAAATTCCGTCGCTAAACTCAATTAGCGACGGATTTGACCATCGCTAAATTGTTGTTTTCTTGTAGTGTTTGTTTTCATTTAATATGGCGTATCTGTTTTTAATAAATCATGTTTCCAAATGTGTATGGACTTATTTGACAATAATTGATGAGGTTTTCAACTACAATGTTTAAAGAGTTGCTTTCAATAGAAAAATATGATAAAACCCTTTTATTTGTTTTCCAAAGAAAAATACTAGCACACATGGGTCTCATTGAGTATAAAACTTACACCTTCTTTTATTTTCTCATATTTATTAGTAGTGATGCTAGTATCACTCTCTTGGCTCAACCTAGCCAAAATTTTTGCAACCTTACCTGGTGCAGAGTGTAGATCTAATTATCTTATATATTTTGGGTCAAGATTATGTATTAACCACAATCAGCATGTATGTTTAATGCAGTTTACTGCTCTATACCTGCTTCAAGTTTTATTTTGTTATAAAGAATCCTTGTATGGGAGATCAGATAGAGTGACATATGATGAAGACAAGACCCACTAAATTGGATAATATGGGTTGTTACAAAAAATCCCTAAGATACTGGGAATAACCAGCACTTGGTACTATTATTGAACTAGCGCCGGTTGGATTTGTGAAACACGAAAACAATATTGTTTCATTAAGACCGATTAAGATTCTTTGACTTAACTGGCGCCTATTACCACACTTCAACAACATGCGCCGGTTAACTTCGCACAGCCAACAAATAAGAAGGTACGCAGCTGTCGATTTCTTTCTATATTCTTGCAAATCATACCACGATTCTCCCTCTATTCCCTTCCTTTCTTGTAGCCGATTAAGACCCAACACCCTCAATTATTGATTCGTTTGATTTCACTCCACTCCTACTAGTTTGCTTCACTGTTTTATTTAGAAACCTACCAAGAAAAATTCCACATTTCCTTGAGAAAATCCAATCTTCACTACTAGTAGCCACTTCATGGCACTCATTGGGATTGATCTTATCTGTGAAGAGGCAGTCTTTGAGCATTGGGCAACCTTCCTTAAGCTCCATTGCACAAAACGTTTTGGTGAATTTCTTTACCTCTCTTGGGTCACTGTCTCAAATTTATGAATTAATGCTTTGGCATTTTTACTGCATGCTTGATGTGTTGAGATGGGTTTACGTATGTTATGATTAAGCTAATTTTCCAAGCATATGGTACATTGAGTTTATTTGTGGGGGATCAAGCTATTCTTTGTTTAGCATATTTGAAGTGGTTATTGCCTTTGAGGGGATTCAGATAATGAAATTGACTTCATATTATGCTGATGGGTTTTTGAGTTTATTGTGGCTTTTGGACTATCTTATGCTAATCTATCTTGAACTGTGTGTTTATTTTAATTTATTTTTATGCAAATATTGAGTTGATATTATCCCGAGGAGGTTGAGATGTGTCTAATTTTAGGGAGCAATATATGTATTAAGCTTCAATAAATGAATTGTGGGGGAAAATAGGATTTGTTGGTGATGTTGATTTCTTGCATTTTGATTTATAATATAGGAATTGGATTTTGGAAGTTGAGATATTGATGATTCTTTTCTTTTGTGGGATTTATTGCCTACTTCCTATTGAGCTATAGAATTATGCTCTAATTTCATTGAATGTACATGATTGGGATTTTGTTCTATGTGGCTAAAAGGGTGAAGATTATATAGTGAAATGAGGTGTTGTATCTTTTCTTTTGTAATGAAATTGCATTGTGCTTTAACGAAGTAAATTGTGGATGCTAATTGCTTTTTTTTTTTGGTGCATAAATGGGAATTGCTTGTGTTTTATGAAGTTAGATGTGGAATGAATACATTAATGATGATATTCTTATTGGGATTTTGTTTATAATATGAATCATTTGAATTCTTTTGGAATAACTTCCGTGACACTTTTGTGCATTTGTATCTCTTATTCTACAATTTTAAATTTTTATGGTTTGTAATTTTGATTGTGGGTTGGATTGGTTGTAGCTATGTTGTGATTTGGAGGTGGAGTTATTTAGGATTAGACTGGTTTTGGTTTTTGTTGTATGAAGTTGGGATTGAATTGTTATCGATATGACAGGAGGAGACCTCCCCTTTTCTACCCATTTTCTTTTCCACCCTCACTATTTCACCCAGACAGTCCAATGCTTCCGCCCAAGAGGAAGAGGTGTGAAGCTTCTTCTTCTCAACCTCATACCAGTGATCCCACCATTCCTTAAGGACCTTTAGTACGTGCTGTGTGATAAGGACTAAATTGATGTAATTTTGATAGTCATTTAAGATGAAATTATTTGACTTTTGGATGAAATGGTCATTGCATTCCTCTCTTTTATGTTCATTAGATAATTAATTGTAATGACAAAGTTTTCCTTGGATTTTGAGCTAAAATTGCAGAAAATGAACAAAATTCGGATGTTGGACAGAATAAGGTCAGCACCAGATTGCACCTAAAATCCCTTGCTAGTTTCTCGTTGGTAAAACAGAGCAAAATCTCATTCCAGATAGTACTAAGTTGGGGCCAGCTGTGCTCTGCTCCAATGTCAATTTGCTATCCTTTTCAAGCTGGATTTGGAAGTTGCTGCAGAATTCTTTTGGAAACAAGTTTGTAGATGGGAAAAGACATCTACAGATGAATTTTGGTGACTAAGAAGGTTATATATATGAAGCAAAACAAGCCACAATCATGATTATATAGAGCTATATTGAAGATTATTGAAGAAAAGAGAGAATTCATCAACAAGAACACTATGTTGGAGAAGTTCTTAATTGGGAAAGAATGACTTCTTATCTATGAGTTCCTATCTTTTCTTTATTTTTCTTTTCTAGACAATGTTGATTATATCATTTTTAATTATATTTTAGAAGAATGTGTTTGAAGTTATAACTATCTATTGAGTTCATATTTGATCAATTGATTTGTCTAATTTGAACTTTGATCTATTTGGTGAATTGATTAATTGTTTCTTCATTCTAATTAATTTGGGAAAGAAGAATAGAAGTGTTGTCAACTTAATTAATTGTATATTTGTTTTCTTGACTAACTTGGGAAAGGAGATTAAGAATTGAACTTGAGTAATCAAAGGTTGATTTATGTCACCTAGAAAATTGGGATATTGATTGATTTCAAACTTTAATATCACCTAAAGAATAGGGATATTTTCAAGGAATTGTTCTTCATGCATTTTTTTTTTAGTGAGATTGGGAAATCTACAAAATTGGTTGGAAAGATAGTAAATCCATAACTTGGGAAAGAAGTGGAGGCTACATTCAACTTCCTTCATGATGCATGACCGATAAATTGATTGAGATTTGATCATGGTTATTTCTTTGAGAAATTCTAAGTACACATTTTCTCTTCCAATATTTGTATATATTTTACGTAGAATTTATCTTTTCTAGATATTTATGGTTTAGACAATTGATGAAAAGTAATTACCGTGTACTTGTCTCTTAAGGAAGGATACTCGTTAATTCCATATACTATGCTTTATGATAAATGTGGTTACTCATATGTGTGATTTGGGATTAGAATTTTAATTAAAACTTAATTGTAAATGTACTAAAAAAATGAATGATTTTATTTCATCAAATCTAATGATCGTTGAGTGTGATGACTAGTATAATACTAGGGTCCATCATAAGATAGTGGTAGAGAAAACCGTGGATTCAAAGTTAGATAGGGGTCAACATTTAGCCGCCCCTATTCAGAAAAGATAGTCTGGGCACCCATTTTTGGATTGATAAGGGCTTACTATCCTACATTGTTGAAGGAGTTATTCGCCAATATATCTAATAAGAGACATAGTATTTGGATGATTGTTAATACTACATTTGAACTATGTGGGAAAATAGGAATCATTGATGATGTTGATTTATTGAGGATTGATGTATAATATGAAATTGGATTTTGGATGTTGACATATTGGTGGTGCATTTCTTTTGTGGGATTTATTGCCTATTTCTTATTAAGCTATGGAATTATGCTCTATTTTCAGTGAATGCACTTGATTGGGACATTGTTTTCTGTGGCTGAAAGGGTGAAACTTATATAGTGAAATGTGGTGTTGTGTCTTTTCTTTTGTAATGAAGTTGCATTGTGCTTTAATAAAGTAAATTGTGGATGCTAAACTGCATGTTTTTGGGAATGAATTGGAATTCTTTGTGTTTTGTGAACTTAGAAGTGGAATGAATACATTAATGATGATATTCTCAATGGGATTTTATTTTTAACTTGAAACATTTGAATGCACTTGGAATAACTTCCTTATATGGTATTTTTAAGCATTTATTTCTCACATTTTACAATCTTAGATTTTTATGGTTTGGATTTTGGATTGTGGGTTGGATTGGTTATAGATATGTTGTGATTCGGAGGCGAAGTTATTACGGATTAGACTGGTTTTAGTTTTTGTTGCATGGAATTTAGGTTGAATTATTATTGATTTGATAGGAGAAAACCTCCAATTTTCTCCCCACTTTCTTTTCCTCCCTCACTATGTTACCTAGATAGTCTAAGCTTCTGCCCAAGAAAAATAAGGGTGATGTAACACCCCTCTTAGAAAATAGGTTTGAAGCAGGGAACATTTTTAGGTGTCGCCCCATCTTGTTGACCTGGCATGGGGTCTTTATAACAATCAATGCCAAAAGTAAATGAATAAAGACAATAGCTGAAATAAAAAAGCTATTGAAAGTATATAACAGCTTATACAACTCAAAAACATAAATAGTATACAGTACAAACCTGCCTAAGGTAGCATAGAAACACTATATGCACAGTCGTAGAACATATAAGACTCCTTGTATAGCCATGGCCATTGTGAAGTCTCGCACTTGTCATAATTCAGGCACTTTATGAAATATATGAATTGTATGGTAGTAGTAGCTTAAAAATTAGAACTCAAAAGCTTAATTTTCAAGGAGCGTACGACTAAAGCTAAGAGCATCATTAGAGGTATCTTTTAATTAATGGAATAAATTTCAGATTATGGAATCTAGATTCGTGAGTTAAGTCTAGGTTGAGTTGAGCCTAGGATTGAGTATTACCTTTAAAATCAAGGATTTAGAATTTAAAAATGACTTTGGTTATGTGTTTGAGCTCTTTCGTTGGTGATTTGACCTTGAAAATCTTGTTATGTGTTGATAAGTTGATATGGGAGGAAATTTCATCCCTATGTATTGTAATGATGGTAACTGATAAACCTTAGGGGGTGAATAAGGTTTATAGTAAACAAAAACAAATTTTCAAGGACTTTCGAATATGTAGAAGGAAACTGAAAATTGGTAAGTTTTAAAAGAGAAGCTTTCCTATCCAAATTTAAATGCAGTTAGGGATCTTTCAAAGTTCTACCAAATGATGGGAAAAATTGACTATATCAAAGAAGACAGATAGTGGATCATCAACCAGTTCACACTTCAACATATATATCTTTAAACAAATTAGTAAATATAGATAGGAGTGCTATGCTTTCAAATCAGTTGAACAGTGAAATTTCAGTAAAAGGATTTGAAATAAATGCAAGAGACTGGACCCAAAGATTTATAGTAGTTCGATTATCAAATGATCTATATCCATTACCTTAAGCACGCACTTAAGGATTTTAACTCGGCCACTACATCTTTTTTCCCAAATCAATAGTGGTTGGTAACCACACTTGTCAATGATTGCAATCTTATAATAGAGGGTCACCACACTTGGTTTTACTCCCAACCTCTATACACCCAACAATCAAGGCTTACCCCAATTAGGATTTACTTCTTTAACCTTGACACAATTCTGATTAAAGAGGGAATACAGAACTAGCTCACAGATTGAGCAAATATACACAAACTAAAGTAGCTTTACCTTTTTACCTTTAAAACAATAGATCTCACTTTGAAGCACAATGTAGATGATGATTTTTCTTTTTCAAGAGTGTTATGATGTTTCTAAAGTTGTTAGCACAAATCCCCTTACTGAAAAATGGCTTTTATAGGCACAAAAATTAAGGCTACAATGGTAGTAATGGTTTGTTGTTGCTATTAGGTTTCACAACATTTTAAACTCACTGAATGAAAAATTGTGTGTCCAAAATATGCATACAAAATTAGAGGTTTTGTACTTAATGCTACTTGGATTCAATTGGGGAGGTAGAGATAACCTTCAATTGGCACAAGAATAGGGATTTCACAGCTTGAGAGAGTGTGGGTTTTGCATTCTTACCCTCTATTGGTATTAGAATTGAGATTTGATTATCTTAGGTTGTATTGGGTACTTGGCTAATTGTACGGGATTCTTTACAAGTGTATGTCATTCATTCTTTTTCTTATCATTGATTGTCTCATGGCCAATCTTGTGTGAGGTTATGTTGATTCACTAGGTTTGCCCATTGTAGATACCTTATTCCATTAATTCATTTAGTTAAACAAAGTAGTGTTACCTTTATCTCTTCCTTGAGGATCTTCGATATTTGCCAACAAAATGCTATACTACACGATGGGTAAACTTGTCCATTTGTGTGGTTTGAGTGTGTTTTTGTCATTTTAATTTAAAGCTATATTTTTCCATGATTTTGTTTGTTATATTTTCCACACTTAAATCGTATAATAAATTTTTGGCTTGTTGCCGGGAAATAAGGATAATATCACGAAAGTTTTATTGATTTACCCATGTATGTAGTTGTAAAATTTACTAACCATTCTAGGTTAACTATGGTATATATTTTTAAAGCACTAACCATCATTTGTAAATACTTGTATATTTTTGTAGCTTGTTTGTGATTGCTTTAATTCTTTATTTATAGTCATTAAGTGTAATAAATTGTTTTAGGTTCTAGGGTCTTGTATTCTTGTTGTACTTCGTTGTATTATTATTTTTGATATTGTTGTACATTGTTTTGGGGTAATTGTACACATATTGGATGTAATTGATTTAGCTATTGTTCTTGTACTTACTTGTTGTTGTAGATTTTTGTTGTTGTTGTAGAATTTTGCATTTGTTGCCATGATTAATGTTTGTAGGATGAAAATGTTGCTGTAAAAGGACATTAATTACGAAGACCTTGTTGTGTAATTTTTGTTTTTAGGAATTGATTGTTGTTGTTGTTTTTGAAATTTTCTTTTAGCCTTGTGGTAGTACTTTGGGTGGTTGGTTGTTGTTTGATTCTGAATTTTGTTAGTTAAGTAACCTCGTATAGTAGTTGTTTTGGTATTGAGGTTAATTGTTCATTGTTTGGAAGACCTTAGACTGTAATTTGGTGGCTGTAGTACTAGTTAATTGGTGGTTGTTGTGATATTGATCTTTGGTTTATATTTGTAATAGTTCTAGTGTTTTGAATATTATTCTTTTGTTGTGTATATAAGTTAGGTATTAATGAGAGAAGACTAGCACATGTATGGATATAATGTATCCTTAGTGTACATTTTGGATTGGTCATTTGTTTTGTGGTGGTCCGCTGTTGTATTGATATTAATATACGTAGTTGGTAGTAGTTTATATTTTTTAGATTCTATTTGTTTAGGTGTCCTTGTAAATAGTCTTGTTGCACGGATTGTTGTCGTTGTAATAGTTAATCTTATTATGTGCATGTGTTGTTGTGGTTTGTACCATTCTTCTTGTTATTTGTTTGGCCTTGTGTACTATTATATATTTTTTTGTTTTTTACAGGAACAAAGAATAACTTACGCCATTTAGTCCATAAACAGGCGCCGATCAATTGCAAAGAAACAAAACAGAGTTACTGAGAGCAATCGACACTTGTTACTCATTTGCTCAGGAGTTAGTTTGGTAGAGAAAAAAAAAAAATAAATAAAAGAGAAGTGCAATAGCTTCCTTCTTATTTTCCTTGATAGTTATTTTAATATATTTTTTATTTTACTGTGATTTATTTCTTTATTCTCTTATTATAATTATTACTCATATTTTACTTTCTTTTTTTGGTAGTATGTAATCATCTTTTGCACATGGAAGCCTCTCGCTTCATCAAAATATTGGCAGCAACCCTGTTTTCTACAATAAGCTTCATGATACTCAGGGAGTATTGCTTACTCTCTCTTTTCTATTTTATTATTTTGTATCATATTGTTTGCCTAATAAGGACATTGTCCCATTTAAGTGTGGGGGAGGCATTGAGTAAATTTTATTATTTTGAGAATTCTCGTATTTCTCGAATGAAATTTTTGTTTTTTGTAGTTGGGCTAAGGTTTTTTTATTTTTTATTTTTTATTTTTCGCATTTTTGGGTTAACTTTCAAGACATTTTGGTACATGTATTGATATGTGTTGGTTTGTTCGAGTTATTATTTATCTTTTTTTCTTAAAAATTCTAATTAAGACTTTTCTAAGAGAGTTGATTTATGCAATTTATATATTAGGCATGATATGGACTAAGTTTTGAAAAGTGAGTTAACTTTGTTTATACCTTTGAAAATGTTGTGAAATTTGATTCTTAAAGAATAGATGAGAATATTGGAATGAAATATAGAGTATGGATTGTTGACTTATCTCTAGTTTCGTGGCAATTCCTATTCATTCATTCATTTATTTTGGATGTTGTATTATACAAATCTTCAATAGTGTATTTGTAATCCATTGCAAAGGCAAATAAAAGTAAGAGATAGGTTGCTCAATGCATGTATCGAAGTGAGGAGAAAAAAAACTCCATGAATGCAAAGTGTATCTCGGGGGATGAAAAACAACGTGTGATGGAAAAAAAAAAGAAGAAAATAAAATAAAAGCAAGAAGAAAAAGTAAAAAGAAAAAATATAAAGGATGCAAAAAAACATTCAAGTAAAAATCATTATAATTGCATTCCTTTATAGAAAAATAATGAAATTTGAGGGGATCCTACTTTGCTATTTCAAGTTTAAAAAATGCACATTAATTTTTTTAAAAAAATTATTCCAAAAAAATTATTCTAGTCTTCTCTCCTTCTCGGCCCCATCCACAACCTTTCACCTTGTATTACTATGCTACACAAAGACCCCCACCACTCACAGTAGTTGGTGTAGGAATTTCAGTAAGGGCGTCAGTGGGTGGTAGGACGGTTGTGGCAATGCACGCCTATGGGACTCCCAACTTTGACGACCTATAATGCTAGAATTTAAAGTTTGAGGTAGGTGACATAAAAAATTTATTACAAGATAATGTTATAATTATTTAAAATTTTTTAGAGAAGTAAAAAAATAAAATTTACAAGAATTTTTAATAGAAATACAGAATTTTAATAAATTTTTAGCAAAACCCATCTTAATTATAACAATTCCCAAATCCACGTAAATTCACACAAGCATAAACAGAAAGATATGTATGTAAAAGGAGTAGATGCCCAAATTTCCGTTTCTTTCTTGACATGTTGAGCTACAAGAGCTAGCAGTGCTAGACATGGTGGTAAGGGCGTCGATGGCAGTCTAAAAAAATACGACGCATAAAAGAAAGTTGAAAACAAAATATGCTATCTAAAAATGAACTTTTTTTTTTTATTCTCTTATTTTGGTTGGTTAGAGAATTGTTTAATTTGATGTTGAAGATCGCGCTTTGTGCATTTGACCAACAAAGAGAGAACAAACAAAGAGAGAACACAGAGAAAAGATAATCAATTCCACATTGTACATAGGTAACCAAAAACACAAAACTCTCATTTAATTACTAAGGGTAAAAATGCCTTTTAACCTAAACTTACACCGTTGTTTTTAACTTTCTGTCAAATATACAGATAGTGTTACAAAGCTAAACATTAGGATACTAAAGTAGAAATGACTTTAAAAATTAAGATATTTTAATTATGATAAAAAGAAAAAAATTTTTAAAACAAAATTATATGTATCGATCAATGTTGAACGTATAATTTTACTTAGTTTATTTTTTCACCTTTCCTTTCACGTCATCCCCGTTTTCTACTCTAATTAAGGAGAAACAAAGATAAAAACAAATAAATAAACATTAACTTATATTACATCTATGCCAAGAATTTTTTATTTTCAAAATTGCAAAAAAAAAAAAAAAAAACACCAGTCAAACAGGCAAACCTTAATTCAACAGTAAAAAATGGAACAAAAGAAACTGATTGAAATTTTGAATATATTTAGTGCATTTTTTATTTTAAAAAAGGACTAAAATTGCAAAGAGTGTTATTTTTGAGGAGTAGAATTGGATTTAATACCCCCACCCATCCCCCCACCCCACCCCCGAAAAAAGAAACATTTCCAAAAAAAAAAAAAAACCCTACAATTTCTCTCATACAAACACATGTAGTTAAATGAAGTAGAAAACATGAGTTTTGATACATGTATATAATTACAATTCACAAAGGTACGAGGAATCTTGTGGTCCCATCCTTAGCATTTTTGCAATTTAATTTTCGTTGACTTGTGACCCACATGTGCATGCATGGATGGCATGTGAAGCTTTCATACGAGGTCTCTTTGTACTATACCATTATGCAATACAAAGGGAACAAAGACAACCAACCGCCGATTCCTTTATTGTACATATATCAAGAGTGGAAATCACGTAATTTACTTGCATGCATACTTACCTTGAAATAAAAATTGTGGATTCGATCAGGGAACGCCTATTTATTGTTGAAGATTTTCGCTTGGATTGGCTAACGCATATTTATTGCGTCAATACCTAAAAACCAAAAAATTATCTTACTTTTTTCAACTAAAAAGAAATAAAATTAGACCTACACATGATTGTAAGGTACTAATTTTTCATTAAGAATATATTTGTTATTTTAATAATATGTTGATGGTTCAAATTAAAAAAAAAAAAAAACTCATAAGACATGTGAATATAAAAATATTTGTACTGATGATATGAATATATATTTGTACCTTTGGGTCCACGCTAGAAGCTTCACTAATCAACAAGAAGAATATAAAATAGAGTTTCACAATATATAATTGAAAATACAACCACAATGAAGCTACGACCTCATTAAAAACCAAAATATAGAGAAAAATAATTGTAGAAAATGCACCAGATTTTCGTCACTGTTCAGCGGCAATATTTCTGAATCTGGCTGTCAAAAATTGATCACCGCCGTTAGGATGTAGTTCTACCTCTCCTCTACAACATATCCAAAATTGAGCTAAACCAGAAAAGAAATCACCATCCGATCGTCCAGTAGAAGTAGACTACTCAACACAGAAGAATATGCAATTCTCACTTTCTCTCTCTATTTTCTCCTGCTGTTTTTGTTTCTCTCTCTATATTCACACATACCACACCCACCGACTGCTCTCTATCTTTCTATCTCACTGGATTCTTCTCTGTGTTGACCAGAAAGAACAAAAAACTTTTTCTCTTTTGTTGCTTTGTGGTTGTCTAGATGCTATATGTTGGGAGCCAACCCAACAATTCTCGCCCCTCCCAACTATATGGAGGAACTTGCCATCCCGGAAATGAAGCAACAAATCTCAAATTTCCATTTAGGCAACACCTTTGTCATCATATCAGCCCCATTATCATTTGTGTGAACCTTTTTAAGTTCCACCAATTCGTCATCTAATACCTCACGTATCCAATGGTACCTCACATCAATGTGTTTGGATCTTGAATGAAAAGTTGGATTCTTACCAAGATGAATAACACTCTAACTATCACAATGTAGCACAAAGTGCCCTTGAGAGTGACCAAGCTCCGGAAAAAACCTCTTCATCCAAAGTAACTTTTTACAACTCTCTATAGCTGCAACAAATTTATTTTCTGTAGTAGTCAATGCAACACATCTTTGCAATCGAGATTGCCATGATACAACTCATTTTGCAAAGGTAATCAAGTAACCAAAAGTAGATTTTCTCGAATCAACATCTCCAACCATATCTGAATCTGTATAGCCATCAAGAACAGGTTTCTCACTACCAAAATAGAGTCTTAAACTAGAAGTACCACAGAGATATCTCAAAATCCACTTCACAGCATCCCAATATTCTCTTCCAGGATTAGAAAGAAAACGACTAATAATACCAACAACATGAGCTATATCAGGCCTCATACAAACCATAGCATACATCAAACTACCAACCATTGAGGCATAGGGAACTTTCTGCATATCTTGTTTCTCTTCTTTAGTGGAGGGGCATTATTTTACACTTAATTTGAAGTGACTAGCAAGAAGAGTACTCATAGCTTTGGACTTATCCATCTTGAATCTCTACAACACCTTTTTAAAGTAGCTTTCCTGAGATAACCAAAGTTTCATGTCATTTCTATCACAGAAAATCTTCACTCCAAGAATCTGCTTAGCTGGTCATAAGTCTTTCATAGCAAAAGACTTGCTGAACTCTTGCTTTAACTTGTCAATCCTGGAAGCATTTTTACAAACAATAAGCATGTCATCAACAAAAAGTAAAAGAATAATAAAATTATCATCTGAAAACTTTTGCATAAATACACAATGGTCTGAAGTAGTCTTCCTGTAGTCTTGCTTCCTCATAAGAGACTCAAATTTCTTATACCACTGTCTTGATGCTTATTTCAATCCATACAAACTTTTCTTCAATTTCCAAACATAATCTTCTCTTTCTTTTACTTGAAATCCCTCTGGCTGTTCCACATAGAATTCGTCTTCAAGATCATCATGAAGAAAAGCTGTCTTTACATCTATCTGCTCAATCTCCAAGTCAAGATTAGCAGCTAAACTAAGCACAACTCTGATAGATGACATCTTTACAACGGGAGAAAATATCTCTGAGAAGTCTATACCTTTCCTCTGAAAGAAGCCCTTGATAACTAATCTAGCTTTGTACCGTGGGTGAGAGGAATTCTCTTCCTGCTTCAATCTGTAGACACATCTATTCTTCAAAGCCCTTTTACCCCTAGGCTACTTCACCAAGCCTGTAACACCCCGAAGCCTAGGCCCACCAGGGTCGGGGATGTCGCCCCGTCCAAAGGACAAGGGGTCTTTATAACTAGGTCACACAAATAAAATGGCTGAAATAAATAATACTTTAAATTAAAAAAAATTATTACAACCCAAAATACTCCAAGAGTAAATCCATGAAACTCCAAAACAAACAAAAATATAAATAAAATTATCCACTCTCGTCTCCCCAAAGCAATACATAAAATCAAAACACACATTTTCTTCCAAAGCAGATATTACTAGCCACTCAACTCCACAACAGGATCATCCTAAAATCATGATAAAAAGGTGATGAGACAGAAATCTTAGTAAGTCCGTGTGCGCTTTGGGTGTTTAGTGAAAACAGTTCATGGATGCAAAGTGTGAAACTTTAATATGAGAAACATTGGCAAGCAATAAACATTAGTCAAAAGCAAGAGTGGCGTTTTGGCTTTTCCAGCCCTGCTTAATTAATAAAATCAACCACTCGAAAGAAAGGGATATGGGTTACCACACGTTGGGCCCCATAACCGGTCAGAATGCCGACACTTTGTGCAGACTGACAAAAGTAGGTGATCGGTCTACTGGGTAAGATACTCCTCATTCTCTATACCCAAACAACAACCGGGTGTCCATTCCGGCAAAACACAGTCACTTAACTAAAAACAAACTGCTAGCTCGGATCGGCACGACTCACTGGACTGACATCTTATCTAGGAAGGACTCACCCCTCAAAGGTGGCCACCTGCTGAGAGACTTACCCTAACCCTTCAAAGACTAGTCCTAGTAGTCCACCCCTATTAAGTACTCAACGACGTTTCCCATTTGGGATAAAATGAACGAAGCATTGCTCTTCATGAAAATAGCAATCTGAGGGTTTCCAAAGTTTTCGGAGAAATTAGTTTTGGAAAGAGTTTTAAGTTTGGAAAATCTGCTCATTAGCTTTTAAATAATTTAAGTGTTGGAAATAAGAATGAATTCAACCCTCAATTGCCTTCAGATAAACGAGTGCCCATACACTCCATATTTAGCTTGCCATAAGGAAAACATTTTCACGTCAATAGGTTTTATGTAGGAGCTTACCTGATTCTTGCTCACAACAACAAAGTCTCGAACAGCTGACCTAACCCCACATGGGTAAATACAAATCTTAATCAATTTCAAGTCACAAACCACTTCCTCAACTTTAAATCAATTCAATTCACTACTACCATGATCCTAGTGTCCCAAGCTTTAAGATAAAATAATAACTAAATAGATTTATAAGCTAGGTTTAATTCGTTATTTAAAATAATTAATGGTTTGGGAAATAAATTCTAATAAGTTGAAAGTTTAAACCTTGTTAGGAAAAAATTAGAGTTTATTTGATCAAGTGTCATAGATGGTACTAGGTAAAATAGTAATTTAATGATAGTTTAGTTGTTAGAAAATATTTGATAGCTAAAACTAGTTAAGATTAAATTTAATAAGCCTTTCTTGGAAAATATTAAGTAAATCCTTAAGGGTTTTGATTTAGTAAATATTTTACTAATTATGAATCATTCTCATAAAGCTTTAATTGATCTCTTTATTTTAAATAATATTTATTTATTTTATTTTCAAGCAAAATTATTATTTATTTGACTAAAATATCCTTTATATATATAATAATTCCAAATCTACCCTTCCTAGGGTTTTTTCGAAAATACTAGCAATATTATTTTATTGAGTATTTTATGCATAAAGTGAAAATTAGTTTTAGGGACAATTAGATCATGATCAAATTTCTATGGCCATCCTCAATCAAGAACATACACAATCCTTCAATTCATTAAATCAACCAAATCTTGTATCTAGGCATAGATCTAAATTTATTAAGACATGCTTTATGTGAAACCCCACCTAAAGCTAACCCTAGAGTAAGGGGGTCGGGAATGCATATCATATTATTTTGTATGAATATATATGTTTTTGAATGATTTCATGTGCTTTAGAATTGTGGATTATAGGTTAAAATGCTTAGTTATGCCTATTGAGTAGGAGGGGTAAAATGGTAATTTTGCTTGAGGTCAGAATAGGAAGTTAGCTTGAGGATTAAAGAAGAAGAATATGTGGGTGAGAAAATAAGGACAAGAGTTAGTGTGGTTAAGTGGTTAGAGCTTTGGAATTAATTTCTAAGGTCATGAGTTCGAATCCCATCATTTAATCTTTTGTCATGATTATCTTAACTAAGTTTGAATTTTTGTTTTCTTGCATTTCATGAAAATAGGAATGTTGTCTTAGGGGAGACATGAAGAGAATGTCCTAATCTTATCCTCATGTCCTAAAAAGAATTCTAGAGGAATTCTTGTCCTTTTATTACCTCTAACTTGTACTAACATCTTTATAATTTAAAACCATTAAATCCTTTCTTTTAAATTCCAAAAAAATTTTGTGATAATCCCTCCACCTTGAATTTTGAAAATCAGCTTTGGAGGATGGGAAGTTGGCCAAAAATAAGAGGAGAAATAGGAAGGGTTTCCAAGAGAAAATCAATCACCATGATAGCACCTTCAAACTCACCTTCATGTTGTTCATATTCTAGTGAAGGAAAATATGGAAATTTTCCAGAATGTTTGCAGACCATTTCTTCTAAAATTCAGCCAGTAAACCCACTCATTTTCTGCCAGAAAAATGGTCATTTCATGTGGCTTGAAGGCTGGAAAATCTGTGCAAATTTCGGACTGCACAAACTGCACAAAACCAGAAAAAAATTCTGGACATTTTCGCAGCTTTCAACCAAGTAAATGAAGCTGTTTTGATTCATCTTCAAGCCAGCAAAACTCCTCTATATTTCTCCAGGAAGAAGGCTGGAAAACCACCTTAGAAAGACCTTCAAACTCCCTCAAGAATCAGCTGCAAATCGGGTTGAAGATGTGCAGAAATTCTGCACAGCCCTTCGAAACTCTTGAACATTGAAACCATAATTTTTTTCAGCTTTACTTCTTTCAAGCCTAGGCCGAAAATCACCCTACAACTTCTGTAGAATTGGTCCTTGATCAGCCATAAACTGAACACCATTAACCCCACACTTACCTTGAGCATATGGACTCCATAGCCACACCTCAAAATACTCCTAAGATCACTCCATTCAAATTCTTTTTGAAACTTCAAATAATTCCAGCATTTTACTCCATTAAAACACTCTTGAATTAAGCAAATAAACCAGAATTTCCTCTGCCATTTAAGACTAAATTTCGGCCAGCCTTGGAGCAACATTAACCTTCAATCATTTCAGCAAGACCACCTTGTTCAGCCGGCACCATTGGAGAGCATAGAAACCTTCATTGAACAAACACCATTAGCTAATCTCTTACCTTAAACATCTCCACCATTTCCTCCATTTAAATTTCAAATAAAATCTGATCATTCTCTCTCCTTCTTGCTAAAAACCGAAACTCTCATTCACTCTAGACCATTCGGCCAGCCCTCTACCAGAATTTGTGCAGCATTTTCTCAAACTCTCTCCATTTTCACACCAAGAACACACACTAACCTTCTTCAAGCCTAACCCTACTCTAAACACCTCCAATCACTCTCAAATACTCCAAATCACTTCCATTTAATCTCTAAACTTCATTTCTGGTATTTATAACACAAAACCTCGCAAACAAGAATTTCCAAGCGGATCAAAATTAACTTTTCTTTGAAGGTCTCAAGAACATCAACAAGATAAGTCAAGAACAACCTTCTTGTTCATCCTCTTCCATTCGATTGTACCGTTCTAATGCTCTCTCTCTCTCTCTCTCTCTCTCTCTCTCTTCCAACTGAAATGGTTGATCAACCATCAACCATGGCTATTTTCCGTTGGATCATTCCAGACTCTCAATCACGTGGACCTTCTTAATTCTTCATCGAAGTGTTCATCAAATCAAGTATTTTCCTTTAATCCTTCTTTTAATTCAGTATTCATATCTCTTAGATATTGATAGGAATAATGAAATATGGATAAGGGATTGAGTATATGCATGTGGATTAAGGAGATGGAGTTAAGGCATGATGATTGTTGTATAGGACTAAGTTGTATGAATCTTCTTTTGAATCAATGTATGTTCTTCATGCTTAATGAATTTTATGGATGTTTGAAGCATGTTAGAGACCATGACACAAATTTTATTACCTTAAATAGAATTACTACTATATTTTTCTCTATAAAATTCGAAACTCTAGGAAGATTTGGAGGGGTTTATTAATTAAAATATTAATATTTTCTTTATCAAATAAATGAGATCTTTTATTAAAAATAATACATATAGTAATAAATCATTTATAGTAAATAAAATATTATTTATATTAAAATCTATTTGTTATTTATTAATTAAAATTTAAAATAATTCATTCATTATTAATTTTATTTATTACTAATTATTTATTATCTATTTAAAAATTAATTAAATATTATTTGAATTTATTATTTATTTATAATAAAGCTATTTTTAAATAACCATTTATTAATATTTTGTAGGACTTAATATTCAAACCTTAGTTTATTTATTAAAAATGACACTCAAGAATTATTAATTGAGTCTATAATTTAGTAGCAATTATTTAAGAACCCCAAGTTATTTTAACTTATCAACTAAAACTTATTTTATAAAGTTCTTTATCACCTAGCCTTGAAGCTTAGGACATTAGGGTCATGGCTAGTTATGGTTGTAACTAGTTGAGCTAAGAAATTATGTATGTAAGGCAGGTATAGCTCGAATGTAACCTTATGTTTTGTGTTTACCCCAGGCGGGGTTAGGTCAGCCTTGGAAGACGTTTGAGTTGAGCAAGCAAAGAATCAGGTAAGCTCTTGCATGGAATTTTGAGAAGACCGGAAAAATTGCTGTCGTTTATTTTGTAAAGGCAATTAAGGACTGTTTTCCCTTTTATTCCAGTCAAGCAAGTCATTTGAAAATTAAACAAGCATTTTTACACAAAATGCTAAACCCTTTCTAAAACCCAACTTTGACAAGACTTTTAGCAACCCTTAATTGCTATTTCCAAAATAAAGCAAAGTATGATCAATTTTCTCCCAAGTGGAACAATCAACGTTGAGTACTCAATAAGGGTAGACCACCAGGACTAGTCTTTGAAGGGTTAGGGTAAGTCTCTCAGTAGGCGGCCACCTCTGAGGGGTGAGTCCTTCCTGGATAGGATGCCAGTCCGGTAGGTCATACCGGTCCGAGCTAGTAAGTTTCAGTCATGTGGACTATGTGTTCCGGAGTGGACAACCGGTAAGTTTGGGTGTAGAGATGGAGGAGTATCTCACCCGGTAGGCTGTACACCTACCTTTTGTCAGCTTGCACAAAGTGTGGCATTCTGACTGTTATTTAGTCATGGGGCCCAACGTGTGGTAACCCATGGCTACCCATTTGAGTGGTTGTATTTATGGTGCACATGTATGGTTTGAAAAGTGAAACGCCACTCTTTATTTTCAACACTTATTTATTGCTTGCCAGCACCTTTTTCTTATGAAACTTTTACAACTTGCATACATGAATTATTTTACCTGAAACACTCAAAGCACACACGGGCTTACTGGGATTTTTATCTCACCACCTTTTATGCCATGTTTTCAGGAAGATCCTGTTGTGGAGGTCATTAGCTAGATTGTTGCCTATGCTTTGAAGACTCATGTTATTTACTTTATGTGATGTTTTGAGAGATTGTTGCAAATAGTTTATTTGGATTTGTTCCAATACTTATCTTTTGGGTTGTAATAAGTTTAATTTTAAAGTCTTTATTTTATTTTAATTTTCTGTAACCTAGTTATAAAGACCCCTTGTCCTCTGGACGGGGCGACATCCCCGGCCCTGATGGGCCTAGGTGGTGGGGTGTTACAAGTGGTATCAGAGACTAGGTTTAGGTAAGTGTTGATGGTAGATGTTTTGATTTATTGAGTTCAAACTGTTTGTCTTACCTGTCTTGTTTGTGCTGTAGGATGGTTAGAATGATTAGTACCGCAAGGAAAGGGCAGCAATGGCACCCTCCCATTCTTATCTACCCGGAGGACTTACGAGTGCCTCAGCCGCACCTCAGCCTGCACCCCAGCCAATCATTGCCCTGGATGATAGTAGTGACGATGTGGTCCAGATCATTGAGCCACCTCCAATACCCGTGATCGACCTGGTTACCAACAGTGAAGACGAGGAGATAGATGTGGAATATGTTCCCCACCCTCCTAGCCCCATAGTTGCCTTGACTCCTGACAGTGATGACCCAGGGGAGATAGATTATGAATCTCCACCTAGACCTTCCTTTGTAACCCCACCCAATCAAGTTGAGACTGGGGAGAGTTCTAGGAGACCCGAGAAGGAGCCCATAGATGGGTTCGCAAGTGGGGCTGGGATGGACTTCACTAGGAATTCTGGGGGGTGGTTATATGATGCCGACATTGAAGATTCTGATGAGGATTAGAGAGGCCAAGTTCTGCTATGTTTAGGGTGTTTTATCTGCAATTTTCAATAAACTCCTATGCTAGGAGTCCATTCACCTTTATTGCTTTATTTCAAAATTTATGCAAATAAGAGTACTTAGGGTACTCTAAGTTTTGAGAAAAATTTATATACAATTCTTCATACAAAATTTGCATCTAATTTTCTTCTGCTTAACGTTAAATGTGAATGCATGCTCAATTTGGATATTTTTAACTTTAATGCATAAACTCATTATCTGGGGAATGGTTTAGAATGGCACCCA
The DNA here is from genome assembly GCA_026120185.1 of Voacanga thouarsii. Classification (NCBI taxonomy): domain Eukaryota; kingdom Viridiplantae; phylum Streptophyta; class Magnoliopsida; order Gentianales; family Apocynaceae; genus Voacanga; species Voacanga thouarsii. Next base: position 590,196 of record JANUWF010000528.1, on the reverse strand, counting down.
GACGTCGCGCAGCCACATCCAGTAGAAGGGTTCCTGAGGTAGAGCCCGTGACACCAGAGGTTGATGCAACTCAAATGCCATCGCCAACCAGGGGGATGAGAATGAAATGGGACTAGAGATGGGATCGGAAGAGCCAGTTAGCGTAAATATGACGCAAGCATTCCACAAGGTGACTGAGATTCTGCAAACCTTGACAGAGCAAAGAAATCCGAAAGGGGAAGACGAGGCATTGAAGCATTTTCTGAAATTTCAACCTCCTATTTTCTTGGGGGAGGCCGAACAAGACCAGAAAGCAGAGCAAAGGGTGGAACAAATGGAGGACATCTTTGCCACGCTCCAGTACACGGAGAAGCGAATGGTGAAGTTCAGCTGCGTTCCGGCTGAGGGGTCCAGCTCGGGCGTGGTGGCAATGGTTCAGGACGATTAGGAGATGATTGACCAATACTGGACATGGGCTAATTTTTTGGAAGCATTCCGAACAGAATATATCCCCCAGAGGATAGTGGAGAAACGGGAAGATGAGTTCCAGAATCTAAAGCAGGGAAGCCTAACGGTAGCCCAATACGTAGCTCGGTTCACGCAACTGTCAAAGTACTGCAAGAGGCTGGTGGATACTGAACAAAATAGAACAAGGCAATTTTTTAAGGGATTAAGGCAAGAGTTAAGAAGGGTGATAGCACCCTCTCCACCGGTGACTTATTCGGGGGTTGTGGACGCAGCCACCCGTACCGAGAATGAAGATCGCAACCGATTGGCTTCACGACCGTTCGTACCGGCAAGACCGCCGCCAAGACCATTTTAGAGGCAGCAACCTAACAAACGTCCTGCCAACCAGCAATGGCAGAATCGGGAAAAGCAAGCCCGAACAGCACCGGTTGGTCCGGCGTAGAATCTCCCATTATGCTGCCACTGTGGGAAAATGGGCCACATTGAGAAAAATTGCTGGTCCAAAGGAGTTGAGTGGAAGTGCTACCACTGCGGAGACCCGAATCATCTGTGGAACACCTGCCCTAAACTTCTCCGGATCGGGCAGGGGAACCCAGCTCAGAACCCGGGGCCCAATCAAGCCAATACCTCGGGAGCTTCCGGGAGTGGAACGTAGAAGCTGCAGGTGAGAGCAAAAGTTTTCGCTTTCAATCGGGAGGAGGTTAGAGCTGATGCAGCAGTAGTGGAATGTACGTTTACTATCTAAGGTCGTTCTGTTAATGCATTGATAGACCCTGGATCTACCCATTCCTATTTAAATAAGAATTGTGTATATCAATTGGGTTGGGATGGAGTAGAACTACCTTTTACCTTGTTAGTAAGTACACCTTTGGGGAAAATGGTGCAAGCGGATTGGTATGTGCAGAATTGTAAAGTTGAAGTAGGGAGAGAAAGCTTGGAGGGAGATCTAATAGTCTTAGCTATTGATGATTATGATTTAATATTGGGAATGGATTGGTTAGCGAAGCATGGTTCTAGAGTAGACTGTAAGAATAAGTCAGTTCAGTTCCTTAGACCAGGATGCGATATGTTGGAGTTCAATGCAAAGAAAGTAAAAGAATTGAAGTTTTTGATAGCTGGGGCTAAAGCCCGAAAATTGTTGACGCAAGGATGTCAAGGATATCTGGCTTATGTGATAAATAAGCCAAAGGACCAGTGCACCCTGGAGAATACTGAGGTGGTAAAGGATTTTCCCGACGTGTTCCCTGCGGAACTCACTTCTCTACCTCCCAAGCGAGAAGTTGAGTTCACCATTGTTCTAGTCCCAGGAGCAGAATCGGTGTCTCGAACTCCGTATCGGATGGCACCGGCGGAGTTGAAAGAATTAAAGGAGCAGCTAGAAGAGTTGGTGAGGCAAGGCTATATCAAACCTAGCACGTCACCCTGGGGAGCACCTGTGCTATTTGTAAAGAAAAAGGATGGGACTCTAAGGTTGTGTATTAACTACCGAGGCTTGAACAACCTGACCATCAAGAATAAATATCCTCTGCCATTAATTGACGAGCTGTTCGACCAGTTGCAAGGATCCAGTTGTTACTCTAAACTGGATTTGAGGCAAGGCTACTATCAAGTGAGGATAAAAGAGGAAGATATTCCTAAGACGACCTTCAATACAAGATATGGTCACTATGAGTTTGTGGTGATGCCTTTCGGGGTAACCAACGCACCCGCGGTATTTTGGATCTAATGCATCGAGTGTTCCAGCCCTACTTGGACAAGTTCGTGGTGGTCTTTATCGATGACATACTTATATACTCCAAGAGCCCGGAGGACCATGCAGAACATTTGAAGTTGGTACTAGAAAAGCTAAGGGAGCACAAGATTTACGCCAAGTTTAGCAAGTGCGAGTTTTGGTTGGATAGTGTGGGCGTTTCTTGGTCACGTGGTGACCAAGGAGGGGATCAAAGTAGACCCAGTGAAGGTTGAAGCCGTATCAGACTGGAAGCAACCAGAGAACATCACCGAGATTCGAAGCTTTTTGAGGTTGGCTGGCTACTACCGGAGGTTTATTAAGGGATTTTCAACGCTAGCATCTCCTATGACCCGGCTGCTGAGAAAGGATGTACCCTTTGTTTGGAACGAAAAATGCGAAAAGAGTTTTCAAGAGTTGAAGCGGAGGTTAATGACAGCGCCTATGTTGAGTCTACCGAAGGCAGATAAACCTTACGCACTATATACTGATGCCTTGAAGGAAGGCTTGGGAGCAGTTCTGATGCATGATAAGAAGGTGATCGCCTATGTTTCTCGAAAACTGAAGCCGCATGAAGTCAATTATCCCACGTATGATCTAGAGCTGGCTGCCATTGTGTTCGCATTAAAGAAATGGCGACACTATTTGTATGGAGTAGAATATGAGGTGTTCATTGATCACAAAAGCCTGAAGTACATCTTCACCCAGAAAAACTTGAATTTGAGGCAGTGAAGATGGATGGAATTTCTGGAAGAGTACTGTTGTCCTATCAACTACCACCCCGGAAAAGCCAACGTCATTGCTGATGCCCTGAGCCGAAAAGTCAAAATGGCCAGGCTAAAGGTGCAGGAGGTCCAGGTAGTTTAGGACGTGTTGGACAGAAGAGCAGAAGTGCAAGAAGAGAGGATTATTATTAGCAACCTAAAGCTGATACCAAATCTAAGGCAGGAGATTGTTGAAGCCCAGCAGAGTAATGCGGAATTTCAGCTTTTCAAGGATAAGGAGCTTAAACGGCAAAGCAGTGAATTTCGACAGGACGGAGCGGGAGTGTTGTACTTACGAGATCGTTTGTGTGTACCCGAGGAGCATCAGTTGAGGGACAGAATTTTAGAAGAAGCGCACAAGAGCAAGTACGCCATTCATCCGGGAGAGGTCAAGATGTATCAAGATCTGAAAAAGTCTTATTGGTGGCCCAAGATGAAGCGGAACGTGGTTAAGTATGTCTCAACGTGCTTAACCTGTCAGAAGGTCAAAGTAGAGCATAGAAAGGTGGCAGGATTATTACAATCGCTGCCAGTACCGGAATGGAAATGGGAAGAGGTGACCATGGACTTCGTTACCGAACTCCCTATGGCAAGGAGCCAAAAGGACGCCATATGGGTAGTGGTGGATCGATTGACCAAGTCGGCGCATTTCATATCCGTGAATGTAAGGGATTCAATGGAAAAGTTGGCTCAGACATACGTGCAAGAAATAGTCAGTTTACACGGAGTGCCTTCAAGTATTGTGTCTGACTGTGATCCGAGATTTACATCCCGATTTTGGGGCAAGTTTCAAGAATCGATGGGTTCTAGTCTGAAGTTCAGTACGACGGCGCATCCACAGACCGATGGACAGTCAGAAAGAGTTATTCAGATATTGGAGGATATGCTGAGAGCCTGTGTATTAGATTTCGGGGATAAGTGGATTGAAAGTGTGCCGTATGCCGAGTTATCATACAATAACAGTTATCAAGCTTTGATTGGAATGGCTCCGTATGAAGCTCTATATGGATGTAAGTGTTAAGTACCGCTATACTGGAGTTGGTCAGAGGATGGACATGTAAGCAAATCGGGAGAAGTCTATGTTCAGGAAATGTCGGACAAGGTCAAGTTAATTAGGGAAAGGTTGAAAGCGGCCCAGAGTCGACAAAAGAGTTATGCAGACAATATGTGGAGAATGTTAGAATTTCAGGTGGGGGACAGTGTGTTCCTAAAACTGACACCAAATAGGGGAATTTTGAAGCACCCGAAAGGGGGAAAGCTGAATCCGAGATATTTGGGTCCGATTCCAATAAAAGAGAAAATTGGGCCGGTGGCGTACCGATTGGATTTGCCAGATAGGTTGACGGGAATTCACGATGTATTCCATGTATCGCAGTTGAAGAAGTACAATGCCGATCCCGGATATGTGTTGAACGATGAGCCGTTAGTGCTACAACCTGACATGAGCTATGTGGAGAAACCCGTAAGGATATTGGATCGAAGTATAAAGACTCTTCAGAACAAGCAGATTCCGATGGTAAAGGTATAGTGGGAGCATCATGGAACGCGAGATGCCACATGGGAAACAGAAGAATGGGTGAAGCGAAAGTATCCCGATCTGAGATAAAGGTGCGTCTGAATTTCGGGACGAAATTCTACTAAGGAGGGGAGGATGTGAAACCCCACCTAAAGCTAACCCTAGAGTAAGGGGGTCGGGAATGCATATCATATTATTTTGCATGAATATATATGTTTTTGAATGATTTTATGTGCTTTAGAATTGTGGATTATAGGTTAAAATGCTTAGTTATGCCTATTGAGTAGGATGGGTAAAATGGTAATTTTGCTTGAGGTCAGAATAGGAAGTTAGCTTGAGGATTAAATAAGAAGAATATGTGGGTGAGAAAATAAGAACAAGAGTTAGTGTGGTTAAGTGGTTAGAGCTTTGGAATTAATTTCTAAGGTCATAAGTTCGAATCCCATCATTTAAGCTTTTGTCATGATTATCTTAACTAAGTTTGAATTTTTGTTTTCTTGCATTTCATGAAAATAGGAATGTTGTCTTAGGGGAGACATGAAGAGAATGTCCTAATCTTATCCTCATGTCCTAAAAAGAATTCTAGAGGAATTCTTGTCCTTTTATTACCTCTAGCTTGTCCTAAAATCTTTATAATTTAAAACCATTAAATCCATTATTTTAAATTCCAAAAAAAATCTGTGATAATCCCTCCACCTTCAATTTCGAAAATCAGCTTTGGAGGATGGGAAGTTGGCCAAAAATAGGAGGAGAAATAGAAAGGGTTTCCAAGAGAAAATCAATCACCATGATAGCACCTTCAAACTCACCTTCATGTTGTTCATATTCTAGTGAAGGAAAATATGGAAATTTTCCAGAATGTTTGAAGACCATTTCTTCGAAAATTCAGCCAGTAAACCCACTCATTTTCTGCCAGAAAAATGGTCATTTCATGTGGCTTGAAGGCTGGAAAATCTGTGCAAATTTCGGACTGCACAAACTGCACAAAACCAGAAAAAAAATTCTGGACATTTTCACATCTTTCAACCAAGTAAATGAAGCTGTTTTGATTCATCTTCAAGCCAGTAAAACTCCTCTATATTTCTCCAGGAAGAAAGCTGGAAAAACACCTTATAAAGACCTTCGAACTCCCTCAAGAATCAGCTGCAAATCGGGTTGAAGGTGTGCAGAAATTCTGCACAGCCCTTCGAAACTCTTGAACATTGAAACCATAATTTTTTTTCAGCTTTACTTCTTCTTTCAAGCCTAGGCCGAAAATCACCCTACAACTTCTGTAGAATTGGTCCTTGATCAGCCATAAACTGAACACCATTAACCCCACACTTACCTTGAGCATATGGACTCCATAGCCACACCTCAAAACACTCCTAACATCACTCCATTCAAACTCTTTTTGAAACTTCAAATAATTCCAGCATTTTACTCCATTAAAACACTCTTGAATTAAGCAAATAAACCAGAATTTCCTCTACCATTTAAGATTGAATTTTGGCCAGCCTTGGAGTAACATTAACCTTCAATCATTTCAGCAAGACCACCTTGTTCAGCCGGCACCATTAGAGAGCATAGAAACCATCATTGAACAAACACCATTAGCTAATCTTTTACCTTAAACATCTCCACCATTTCCTCCATTTAAATTTCAAATAAAATCTGATCATTCTCTCTCCTTCTTGCTGAAAACCAAAACTCTCATTCACTCTAGACCATTCGGCCAGCCCTCTACCAGAACTTGTGCAGCATTTTCTCAAACTCTCTCCATTTTCACCTAGAACACCAAGAACACACACTAACCTTCTTCAAGCCTAACCCTACTCTAAACACCTCCAATCACTCTCAAATACTCCAAATCACTTCCATTTAATCTCTAAACTTCATTTCTGGTATTTATAACACAAAACCTCGCAAACAAGAATTTCCAAGCGGATCAAAATTAACTTTTCTTTGAAGGTCTCAAGAACAACCTTCTTGTTCATCCTCTTAAATTCGATTGTGCCGTTCTAATGCTCTCTCTCTCTCTCTCTCTCTCTCTCTCTCTCTCTCTCTCTCTCTCTCTTCCAACCGAAATGGTTGATCACCCATCAACCATGGCTATTTTCCATTGGATCATTCCAGGCTCTCAATCACGTGGACCTTCTTAATTCTTCATCGAAGTGTTCATCAAATCAAGTATTTTCCTTTAATCCTTCTTTTAATTCAGTATTCATGTCTCTTAGATATTGATAGGAAGAATGAAATATGGATAAGGGATTGAGTATATGCATGTGAATTAAGGGGATGGAGTTAATGCATGATGATTGTTGTATAGGACTAAGTTGTATGAATCTTCTTTTGAATCAATGTATGTTCTTCGTGCTTAATGAATTTTATGGATGTTTGAAGCATGTTAGAGACCATGACACCAAAGTTGATTAGGCTTTTATGTTTCTATTTTTCATTGAAGCCATGATTGATGATTATGCCTAGGAGGGTGTTAGCCTTGTGATAGTATGTGATAAGTCAAGCATGTGTACTTGAATGGATTGGTTTATTATTTGGTGTTGGAGAATGTGTTCATGAATCCTTTCTAGCAATAGGAAAATCATGGTGAAAAAGTATTTTCTAGTTAAGTCTAGGTTATTTTTATTAACAAATTTTATTACCTTAAATAGATTTACTACTATATTTTTCTCTATAAAATTCGAAACTCTAGGAAGATTTGGAGGGGTTTATTAATTAAAATATTAATATTTTCTTTATCAAATAAATGAGATCTTTTATTAAAAATAATATATATAGTAATAAATCCTTTATAGTAAATAAAATATTGTTTATATTAAAATCTATTTGTTATTTATTAATTAAAATTTAAAATAATTCATTCGTTATTAATTTTATTTATTACTAATTATTTATTATCTATTTAAAAACTAATTAAAGATTATTTGAATTTATTATTTATTTATAATAAAGCTATTTTTAAATCACCATTTATTAATATTATGTAGGACTTAATATTCAAACCTTAGTTTATTTATTAAAATTGACACTCAAGAATTATTAATTGAGTCTATAATTTAGTAGCAATTATTTAAGAACCCCAAGTTATTTTAACTTATCAACTAAAACTTATTTTATAAAATTCTTTATCACCTAGCCTTGAAGCTTAGGACATTAGGGTCATGGCTAGTCATGGTTGTAACTAGTTGAGCTAAGAAATTATGTATGTAAGGCAGGTATAGCTCGAATGTAACCTTATGTTTTGTGTTTACCCCAGGCGGGGTTAGGTCAGCCTTGGAAGACGTTTGAGTTGATCAAGCAAAGAATCAGGTAAGCTCCTGCATGGAATTTTGAGAAGACCGGAAAAATTGCTGTCGTTTATTTTGTAAAGGCAATTAAGGACTGTTTTCCCTTTTATTCCAGTCAAGCAAGTCATTTGAAAATTAAACAAGCAGTTTTACACAAAATGCTAAACCCTTTCTAAAACCCAACTTTGACAAGACTTTTAGCAACCCTTAATTGCTATTTCCAAAATAAAGCAAAGTATGATCAATTTTCTCCCAAGTGGAACAATCAACGTTGAGTACTCAATAAGGGTAGACAACCAGGACTAGTCTTTGAAGGGTTAGGGTAAGTCTCTCAGTAGGTGGCCACCTCTGAGGGGTGAGTCCTTCCTGGATAGGATGCCAGTCCGGTAGGTCATACCGGTCCGAGCTAGCAAGTTTCAGTCATGTGGACTGTGTGTTCCGGAGTGGACAACCGGTAAGTTTGGGTGTAGAGATGGAGGAGTATCTCACCCGGTAGGCTGTACACCTACCTTTTGTCAGCTTGCACAAAGTGTGTCATTCTGACTGTTATTTAGTCATGGGGCCCAACGTGTGGTAACCCATGGCTACCCATTTGAGTGGTTGTATTTATGGTGCACATGTATGGTTTGAAAAGTGAAACGCCACTCTTTATTTTCAACACTTATTTATTGCTTGCCAGCACATTTTTCTTATGAAAATTTTACAACTTGCATACATGAATTATTTTACCTGAAACACTCAAAGCACACACAGGCTTACTGAGATTTTTATCTCACCACCTTTTATGCCATGTTTTCAGGAAGATCCTGTTGTGGAGGTCATTAGCTAGATTGTTGCCTATGCTTTGAAGACTCATGTTATTTACTTTATGTAATGTTTTGAGAGATTGTTGCAAATAGTTTATTTGGATTTGTTCCAACACTTATCTTTTGGGTTGTAATAAGTTTAATTTTAAAGTCTTTATTTTATTTTAATTTTCTGTAACCTAGTTATAAAGACCCCTTGTCCTCTGGACGGGGCGACATCCCGGCCCTGATGGGCCTAGGTGGTGGGGTGTTACACTTTAACCTCTACTAGCATAAATATGAACATGGCTTAAACAATCTCATAAGAATAAAAATCCTATTCACCAACGGTGACATAATCTCTAGCATATTTTATCACACATACTACCTATGACATGCATCAAACTCAATTCCACATACAACCAACCAATATAATCCTTCCATGCATAAATCCCATCTCCTTCACAATCATACATGCACTCATGCTTCAATCATCAACAACACATACTCAATCCCATCGCCATTCATCTTTTAACAACATCATCCTAGATACATGATTCTAAAGTTTAAAAGAAGGATTGAAGGTACTTACTTGGTTGATGATTGCTTTGAAGGAGTTTAGAGTAGATCCCAACTCCTAGATGGCTAACCTTGTCCAAGAGAGATGGCGAGAACAAGATTATGGAAGGAGAAGTCATCCGGCCAAAAAAGAGTGATTTCGGCCATGAGAGAGGGAGAGGGACAGAGAGAGAGAGAGAAAGAGAGAAGAAGAGATCATTCGCATGGTTATTCATATAGGTTCCCACTAGAGATCAAGTTTGAAGAGGATGAAGTTGATAGAGTGAATTTACCTTGAAGATGTTCTTGTTCTTCACAGAAATTTCTGCTTTTGATCCGAAGTAGCAAGATGTTTTGAGGAGTTTGATGTTAGCAATGGTATTGATGAATTCACAGCAATGAGTAGACTAAATCTGGAGATTTTCATGAGGGTTTGAGATTGTTTGGAGGGGTATTAGGTGTAGAGAAGAAGTGGGTGTTCTTGATGTAGTGTGTGTGTTCCTGATGATTGCAGAAAATCGAGAGAGAGAGGTAAGGAATTTGCAACTGTCGAATTTTCTATGGGAGATAAGGCTGGCCGATTTTCAGTAGGGTTTAGGGAGTTGTTTCTCTGGTTTGGAAGGGAAAAGGAAAGGTTAGTTGTTACAATCCTTGTTTTTAGGAAGTGAATTTGGAAACTAAATATTCTAAGAATATCTTGATTGTTTGGACAGCTTTAAAGTCTCCTATGGCCGACTGGTTGTGTAGCTTCTCTGAGGAATTAAAACTGGTTCAAAAAGGCTTATGATGGCCAAAACTAAGGGGCACAATGATGAAGAAGAAGTCTGGTCAATTGAGCAAGATATCATGGAAGGTTGCTAAATAAGATGGCTGGAATTTTGGAAAGTAATCAGGCTAAATTGCAGGGATTTGTTGGAGAGATTTTCGGACAGCCATTGCTGCCTTTTGACCAGAAGCTTGTGGGACATAGTAGAGCTCTGTTAATGGTGGTTTAAGGGAGGTTTTGACAGATTAGGGCTGGTGTTTTGGCTGGAAGAAAAACAGGAAACAAAGCTGGACATTTGACTGCCCAGTTTTTTCGCTGCACAGAATTTTCTGGGCAGAATTTCGTCTGCCACTTCCAGCCGAGTTACAGCGAGTTTGAAGGGGGGTTTCTGGGGTATTCAAAGCTGGTTTCCAACCTTATTCATGGAGGAAAAACACGGCTAAGGTTCTGCACAAAATCTGGAAGAAAACAACTCGGTTTTGAGCCTCCAAGGTAGCGATTTGCCCAGAATTTTTCACTGGTTTTGTACAATCCTTGAGCAGCCCGAAAATGGCAGAAATAATTCATGTTTCAAGCTGAACTTAAGGCCATTTTTCTGGCAGCATTTGGGAGGGAATGTTAGCTTAGAAGCTCGACATTTTGAAGGTACAACAAGCTGGAAAATTTCAGCTCATTCCATGAAGGAAGATGAACTAGTTTAGGATGAAATTTCAGCAAGCTCACTAGAGGGATTTTCCTCTTGGAATTCCCCTCAACTCTTCCATATTTTCCAGGCCATAAGACGTCTTTTACCAAGACATTTTGATCCTAAAATATCTCAGCACTTTACTGAATTTTCTGGAAAGAAAAAGGCTAGAACATCTTGATCAAACTAAGGAGTTGAAAGCTAAGGAAAACCAAAGATCAAGGGAACAAGAATTCCCTTTGGGAATTTCGAGTAGGCAAAGGAGTGGAATGAGAATACTCCTAACATGTCTCTCCTAGGACATCATCACCACATTGATCTAGGCCCTTAAGGCCAAAACCAACTCCCCCCAAGCAAAAATAAAATTTAATCTAGCTAAAGCTTCTATGATGGAATTTGAACTCTAGACTTCAATAATTAATTCTAAAGCTCTAACCACTGCACCAACAACTCTTGTTGCTATTTCCACTAGAAAAATTATTTTCTATTCAATCCACAATCTATCTCCCTATTTTCACCTCGGGCAAAAATTACCATTTTGCCCCTCTCACACAATACTCACTAACAAGACTTCAAGACAATAAAAATCAAATCCAAAGCACATAGAAATTATATGAAAATATATTTAATTATGAAATAAAGTATGATATGCATCACAACCCCCTTACTCTAAGGTTGGTTTTGACCGGGGTTTCACAAAGCCAAAGGTGTGGTTGTCAAACAAATACTTCATCTCATCTTTCATTGCATTGAACCACTGATCCTTCTGCTCACTTTCCATTGCTACCTAATAGCATTCTGGTTCTCCCCCGTCAGTCAGCAGTATATACTCATTTAGAGAATACCTAGTAGAAGGCTGTATATCTCTAGTAGATCTCCTGAGTGGAGCATCCTGTGGTTCCTCTGGCAAATCTGCAACTACTGGAATCTGAATATTAGTAGCATCATCATCTGGAATGTCTAAATTAGCAACACCATGGTCATTAGCATCAAAATTATCCTACTGCACATCTGTCTGTGTACCATCCTCAATTGTATTAAGATAAAGATGTCTAGTCTCTAAATCTAAATCAACCAGATCATGCTGAACCTGTGACTCTGTCTTCTGAGATTTCTCAATGTCATCAATGGTCTGATCCTTGAAGAACACCACATCTCTGCTTCTCACTAGCTTTTTCTCAACTGGATCATAAAGTCTATATCCAAACTCATCCTGGCTATATCCAAGAAAGATACACTGTCTTATCTTTGCATCCAATTTAGGCCTTTCATAATTTAGAATATGAACAAAAGTCCTGTAGCCAAAGACACACAAGTGATGATAAGAAGCTTTCTTATCAAACCAAATATTCTCATGAACATCTCCGTATAGAAAAAATAGTAGGAGATAGATTAATGACATGAGCCACTCTATGCTACGCTTCACCCCAAAAGGAATTTGGTAACTTAGCCTTTGAAAGCAAACACCTAACTCTCTCAACTAGCAGTTTTGTTCATCCTTTCTGCCAAACCATTCAATTGAGGTGTCTTAGTAGGAGTCTTCTGATGTCTAATACCCTACTGCCTGCAATACTCATCAAACGGTCAATTGTACTTACCACCATTATTTGATTGGATGCACTTAATCTTCTTTCCAATTTCTCGTTCAACAAAAGCCTGAAACTGCTTGAACTTATCTAAAACCTAATCTTTAGTTCTCAAGATATAAACCCATAGTTTCCTTGAATGATTATCAATGAATGTCACAAAGTAAGATGCACCACTGAATAACTATACCTTTAATAGACCACAAACATCAGGATGAATCAACTCCAACAACTTAGATTTTCTTGAAGGAGTGTTAGTCTTGAATGACACCCTACTTTGCTTCCCTACTAGACAATGAGTGCATTTTTCTAACTTTGTAGTACTGACTCCAGAAATTGCATGGTTTCTGATTAAACAATTAAGTCATTTCTCACTAATGTGACTGAGCCGCTTGTGCCATAGTTCAGGTGAGATTTTGTTGTTCACAACATTATACTATCACCAAAAATTGAAGCCTGCATTAAATACAGATTAGAACACTTTTTGCCTCGAGCCACAACAAGAGAACCCTTGGAGAGTTTCCACAGTCCTCTATCAAAGTTATTGTAGAAACCATTACTGTCAAGTCTGCCAACTGAAATCAGATTTAGTCAAACATCTGGAGCATGTCTAACATCTCTAAGCAACAACTGAGTGCCATTACTGGTCTTCAAGCAAACATCACCCACGCCAATAACTTTAGACATACCATCATTATCCATCCTTAAAACTCCAAAGTCACTAGGAGTCTGCCAAGAAGTCTCTCTTGGCAGTAACAAGAAGTGAAGCACCTATATCTACTACCCAATCAGTGTCATGAGAGGTATAACTGATCACATCCTCGTCAAACACAAGAACAAGGTCTCCTGAAAAAGTAGTAGTAGTAACCTAATTTCTACTATCATCCTTTTCTTCTGAAACACTTGTACCTTTCTTGTTTTCCTTCTTCCATTTGAAACAGTTTCTTTTAATGTGTCCCTTCTTACCACAGTGATGACATTCAACATCCTTATACCTGGACCTAGACTTACTTTTACTCTTGTCTCTATTTGTCTGAACCTTAATTGTACAACTTCCTCGATTTTCAGTAACAAGAACCTCATATTGAGAAGATGAACATCCTAAAGTTCTCCTTCTAACCTCTTCATTAAGGATATCATCTTTAGCATATTCCAAAGACATGGCACCAACAGAAGCAGAGTTAGTATAAGAAACTTGAAATGTCTCCCAAGAATCAGGCAAATTGCTAAGCAACTAAAGTCCCATAATCTCATCATTAAATTAAATTCCCACATTTGACAACTGATCAATAAGACACTGAAAGTCATTTACATGGTCTATCACAGGAGTTCCTTCTTTGTATTTCAAATTTATCATCTTTTTTAATAGAAACAGCTTGTTGTTACCAGTTTTTTAAGCATACAAGTTTTCAAGTTTCTTCCATAATTGTTTGGCATTAGTTTCATTTGCAATGTGGCTACGAACATTCTCCTCAACCCAACATCTAACATAACTATAGACTTGTTGATGCTTAAAGGTCCATTCTTTATCAGATTTATTTTCAGGATTTTGAGAAGTAAACACAGGCAAAAGAAAACTCTTCACAAATAATAAGTCTTTCATTTTTCCTTGCCAACTATGATAGTTTGAAGTATTTAAAATAATCATTCGACTAGCAACATTGTCCATAATTCAAACAAGCAAAATGCACCTAGCCCCAATCAGGAGCTCTCTGATATCACTTTGTTGGGGACAAACAGACCAAGGACAGGGGCAGAACAAAAACATATTCAAATAACTTGTAAACCCCTACTCCTTATAAACCCCTCACTTGAATGAAAATTAAGAGCACCAAGGAAATGAGAAATGGCAGCAATAATGGAAGACAAAAAACACAGCCAAAACGTAGGAATAAGACACACCAAATTTTTACGAGGAAAACCTCTCCAATGTGAAGAGAAAAAACCACAGGACCTTTGAGTGCACGCTAAAAGCTCCACTAATCAACAAGAAGAATATAAGATAGAGTTCCACAATATACAACTACAAATATAGCCACAATGAAGCTACAACTTCATTAAAAACTGAAATATAGAGAAGAATAATTGGAGAAAATGTACCAGATTTTCGTTACTGTTTGGCGGTAGTATTTCTGAATCTGGCCATTAAAAATTGATCACCACTATTAGAATGTAGTTCTACCTCTCCTCTACAACATATCCAAAATTAAGCCAAATTGGTGAAGAAATTACCATCCAATCATCCAGTAGAAGTAGACTGCTCAACACAGAAAAATATGCAATTCTCATTTTCTCTCTCTATTTTCTTTGGCTGTTTTTATTTCTCTCTCTATACTCACACACACTATACACACTGGTTGCTCTCTATCTTTCTATCTCACTGGCTTATTCTTTGTGTTGACCAGAAAAGAAAAAAAACTTTTTCTCTTTTGTTGCTTTGTGGTTGTCTAGATGCTATATGTTGGGAGCCAACCCAACAGTGCCGGGATAGATTTCTTATGAGTTTTTCAAAAGTTCCTTTTTGAGTTTCTTTGAATAGCTAAAAGTTGGCTGTGGGCAGCATGGGTGCCAATTGAAGCACCAAAGGTGCTGCGATACCTGTGGGAAAGATATACGTGGATTAAATTACCACTGCATGATAAAGGGTTGGAATTTGCATCCCTTTTGTTGCAGTCTTGAGAAGAAACCACACATCGGAGGAACGTGTTTTGAGATTCCGCAAAGCTTTGCTTCCAAGTGCAATTGGTGCCATCAGAAAAAAAATTCAGGTGGACAAAAACACAGTCCAGGATGGTCTTATGTTTCTAGTTGCAGGAATTATCATTTTCATGTATGTTGTCTGATGGAATTACTGCGTGATGCTACAGACAAGGATGAAAATTTGACAAAGGAAAATTTCAATATGCATCACTTAGTCAAATCTCATGTAAGATGATGGAAGTTTAAATACAAGAAGGTGGTAAAAGGATTCCTTGACTTCAAGGATCGTTTCTTGAGAACACTTGTGTCAATTTGATTTCTGATGTTTACTATAGAATCGTCTTAACTTAGGCCATGACAAAATTCAAATCACTGTTACTACTAGAAAAAAAGGCTTTGTTGACAAATTTTTAATGACACTTTTTATAAAGTATAATAATATAATACTTATAATGACACTAGTTTTTTAAGTGTTATTATATTGAATCAATACGACGTAGTTTTGTTAGTTTCATTTAAAGTGATATACTGTTATGACATAATTTTGTGTCAAGAAAAAAAAAATAGATTTTTCCTAACAGTTTAGGATCCTCAGGCACGCATAACACTTTGACTAAAAAAATTGCGTGAGTCATTAGAGGTGGGGAAAAAAAAGAGGGTTGTGTTTCAACCAGAAGGCATCGAGCAACAACAATGGCGGACAGTGAGGGAAATCAGATTTTTCCTTCAAATCAGTGAGGGAAATCTGACAATCTAGAGCACGATTCGCAGCTTCTTCAGCCCAAACTCCTCTGCGCGAGTCACCGCATCTTCTCTGCACAATCGGTTGAAGTGGTTCTGTCAGCTCTGCTATTGTGTGAAGGCGTTTCGGTATTGCAGAGAGGCATTTTTTAGCTGCGGTCTGTATGCCACTCTTTAGACTGGTAAGTATTCTTTGGTCAATTTGCATTTCTGTGCATATGTTAGTATAATTTTCTGCAATTGAGTCAGTTTTCCTCTGAAATTCAAAGGCTTGAATTTGGGCCAGTTGAATTCCGTTTTCTGTGCATATTGTTGTTGGCATATTGTTGTTATGCAATAATTGCTGGGTTGTTGTTGTGAAACTCTTTTTAGATCTCCGTATGTTGGGATATTCTTGTTGTGAATCTTTTTTTGAATCCATGTATGCTGGGATATTGTTAATAGATAAGCTGGGATATTGTTATTGTGAAAATTGTAGTATGCTTGGGCTAATAGCTGGATTGGTGTATTTGATTGAAATCTACTTGTAAAGTTGCTTCTTGGTGTTGATTGTGTTATTTTTTATTAACTAATAGTTGGATTATGTAGTATAACTAATAGCTGCTTCTTCGTGTTGATTTTGTTTTTGAAAATTTTAGTATGCTTGGGCTAATAGTTGGATTATGTTTGCTTCTTCTACTTAAAAGAATTTTTCTTTTGTGGTTCTTCTAGTCAAGATTGAGTCGATCTCATCATTTTTGTTCATGTATTGGCTATTCAATAATCTACATTGTTGTCTTGAGATAAAAAGTTGCCTAAAACAAGAGGTAGGATTCTCTATATGCTGCTGGCAAGTCTCCACTTTGGTTAAGTGAAGTGTTTTTGTTTTCTTGTTCATGAATAGGAAGTGTTGTGATCTGCTTGTGAGTATCCAACCATTTAATATGTTCTTTAGGGCTCTAAGATGCACCACTCTCAAACCAACTTATAAAATACAGATTCCAACATTTTGTCAACCTTACGAATGCGCATTATCATACTTTAAAAATTAATGTTTTTCAATCAAGTTTAGTTCTTCCAAATAGTTTTCCCTACATACTCTTCCACCTATGTGCTAATGTCATGCTAGAAAATTCGTATCCAGTAATAGTGCTTTTTTGTATAGTTGTCATGTTTGGGCTACAATTTGGTTTTCAAGGTATTAGTTTTGACTTTTTTATTTTTTGGATAACTATTATTTAAAGGAAGTTTTTGCATCAACATCCTTTATTCAATACAATTGAATCTTATCATTCCAAGGGTCTTTCACACTTCAAACGAAAGCAAGTTCTGCCTTTGCCTTATTCCATTGCTCTTGGTTAGAGGAAGAGGGGTTATTATCATAAGCATTTTAAGGTTGTAGAAGGTTATCTCAATAACTGGAATAGTATCAAAGATATTGCCAAATATTTGAGAATTCCTATCTAAAATATTATGTTTCATTTAATATTTGAGAAGGTTTCTTTGTAGCTACATTCCCCTGGCACAACCTGTAGAACAAAATACCAACAAATTTTATCAGAAGCAAAAAAAAAAAAAATGAAACATAATATATTGTCTAGTTCAGAAAAGACAGAAGCAGAAATAGAATGATAGATGAACACTAGATCCACTTCTCTTCAAGCAGAGCCTCTTCCTATTTCAAATTAGAAAGTTCACACACCACTTAACATATTAGAATTTTCTTCCTATTTATTGTAATAGGTATTGCAAGCTATTTTTTTTAGGGATTTCTCCACTTATATTCTAATATGATGCTAACATAGGTAAATTATTTTCCATTTGCTGCTGCCATTTGAGTCGGATAATTAGTTTCAAAAGTATGGATAAGGGTTGGATGAAACTTCTAAGGAATTACATTGAATATGAAAATGGAGTCGAAAGGTTTTTAAACTTTGCAATGAATAACACAAGTTTAAATGGAATGATATTATGTCCTTGTCTAAAATGTGGAAATGGAGTAATGAGGACAAAAGTTGAGACTAGGAGCATTTGATTGTTACGGGATTTATTAAGGGATATACACGATGGATAGCACATGGAGAACTTTTTACACCTAGTTTAAGTACATCACACTTTGAGCCTATTTCAAATAATGTTGCATCTATACCTGATGACATGGAAGCAATGTTGCATGATGCTTTTGGGGTCCCACCTTATGGAAATGTAGATGAAGAAAGTAATTTGACTTCCACAGATGCTGAAAAATTTTACAAACTGATTAATAACACTCAATAAGATTTGTATCCAGGTTGTAAGAAATTCTCTAAACTTGCCTTCATCATTCGATTACTTCATCTCAAGTGTGCAGGGAAGTGGTCTAACAAGCATTTTGTTATGCTACTTGATTTGCTGAGAGAAGCATTGCTTGAGGGTGTTGATCTTCCTAAATCTTTTTATGAAGCTGAAAAATTGATGAAGCAACTGTGCTTAGGCTATCAAAAAATAGATGTTTACCTAATGATTGTACATTGTACTGGGGGGATAAAGAAGGATGGAAGGGTTGTAAAATGTGTAAAGAGTCTAGGTGGTTCATTTTTGAAAATGACCCAACAGGAGAGAAGAGGAAGATTGTAAAGAAAGTTTTGTGGCATTTTCCTTTGAAACCTCGACTACAACGTTTATTCATGTCAGCCAAGACTTCGACTTCTATGAGATGGCATGAAAAGGGTGCACATGATGATGGTCAAATGAGGCATCCTGCTGATTCACCTACTTGGAAAGCTTTTGACGCTATAAATATAGATTTTGCAAAAGATGCACGTAATGTGAGGTTGGGATTGGTGTCCGATAGTTTTAATCCATTTAAAAATATGAATGTTGCTCATAGTACTTGGCCTGTGATACTTATGCCTTACAACTTACCCCTTGGATATGTATGAAGCAACCATATTTCATATTGTCATTGTTGATACCTAGTCCATTGCACCTGATAATAATATTGATGTTTGTTTACAACCTCTAATTGTTGAGTTGAAAGAGTTATGGGACATAGGCGTTCAAACATTTGATTCATTTTCAAAGCAGAATTTTCAGCTACGTGCTGTATTATTCTGGACAATTAGTGATTTTCCTGGTTATGCAAATTTGTCAGGGTGGAGTACTAAAGGGCAGCTAGCCTATCCTATTTGTTATAAGGAAACAAAATCACAATGGTTGAAGAATGGTGCCAAACATTGCTACATGGGGCATCATAGGTTTTTGTCTTCTAATCATCGTTTTTGAAATGATGCACGGTCATTTGATGGTCAGCAAGAACATGGAAGGCTACCCCCTAAATTGAATGAGGATATGATATTGCATGAATTGGATGGAAAAAAGATCAAATTTGGAAGGGCAGTCAATAATAACCAACAATTGCCCTACAATTGGAAGAAACAAAGTATATTCTTCGAGTTGCCGTATTGGAAAGACAATTTGATGCGCCATAATCTTAATGTAATGCATATTGAAAAGAATGTTTCTGAAACCATATGCACAATATTGTTGAAAGTGGATAAGAAAAGGGACCTTAAGTCATGTCTCGACTTAAAGGATATGGGTATTCGATCCAACCTTCATCCCGTTGAGAAGGATAAGGGTAAATTTTATTTACCACCGGCTTCTTTTGTACTACGTAAGAAGGAGAAAGTGATATTTTGCAAGACTTTGAAAGGTGTTAAGATGCCGGACGAATACGCTGCCAACTTGTCTAAGTGCGTACACTTTAATCTACCTAAGCTTTCTGGACTTTAAAGCCATGACCATCATATTTCACTGCAACAATTGCTGCCAATCACTCTAAGAAAATTTTTACCTAAGACTGTTCGCTATCCTTTAATAAAGCTCAGTAGATACTTTAGAAAGTTGTGTTGCACTGAGATTCATCCAAATGAAGTGTTTCAATTAGAGCAAGAGACTGCAGTTATCCTTTGTGAATTGGAGCGAGTCTTCCCTCCTTCATCGTTCAGTATCATAATGCATCTAACTGTCCATTTAGCATCCGAAGCTAGGATAGGTGGGCCGGTTCATTATCGATGGATGTATCCTATAGAGAGGTACATGTTTCATTCATTTCATATTTAGGTTATGCTTTCTTGTGATTTCAAACATGTACAACAATGGCATTGAAACTAATGTATGAAAGTTGAATTTAAATAGGTATATTGAGCACGTTAAAGTCCTATGTTCATAATAGGAGTCGCCCAGAAGGTTCTATTGCTGAAGGGTACTTGGCTGAGGAATGTTTGACATTTTGCTCGTTATATCTTGCTGACTATGTGGAGACAAAGTTTAATCGACCCAGTAGGAATGACGATCATGAAACCAATTCCTATGCTGGGTTAGATATTTTCAAACTAACTGGACGCCCACTTGGAAAATGAGCTCCTACAAAATTCAATGAAGACACATTGAAGATAGCACATCAATATGTGTTGTTTAATTCTCATGCTGTAAAACCTTACATAGAGTATGTATAAGATAAAGGATTTATATTCTTCATTAGATTAGTGGCCATGAAGCCACGCCTAACTAATGCATAGTATGTATATTCTGCCAACATCATGGACTAGTAGAGTAAAGGCATCCTTGTGCAAGTTTGCATGAATTTGAGCGCATCCATAGTGAAGAATTTGTGAATTGGTTTTGCAATTATGTAAGGTTCATGTCAAATAGCATGCTTAAGTTATACTTTAATGATGCTTAAGCTTACACTGACTCTTGTCGATTTCCTAGGTGAAGGCATTGCAATTCAATAATGATGATATAATTTCTAAGGATTTGAAGCATTTGGCCAGAGGACCCAATGTCATTGGTCTTAAATACGATAGGTTCTTGGTGAACGGCTTTCGGTTTCATACTACAGAAGTTGAACGTAAAAGAAAAACTCAAAATAGTGGCGTTTCTGTAAATGCAACAACAACTAGTTTTTCAAGTGTTAGGGACAAAAATCTAATTTCAAGTGATGTGTCTTATTTAGGGTACTTAACAGATGTGATTGAGTTAGATTATAGAGACGGGCGTAGAGTTGTCACTACAAGAAAGGCAGGAATTAGCGAGGAAATTAGTGAAGGATAAATCCCTCGCTAAATCTTCAAGGGATTAGCGAGGGATAAACACAGATTGACTTTTCATTGCTAATCCCTAGCTGATTAGTGACGGATCAGCTTTAACCAGAATCCCTTTCAAATTAGCGAGGGATTTAAATATCCCATTCTAATCCGTTGCAAATTTGATAGAGATATACGACGGATTTTTTATTTTTACTTAATATTCATTGTAAATTTTTAGCTTCGAATTTGCGACTAGACCCAAGCTAATCCCACACTAATTTGTGAGGGAATAACAATGGATATGTCCATCACAATTCATTGCCTGATTTGTGACGGATTTGAGTTTTATTAGCGAGGGATATTAAAATCCCTGGCTAATCCATCGCTGAATATTTCCACCCCCATTTTGTGGATTCTCAATTTTTTTCCTCACAATACTTTTGTGTGTGGTAAATTTTTTTATGTAATATCCTTACAAATACGTAATTCTTTATTATTTGTTGAATTATAACCAATTTATTTACATTCAATACATGTGTAATTACCATCAACAAGTTACGAAGTATAGATTATAATTAAATGATATGCATACATTATACCTCTATACAAATTCGTCATGTCTAGTATATATATAATACATTGATAACTTTATATGCATGTATATATATATATATATATATATATATATATATATGATGCATTGATCATATGGTCGATGTATAATTATGCAAATATGAACACACATTTAATTACTATGAGAGTTTACGTGTACAATCGGAGTTCTATATATTACATTTTATTACATTTGACTAGTGTAATAAATACAATTTTGGGATATGAAAACACGTCATTACTAATTAAACTTTTCATATATTAGTAAGCATAACAAGATCGATGTTACTTAAACCTAAACAAACACCATGATGATTATTTAGAATTGTTCACTGGCAAAATATTTCACACTCTTAATCCGTAGCTAAGTAGGAAGTAGCTAAGTGTTGATAGAAATAAATATATTTTCCCAGTAGAGTATTGAAAAAAAGTGAGAAAAATGTCATATAAGTCGCTAATCTGTCTCTAAATAGCGACGGATTAACGACGGAATATAATAGCGAGGGATTTGAGAGGGATTAGCGAGAGATTCAATACAACTTGAAGAGAAAATTTTGAGTGGAATCTGAAATTCAAAAAATCTATCGCTAATCCCTTTCTAATACAAAGCAATTAGCGAGGGATCAGAAAGGCACTAAAAATGCGTTGAGGTTGACCCTCGCTAATCTGTCGCTGAATGATTCCCTCGCTAATCGCACGCTAGTTTGCGAGGTATTAGCGAGGGATTTAATTTATTTTATTTTTATATCCATTGCTAATCCATCTCTGTTAGTGAGGGATTAGCGATGGAAAGTTCCCTCACAAATCCAATCGACTACTACATCTCTATTCTGTCTTTCCCAGACCCGGCTTCTTCTTTTTCTGTTTTGTCTTCCCCACCCATCTTTTTCCCTTTTCTCTGGCTAATCCCTCTTAAATCCTTTCCAATCCCTTCCATCCACCGACCCACCGGCAACCTTATCTGAACACATTAGCGAGGGACATCTTCCGCCACCGCGATGTGACCTTGAGCTCATTCCATCCAGAATTCTACTGGAAACCACCGTAGTAGCTCGACCTCCACAATCACCCACCGGAGCTGTTATTGTTACTGGTTCTTCAAGGTCTCTTCAATTTTCATTGATTGTTGCTTTTTAATTTCGTTACCCTTACTGGTACTTCAAGGTCTCATCAATTTTCCTTAGTAGTATTTCGAATCGACTGAACTGTGTAATTATTAGAATTCTGTATGCACCTTAAGAAGATCGCATTAGGTGGTGAAATAAGTCTCCTATCATTTGGTCATTGTATTATGTATTTATTCTATCTGTGAGTTTAAATCTTAAGTTTTTCAATTATGATGCTCAAAATAGTTCTTAAAATGGTGTGACGGCTATTCTAATTTGTTTTAGTCAATTGAGCATATTGTTAGTTTAGATGGTTGCTATTATGAATTCTTAGAGTGAATATGTCTTTCATTTGCACAGTATGTTTTGGAGGAATGTAATTAGTGTTAGTAAATGTGTTTTTTCTTATTTATTTTTTTTAATAGTGCTATGGTTGAGAAGAAGGGATGGATATTGATTGGGTGTTTTGAGTGCTATGGCATACATGAAAGTTATCTTTGAAGAATATCTCATTGTCTATGGCGGCTGTTTATGGAGGGTTTTGGATAATTGAAGTGTTTGTTAGTCTTTAACTATTTGCACTTGAACTACTATTGATGTGAATGTATGGATATTTGATTTGAATATAAATGTTAGATTTTGATGTTAATAGTATTGATGTTTGGATTTGGGAAATTCTTAGATTATTGAGTTTGATAGTTGTTAAATTAATGCATTAGATGTAATATTTTAGTAGAACTAATTAAAAAAGCAAGTCTTAAGTCTTTCTTTATAAGGTTATAATACCTTATAAAGTATTATGGTGCATGTTTAATAGTGAATTATAAATACGTGAATAGCTTTGTGGTACTTGATATGTTATAATGTAGTGATATGGTTTTGTTGGAGATTTGTGTGGTGGTGAACTTGTGAATGGCTTTGGTGTGATTTTTGTGCTATTTTATGATGTTTTGGAGGAGTGATGGAAGGATATTCATGGCTGAAATTATGATTAAATGAAGGAAGAAAGAAAATGAATTAAAGTATGTAATTATTACATAAAATCAAAGCTTGATGGTTATTATTCTAAGCAGCCGATTTTAATTGTGGTAATTATGGGATTTTCTGCTTTCATCACGGCTGTAATTAGGATGGTTTTATGATGTTAACATGAGTAGTGAAGTGAATCAAATGAGATGTAAGTAGTAAAATGAAGTTGGAATATATGGAGTATGAATTTAGCAAGATAATGCTATGTTACATAGAAAATTCTTGATGTTTTGCTGCCAGTAGTTTTCTGCCAGTTCAGGATTGGTCCAAAAAAGACTTCATAATTTTCTAGCCAAGGATCTTAGGAGCGTTTGGGCACAAATTTGAGGTTAATCGAACTTGTAAATAAAAAGTTATGGCTAAAATACAAAAGTGTGCCATGATACTGAAGATGCAGGATTTTTTTATTTTTGTATAACTAACAAATGCTTATATTGATTCCATTAGTTAAAATTATGGTGTATTTATGTGTGACATGTTAAATATGTGCTAATTATGTATAATGTTAACTAATGGTATATTTTGAAAAAATCAAGATATACACCATATTTTAAATATGTGCTAATTGTCTAGGAAGCATAAATGATTATGCCATACTCAAGCATGCTATATTTTGAAAAATCATTTTATGATGGATAATTCCTTATGATGAAAAACCTTCTTTTGGACTTAACCATACTTTACCTGGAAAACCTTCTTTTGGACTTAATCCTTTGTTTTAGCCTCATTTGGCCTCTTTTTGAACTCAAAAGTTCACTGATTGATAATGTCTTTTAATCTCATTCTATTTACTTAACTAATTAAGATTTTGTTCCATCTAATGCCAAGACTATGTTACATTTATAATTTGTTCTACAGTAACCTTATGTTATTGTTACGTACAGGTTAGGCATACAGTTCTTCATTGATTGTTTTAGACATACGAGCTATTCTTAGGTAAGAAAATCCTCCAATTGCATCTTTAGAATCCCGTGAGTGATGGGTGATCATTCCCAGTGAGTGATGGGTGATCACTCCCTATGGGTAATGGGTGATTACCCTCAAACTTGGTGTTGTTGATTAAATGTTTTGAGGTTATTTGTGTTTTGTGAGTTTTTTACAATGAATATTGGGTGAATTGTGGTGGCTTTGTGCCTAAAAAACGTTCAAGTTATAAGGGAAACTCTATAATTTTTTTTTAAAAAAATTGAGGTGGCATGCCAAGAGATTCTTATTGATTTTTACCAAGTGTATTTCCATATGTTCTTTTCATTGTGAAGTTGATCTATGCATGGTGAGGAACATTTTGAATTAAGTTTTAATGGCTGAAGCTGAATGAATTCATGATGGAGACTTTTAGAAAAATTTTGTTTGTGTGCTGTTTATGTAGGATGTTAACTAGACTTTTTGAGGGTATTTTGGTGTTATTTTTCAGTTCATTTTATGTGTTTTGGTGCGAAGAAAAAGAAGGAAAAAGAAGGGCAAGAACAAAGGGTAGTATTAAATTTTGGAAGAAAAGGGATAATGAATATTTATAGCTAACTAGCATCGAAAACTGATCTTCATTAATCCTAGATTTTGCTCTACTCCAAAATCACTTCAAATACACTTTCAGATCCCTAACACATCGAGGAAGGTTTCGGAACCTTAGTGTATAGCAAGGGGGAAACAAACTAGCATTCTGAAGCCTATTACATTAAATAAATGCAAATAAGAATTTTTGTTTTCCAGGTTTGGTAGTATTGGTAGAAAATTCATAACCTTCTATACATAAGTCCAAATCATGTCAAATTTGTTTGAAAATCTTTCTAGGAAATTTATCTACAAAGTCTAGTTCATGGATTTCCACCGTCTATGAGCATTTTGTACAGTTTAATCAAAAAATGAGACATAGTTTACATAGGCATTACTACAAGAAATCTGTCAATTTGCCACGACATCAATCCATGGCAAATCCATGGCTAAACTAGAATTTGCCACGGAAAAGGTTCATGGCAAATACCTTTGTCGCTAAGCATTGCCACGAATTTGCCACGAAACACACATGGTTGATATCATATTTGGGGAGAAATATTTCAATGGAATCGTGGCAAATCCGTGGCAATTTGTCACGGATTTGCCACGGACATTTCTCAAACAAGTACAGTTCGTGGCAAATCCGTGGCAGATTGCCATGGATTTGCCACTGACATTTCTCAAGCAGGTATAGTTCATGGTAAATTCGTAGTAGATTGCCATGGATTTGCCACGGATGTTTCTCAAGCAAGTACCATCCGTGGCAAATCCATGGTAGATTGTCATAGATTTGCCACGTATACTTCTCAAGCAGGTACCATTTGTGGCAGATTGTCACAGATTTGCCACGGACATTTCTCAAGCAGGTATAGTCCGTGGCAAATCCTTAGCAATCTACCACAGATTTGCCACGGAAAAGATATGGAACATATGCTATCTGTGGCAAATCTGTGGCAATCATCCGTGATTGCCACAGATTTTCCATGGTTATTTCTCAAGTAGATACTATCCGTGGCAAATCTGTGGCAAAGTGTCATGGAAAATTCGTAGCAGATTGCCACGGATATTTATCAAGTAGGTACCATTCGTGGCAAATCCATGGCAGATTACTACGGATATTTCTTAAGTAGGTACAGTTCATGACAAATCCGTAGCAGATTGTCACGGAAATAATATGGAATATAGGCTGTCCGTGATAAATTCGTGGCAAATTGCCACGGATATTTCTCAAGCAAGTATAGTCCGCGGCAAATCCTTGGCAATCTGCCACGGCTTTGCCACTAAAATAATATGAAACATATGCTGTCTATGGCAAATCCATGGCAGATTGCAACCGATTTACCACGGATGATACTCAAGCAGATCCCATTCGTGGCAAATCCGTGGCAGATTGCCACGGATTTGTCGTGGAATCAAAATCTGTGGCAGTCTACAATTTCAGCTTCAAAACCTGTTACGTTTCCCTATTCATAATTCCATAACAACTAGTATACCCTACACATGCATAATCCCCGTTACACTCCCTGCCTACAAGGTTTGAAGTCACATTACCTAGATACATATACAACAAACAACCTATAATATTTATAATCCATTATCCATACATGCATATTCACTATACACAACCTACAATGTTCTTGAGTATCATACTCCCTACACACATGCACAACACAGCACCTGCAACGTCTCAAATTATATTCCCATCACACAATGCACAACTGCAAAACACATCCACTACAATTGTTTTAGCAAACCATAAAATTTCATAATTTGTTTAGAGCCTAAATACACAAATAATCATATATCATCAAAATATCTAAAAATAGTAAATATAAATTCATAATAATATTAAATTCATAATCAAAGCGATGCAAACTTAACATCCACATGAAAATAAAACCAATCTAACTATCATCCGCTGCTGAAGGGTCAGAGTTAGAAGAGAGAATAGAGGGCACTTGTAATTTAAGATGTTGTATCACCGTGTGATTCATATCAATCAATGAAAACATCTTCTTATCCTTTTTCCCCAAAGTCCTCTTCGTCATTTTCCTCTCTTTCTCTATCTCTTTGTCCTTCTTGTCCAACTGTTGCTGAAGCTACTGCTGAATCTGTTGTTGAAGCTGCTGCTGAAGGGTCTGCTCAAGCTCACCACAAAACTTCTCTATATCCACTAATGATCCCAAAGACGAGGCCTTAGACTAACGGTACTGAAGTCTAAAGTATGAGGCCTCAGATCCCATGCCATAGAACCTTCCCTTTTTCAATCCACTTGTAGCCGATAAAATCATAGCTTTCTCATCTGGCACGGAACTTGAAGTGGATGCTGAATGAGTAGACTCCATTTGAGAGTACTGCAACTTCATCATTTGGACATCTTCCTGAATAATTCAAAGGTGAAACTATAAACAAAAATTCAAGTGTTATGTAATTTCATAAAAATGAAATTAATATGTAGCATACACTAATCTTGCGGGATTTCTCATCTACAAATTCGCCCTTATTGGGCCCATCTTGAAATTGGTGTAATTTTTCAAACAATGCAAGATAGTCAAAGTCATCCTCTTGCTTTGCACGCTGCAAGAAGTATTAAAGTGATAATTAAGTTCAGAATTTGATTCAACATGTACAAATTTAATAGCAATTATTAAAGTAAATATTTAACTATAGATCATATAAGAGAAAAGACCGCTCTTGACTCATGCTCCGTAAAGCTAATGGAACCTCCGGTGTGTTTAGCAGAACTAGCCCTTCTATTTTCTTTGGCCATATTTGATTTTTTTTTGCCAATACTCGGACTGCCAGTATCTGCACAATTGGTGATATATGTCCTCTGACATCCAAGCAGGCCTCTTCTTGTGTACAATCCTGGTCTTTGAAAGGGTATCAGTCAATCTTGCCCGACATCTTTCCTCCCACACTGAACATATCTGTGGCAAATGATCCGGGTGCCATGTCCAGTGTTTCTACAATAATGAACTGGTTAGTACATTATAAAAGGACTACTCATTTTGAGATAAAGGTAGATAATAGGTATTTAGACTGATAATAAAATGTGAACATACAACAACAAAAAAGTAATAGATAAATATGTACAGCAAACTCCTTAAACCAAACATCCCTAACATCAGTAGGTACATCGTTGAATCGCGGCCAGCAATCCTTAAATCGCTGCTTTATTATTGTGATGATAGTTTTTGCACACTCAGACTGATGTGTGAATCTATAATAATTAGACAAATGTTAACAACCATAGCATAATAGGTTAGATATGAATGGAAAACAATTAAGGGAAAAAGACCACAAAATGGGTCGAGCAACCTAGATAGCAACACAAAACATGAAATTGAAGTAAAATATAAGAAAAACATTATGTGCTACTTATGTGTCACCATAGGGATTGATTGTGTTATTATCCATGTAATACCCCGCCCAAAACTACCTTTGACTATGGGGAAAAGTCATGCATTGTAAAGTATTTTGCATTTTATGTAGTAGCTTAGAACTATTTTATTTGCATGGATGCATGTGAATTTTTCCGTTGCTCTTGCATTTGAATTAATGGAGGTAAAATAGTGTGTTGTTAAAGATTTGGTTAAGGGAGGTTTGGTCGAAGATTTGGAAGGATGAGTATTGGGGTGGTAAGAACTTCTTGTAGGAAGAATTAGTATTGGAATTGATTTGGAATAGCGTGGAGGATGGTGATTTTTCCGTGGTGGCCCGAGTTCGAATCCTATCTCTTGTGAATCCTAGTTTTCCTTCTTGAAGATTCTTTTCCTTAGAGTTTCCATGTTTTGGTCGAAAAAGATATAGCAAACCTAGAGAAATTTTAGTGCCAATATTCCAAGGAAATAAGTCTCTATATTTATTCCCTAAATTCAAGGACTTTGATGTGAATAAAGTTCACTCTTAATTTTCAGCTTTTATTCCTTAGGATTTTCGGAAAAAAAAACCCCAGCTAATAATTAAAATTTCAGCTTGATTTTAGCTTAATAGATGTTGCCATGGATAGTTGGAATTAAAGAGTCATTCTTCTAGTAGGAAACCTTGTTAGTTTTAAACTTAGAACTTTAGCTAAAAATCTGGAAAATTTTTCCAGCTAGTGCCCGCCACTTCTTGAAGGAATTTTTGCTTAACCCAAACTCTTCCAAAGCTAGGAAATCTTATCCTAAATCCTTTAGCAAATCAGATTTTATTTCAATCATAATTTAACTAGGTTTTGCTACCTTTTCCTAGCTGAAATTCGGCAGCCTTGTGCAAGCACAAGCTGTCCGAAAACTCCAGCACTCCTAGGTGCAATACAACACTCCAAACCCTAGCTCAAAACATGTAGAACACTCCTCATAAATTCAGATTACCCTAGCTGCACAAAACCAGATTTTTATCTCCAAAAAAAAAAAAAAAAACTACAGATTTCAGCCAACCTTGTACAGGAATTTCGGCCAGCTTGCACTCCTACACAAACCGAAATTTTGCACACCAAAACACACCAGAATCCTCAGTTGATCAAGCCAATTTTGTATGCCTAAAACCCTCATCTTTTCTCTAAAAATTGCGGCAGAACCACAGCTACAACAGACCAGAATTTCTCCTCTTATTGTTCAGCAATTTCGTACAGCAAAACTACTGCACGCGCACAGAAATTTCAGCTCTTCAAACCTTCTCAAACTCTTCTTTGTTCAGCCCAAAATTCTGAACACATTCAGCCCTTCCATTGAGCAATATTTCGGCCAGTACAAAGAAGCAAATTACAGAATATTTTCTCCCTTAAACCCTCCCAAAGTCGGCAGCAATAAGGCACACCATAAGCTGCAATTTTTCCCTTGCTGTCCAAGAAACCTAAAGCCATTAAGAGTCTTCCTAAACACCACCATCTAACCCTAAACCAATCTTTTCTAACCCTAAAGCATAGTAGCCGATTACCCTCTCTATTCTACACGAAAAATTCCAGCAATAACTCCACAGCAATTTTTGAAAATCTTAAGAGCAATACCTAGCAAAAAATCGAACACACCTTAAGGTAAGCAAAAATCCTCTCAACCTCTTGATGCCGTTTTCTCTAATGATTCTTTTCTCCTACTTCTTCCCTTAAATCACGCCACATAGAGGCTGATTTCATCTTCTTCTTTAATTTTCGGTCAAGAGGAGCAAAGGAGGTAGCTTTTCTTTTCTTTTCAAGCGAACTCGGGACGATCACCATAGGAGCATCGAGACCTCATTACCCGGTTGTTGCAAGGTAAGGGAATACCCACCCTTGATGCCAAAAGTAAGGTTTAATGATGTCTATTAGGTGGATGAGCATATGGTCATGGTATATGATCTTCGGGGATTGGATAGTTTACTTGGATTTAAATAGCGGATTGCAAGTTGTTGTGAAAATAAATGAGATTAGAGCATGTTCGAATTAATTGAGACCCTGATCATGATATTATATGGTGTAGATCAGGAGGATAATTGAGGAAAGAAAACTGTGATTTTATCTCATTTATCTGAGGCATATCAAGTAAGTCCTTACATAAACTCTTTTGTTAAATGTTGTGATGGTAAGTCCTTGTATGAACTCTTTGGTTAAATGTTGTGATGGCAAGTCTATGTTGTGAAGCTTTGTGAAGCTATTGTTGAACTATGATTATTTGGGTTGTAAACGTGGAAGATTATTCTTTAAACGGTTTTGCCAAACTAATGATTTTATCAAGAAAACTATTCTTTCCTAAATATTTAGAAAACTTTTTTAGATAAAAACCACGTTGTACAAAGCTAAGGTGTGGAGATATTTTGAATCAGGAATTGACGGATATGTTCGTTGGGTACTCAATAAGGGTAGGCTAACAATACTAGTCTTGGAGGGCTAGCGTAAGTCTTCTGGCAGGAGGCCACCTCCAGAAGATGAACTCTGCTTGAAAAGGCGACAGTGTTGGTTAGTCAGGCCAATCCGAGCTAGCATTTGTACCTGGTATGGTATTATTTGTATTCCCGGCATGGACACCCAGATAGTTTTATTGGGTGTAGTGATGGAGGAGTATCTCACCCGGTGAGCTGTACACTCACCTTGATCAAAACGCCCAACGTGTGGTAATTTAGTCCGGACAAGGTGCACAAAGTGTGGTGCCTTGGCCATTTTGTTCTCATGGAGCCCAACGTGTGGTGACATGACTGTTTGTTCGAGTGTCGGATTTATTTTGTACAAAGTGTGACAATGAGAAAAACCCACTCCTTGTGAAAAGAGATTGTTTATGACTTGCCAAATTATTTCTACAAATGTTTTGCACTTTGCATACACGTACTATTCAAAACACCATGTGCACACAAAAGACTTATTGAGATTTATTCTCACACAATTTTACACCGCGTTTTTAGGAGATAGATTGTGCTGAGTCAGCGGGGCTTTGTCAGTAGAGGCTTTTGCTATTTTTCCTATGCTGTTCTAGGAGACTTTTGCCGTTTATGCTTCTGAATAATATTTCTTTTATTTCGTATTGCTCCAATTTGAGCCTGATGTAATAGGAGTATTTCTTCATTTACCAAAGTTGATTCTTTTGGAGATTGCCTTTATATTTTATACCTCGTTTTAAAGAGCCCTTGTCCTACGGGAAGGGGCGACATCCCCGCCCTTTTAGGGTACGTAGTCGTGGGGTGTTACAAGTGGTATCAAAGATAAGGTTTAGGCAATTACTTGACTTATTGGGGTTCTATCTTCTTAAGTATTTTGATCCGGTACTAATTCTTGTCTTTTGTTTATAGGATGGTCAAAAGGGTTGTATCAGCTGTCAGAGACTGGCCCGCTGGCTGCGGGAATCCACCTGCCCCACTACCCATAGTTGATCCACCCGCGTCTGATTCAGAGAGGAGCGTGAGCTGCCGGCGCTAGATGACCCGGTGGTTGAGGTGGAGATAGAGGCCGGGAAGAGCTTAGGAGAGTACGAGGGGGATGAGGAGATGGCAGAATTAAGTGAGAAAGAGGTAGATGAGCTCGGGAACAATGGGGACGATGAGAACGAAAGAGAGATGGCTGGGGTAGAAGAGGAGGATGAGGAAGGAATGGAGGTTCCCCAGACCCCGCAAATAGGAGAGGTTGATAGGACCCTTGCTTGCTACGACCCTAAGGAGTCCGGTGGTGAGGAAGGTAGGTCAAGGGATGGAGTTGCCTCAGGAGAGAGGGAACTTGGGCCGTCAGTTCCAGGAGGGGTAGATAAGGGAAAGAGGAAGCTAGAAGAGAGTCCTAAGGGGTGTGGACTCCAATATGGACTGGGTATAGATGCCATGCTAAGGAGAAAGGGGTTGGTTGATCCATCTGACTTGGGGAGTGAGAGGCCTGCACCTAAGGGTGCGGTTAGATTAGCACTGGATGAGCTCTATGAGATGGCCATGAGAGCCAAGAGTGGCCGAGAGGGTGAGTCAGGGCAGCCGAGTGAGAGTGTTGATTTGCGAGGAACTACATAGGGAGACCTGATAGCTCCATGGGGTGGCTTGTGGAACCAGCCTTTGACGACTCCGATGCTTCAGTTGAAACTAGAGAAAGTCGAGTCTAGAAGACCAGCAGACTTTTACTTTTCTTTCTTTAGGATTTTCATACTTTTGGTTGTTTATTTCTTTTAAAGAAGCATGTTGCTCATAGGACTTATTTATTATCTTATTGAATAAAAATGGTGTCATATGGGATAACCCCTTCTTTTCTGCAAAGAATGGTTTATATGAAAAGCATGAGTTTCGTTTATTACTTGATTTACCCTTGCATAATATCATAACATTCTCTTGTAGATAAGTACTTTGCTATCAACTGATCATGCATCTAAGCATATTCTTTTCCCCTTGGTAACTAACTGACCCGGAGTGAATGTGATTAAGATGGCACCAAGACGCAGAACAGTTGTGCATAGCAGAACAGTGCAGGAGAGTGCATCCTCCACCCCGGAATTTGAGCAGATGCATCATTCCACCCCCGACGTGGAAGAGCACCTGCCACAAGAGCAGGAATTGGCTTCAGAGAGGTTACGGGATGTGATCATGGGTCAGGCTGTCGACAAGATGGCCTCGATCCTGCAGAACCTGACTGAAAGGGTGGACAAGGTGGCCAGGAAACCACCGCGGGGAGAGGATGAGGCTCTAGAGCGTTTCCTGAAGTTCCAGCCTCCCATCTTCCAAGGGGAGGTGGAACAGGACGAGAAGGCCGAGCAATGGATTGATCAGATGGAGGACATCTTCGCTACTTTGCAGTACTCGAAAGAGAGGATGGTGAAGTTTGCTGCTTTTCGACTAAGGGGACCGTCTCGGGCTTGGTGGCAGCGAGTACGGGGTGATTGGGACAAGGAGGAGTAGAAGTGGACCTGGGACGATTTTACGGAAGCTTTCCGGGCTGAGTACATTCCTCGATGGGTAGCTGAGAAGAGGGAGGATGAATTCCAGACCCTCAGGCAGGAAGGCATGACCGTGGCCCAATATGCAGCCCGATTCATGTAGTTGTCCAAGTACTGCAAGTGCTTGGTAGATACGGAGCAGAAGCGCACCTGGAAATTCGTGAAAGGGCTTAGGCCAGAGTTGAGGAAAGTATTGGCCCCATCGCCGCCAACGTCATACATTGTCGCTGTGGATACAGCTTCTTGGACGGAGAATGAAGATCGGCATCGACCGGTGAACCGACCCTTCCAACTGAGTCGTCCACCTATAAGGCCTTCCAGCAATAAGCGACATGCGGCCTTTATGCCGTGGGGAAATCGGGGTAAGCAGCCTCGAGTGCCTGTAGTGTGGGAAGCGAGGTCACACCGAGAGGAATTGCTGGGGTAATGCGGGTGTAAGGAGGTGCTTCAATTGCTGAGACCCGGGACATCTGAGAAATGCCTGCCCCAAACCCCTAAGGATTGAACAGACCATGCCGCCTCAACCAATGGGAGGTAATAGAGGCGCCACTGTTGGACCAACTAGAGCAGGAAGCCAGAAGCCTCAAGTGAAGGCTAAAGTCTTTGCCCTGAACCGAGAGGAAGTCAGAGCGGACGCCGCCGTGATTGAAGGTAACCTTTCTATCCAAGGTTATCTTGTTAATGTTTTGATAGATCCAGGATCCACACACTCTTATGTAAGTAAAGTATGTGCTTCACTTCTGGGTTGGGAAGGAAAAGAGCTACCTTATACCCTAGTAGTTAGTTCCCCCTTAGGAAAGGTGGCGTAAGCAGGCAAGAAAATGGGAAGTTGTGGAGTTGAGGTAGGGAAGGAGATTCTGGAGGCCGACCTCATAATCCTGCCCATGGATGATTATGACCTGATCTTGGGCATGGACTGGTTGTCGAAGCACGGAGCTCGTGTGGACTGTAAGATCAAGACGGTGCAGTTTGTGAGACCTGGTCGGGACGTACTTGAATTCAACGGTAGACGAACGAAGGAACTGAAATTTCTCATTGCTGGAGCTAAAGCCTGGAAGTTGCTCAAGAAATGATGTACGGGATATTTGGCATATCTCCTAAATAAATCGAAAGACTAGTGTACCTTGGAAAGTACGGAGGTAGTGAAAGACTTTTCGGATGTGTTCCCTACGGAGCTCACTTCCCTACCCCCTGAACGGGAAGTTGAGTTCATCGTGGATCTGACTCCTGGAGCAGAACCGGTGTAAAAAACCCCCTATCGGATGGCACCGACAGAATTGAAGGAGTTGAAGAATCACCTGGAAGAATTGCTAAGGCAAGGCTACATTCGGCCGAGTACGTCACCGTGGGGAGCCCCGGTGTTGTTTGTCAAGAAGAAAGATGGTGCCTTGAGGCTATGTATTGACTATCGGGGACTGAACAATCTAACGATCAAGAATAAATACCCTCTACTCTTGATCGATGAGTTGTTTGATCAACTGCAAGGCGCCGCTTGCTTTTCGAAATTGGACCTGCGGCAAGGATACTACCAGGTGCGGATTAAGGAAGAAGACATTCCTAAGACTGCATTCAACACACGATACGGCCACTATGAGTTCATGGTAATGCTGTTTGGCGTAACCAACGCACCGGCAGCATTCATGGATTTGATGCATCGCATTTTTCAACCATACCTGGACAAGTTCGTGGTTATATTCATCGATGACATTTTAATCTACTCCAAGAATCCGGAGGACCACACAAAGCACTTAAAATTGGTCTTAGAGAAGCTAAAGGAATTCAGGCTTTACGCCAAGTTCAGTAAATGTGAGTTCTGGCTGAGCTCAGTGTCTTTCCTTGGTCACGTGATATCCAAGGAGGGGATCAAAGTGGACCCTGCCAAAGTGGAAGCCGTGGCTAACTGGAAACAATCGGAGAACATTACCGAGATATGAAGTTTCCTTGGGCTAGCCACAGATACTATCAGTGATTCATCAAAAATTTTTCTACTCTGGCTTCACCAATGACGCGATTGTTGAAGAAGGATGTCTCTTTTGTTTGGAGTGAGAAGTGTGAAAAGAGCTTCTATGAGCTTAAGAGGAGGTTGATTTCAGCACCCGTGCTGAGTCTGCCTGAGGCTAATAAGCCCTATGCACTTTATACAGATGCGTCCAAGAAAGGTTTGGGGGCCGTGCTGATGCAGGAAGGGAAGTTCATAGCCTATGCATCTAGAAAGTTGAAGTCGCATGAAGCTAATTATCCAACGCATGACTTAGAGTTGGTAGCTATAGTGTTTGCCTTGAAGAAATGGCGACATTACTTGTACGGTGCGCAATACGAGGTCTTCACTGACCATAAGAGTCTAAAGTACATCTTCACACAGAAGAACCTGAATCTTCGACTGCGTAGATGGATGGAATTTCTCGAGGAGTATAAGTGCCCTATTAATTATCACCCGGGCAAAGTGAATGTGGTAGCTGCCGCACTGAGTCGGAAGGTGAAGATGGCTCACTTGAGAATGCAGGAGATGTCAACAGTCTAGGATATCCTGAAGCAAGAGGCAGAAGTTCAAGAGAGGAAGATCTGCGTGAGCAATCTAACCATAAAGCCCGATCTGGATCAGGAGATTGTATCAGGCCAGCAGGATAGTGCGGAATTTTAGATTTTTAAGGAGAAAGAGATCGCAAGAGGAGGAAGTGACTTCCGAACCAATGAGAAGGGGGTATTATACTTTCGGGACCGGATTTGTGTGCCTGACATTTGAGACCTAAGGAAGAGGATACTGGACGAAGCACACAAGAGCAAATATACCATACACCCTGGGGAGGTAAAGATGTACCGAGACTTGAAGAGGAAATATTAGTGGGCTGGAATGAAGAGGGATGTAGTTCAGCATGTGTCAACCTGCCTGACGTGCCAGAAGGTTAAGATGGAGCATAAGAAGTCTGCAGGTTTACTGCAACCGTTACCGATTCCCGAGTGGAAATGGGAAGAGGTGACCATGGACTTTGTGACTAGCCTCCCGATGACCAAGTCACATAAGGATGCAATCTGGGTGGTAGTGGACCGATTGACCAAGACAGCACATTTTATACCAGTGAACGTGCGAGACTCGATGGAAAAGTTGGCTTAGACGTATACCCGAGAAATTGTAAGGTTGCATGGTGTACTGTCAAGTATTGTGTCGGATAGGGACCTTAGATTCACTCCAAGGTTCTGGGGTAAGTTTCAGGAGTCCTTGGGCACGACCCTGAAATTCAGCACCTCTGCTCATCCGCAGACGGACGGTCAATCCGAGAGAGTCATTCAGATTCTGGAAGACATGCTCTGAGCATGTATCTTAGACTTTGGAGATAAGTAGATTGCGTCTTTACCGCATGCGGAGTTAGCATATAACAACAGTTATCAGGCGTCGATTGGGATGGCGCCGTACGAAGCACTGTATGGGCGAAAATGCCAAATACCGATATACTGGGGATGGACAGAAGAGGGGAACGTTAAGAGGACTGGTGAAGTATGCATTCAGGAGATGACAGACAAGATCAAGTTAATTCGAGAAAGGCTAAGGGCAGCGCAAAGCAAAAAGAAGAGTTACGCAGACTCTAGGAGAAGGGAACTGGAATTCCTAGTAGGTGATTGTGCATTCTTGAAGTTGGATCCTAGTAGAGGAATCCTGAAGCATCCGAGAGGAGGGAAGTTGAGTCCTAGGTATTTAGGACCGTTCCCGATATTAGAGAAAATTGGACCGGTGGCCTACCGACTGGATCTACCAGATGGTCTAGCAAGGATGCATGATGTATTCCATGTTTCTCAGATGAAGAAGTACAACTCCGATCCGAGTCATGTACTCAATGAGGAACTGTTAGAGTTGCA
Source organism: Voacanga thouarsii (assembly GCA_026120185.1). Lineage (NCBI taxonomy): Eukaryota > Viridiplantae > Streptophyta > Magnoliopsida > Gentianales > Apocynaceae > Voacanga > Voacanga thouarsii. The sequence goes on along the minus strand of JANUWF010000528.1, from coordinate 553,134 downwards.
ACTGAATCTAAGTTATGTGGAGAGACCAGTCAAGATCTTGTAATGGAGTACCAGGACACTTCGAAACAAGCAAATACCCATGGTGAAGATACTTCGGGATCATCATGGAGCACAGGATACGACGTGGAAAATGGAGGAATGGGTAAGACGGAAGTATCCGGATATGCTCGAAGGGTATGACATCTGAATTTCGGGACGAAATTCTCTTAAGGGGGAGGGGATGTAATACCCCGCCCAAAACTACCTTTGACAATGGGGAAAAGTCATGCATTGCAAAGTATTTTACATTTTATGTGGTAGCTTAGAATTATTTTATTTGCATGGGTGCATGTGAATTTTTCCGTTGCTCTTGCATTTGAATTAATGGAGGTAAAATAGTGCGTTGTTAAAGATTTGGTTAAGGGAGGTTTGGTCAAAGATTTGGAAGGATGAGTATTGGGGTGGTAAGAACTTCTTGTAGGAAGAATTAGTATTGGAATTGATTTGGAATAGCGGGGACGATGGTGATTTTTCCGTGGTGGCCCGAGTTCGAATCCTATCTCTTGTGAATCTTAGTTTCTCTTCTTGAAGATTCTTTTCCTTAGAGTTTCCATTTCTTGGCCGAAAAAGATATAGCAAACCTAGAGAAATTTTAGTGCCAATATTCCAAGGAAATAAGTCTCTATATTTATTCCCTAAATTCAAGGACTTTGATGTGAATAAAGTTCACTCTTAATTTTCAGCTTTTATTCCTTAGGATTTTCGAAAAAAAAAACCCTAGCTAATAATTAAAATTTCAGCTTGATTTTAGCTTAATAGATGTTGCCATGGATAGTTGGAATTAAAGAGTCATCCTTCTAGTAGAAAACCTTGTTGGTTTTAAACCTAGAACTTTAGCTAAAAATTTGGAAAATTTTTCCAGCTAGTGCCGCCACTTCTTGAAGGAATTTTAGCTCAACCCAAACTCTTCCAAAGCTAGGAAATCTTATCCTAAATCCTTTAGCAAATCAGATTTTATTTCAATCCTAATTTAACTAGGTTTTGCTACCTTTTCCTAGCTGAAATTCGGCAGCCTTGTGCAAGCACAAGCTGTCCGAAAACTCCAGCACTCCTAGGTGCAATACAACACTCCAAACCCTAGCTCAAAACATCTAGAACACTCCTCATAAATTCAGATTACCCTAGTTGCACAAAACCAGATTTTTATCTCCAAAAAAAAAAAAAAAACTACAGATTTCGACCAGCCTTGTACAGGAATTTCGAACTAGCCTTGTAAAGGAATTTCGGCCAGCTTGCACTCCTACTCAAACCGAAATTCTGCACACCAAAACACACCAGAATCCTCAGTTGATCAAGCCAATTTTCTACGCCTAAAACCCTCATCTTTTCTCTAAAAATTGCGGCAGAACCACAGCTACAACAGACCAAAATTTCTCCTCTTATTGTTCAGCAATTTCGTACAGCAAAACCACTACACGCGCACAGAAATTTCAGCTCTTCAAACCTTCTCAAACTCTTCTTTGTTCAGCCCAAAATTCTGAACACATTCAGCCCTTCCCTTGAGCAATATTTCGGCCAGTACAAAGAAGTAAATTACAGAATATTTTCTCCCTTAAACCCTCCCAAAGTCGGCAGCAATAAGGCACACTATAAGCTGCAATTTTTTCCCTTGCTATCTAAGAAACCTAAAGCCATTAGGAGTCTTCCTAAACACCACCATCTAACCCTAAACCAATCTTCTCTAACCCTAAAGCATAGTAGCCGATTACCCTCTCTATTCTACATGAAAAATTCCAACAAGAACTCCACAGCAATTTTCGAAAATCTTAAGAGCAATACCTAGCAAAAAATCGAACACACCTTAAGGTAAGCAAAAATCCTCTCAACCTCTTGATGCCGTTTTCTCTAATGATTCTTTTCTCCTTCTTCTTCCCTTAAATCACGCCACATAGAGGCCGATTTCATCTTCTTCTTTAATTTTCGGTCAAGAGGAGCAAAGGAGATAGCTTTTCTTTTCTTTTCAAGCGAACTCGGGACGATCACCATAGGAGCATCGAGACCTCATTACCCAGTTGTTGCAAGGTAAGGGAATACCCACCCTTGATGCCGAAAGTAAGGTTTAATGATGTCTATTAGGTGGATGAGTATATGGTCATGGTATATGATCTTCGGGGATTGGATAGTTTACTTGGATTTAAATAGCGGATTGCGAGTTGTTGTGAAAATAAATGAGATTAGAGCATGTTCGAATTAATTGAGACCCTGATCATGATATTATATGGTGTAGATCATGAGGATAATTGAGGAAAGCAAGCTGTGATTTTATCTCATTTATCTGAGGCATATTAAGTAAGTCCTTGCATAAACTCTTTTGTTAAATGTTGTGATGGTAAGTCCTTGTCTGAACTCTTTGGTTAAATGTTGTGATGGCAAGTCTATGTTGTGAAGCTTTGTGAAGCTATTGTTGAACTATGATTATTTGGGTTGTAAACGTGGAAGATTATTCTTTAAACGGTTTTGTCAAACTAATAATTTTATCAAGAAAACTATTCTTTCCTTAATTTTTAGAAAACTCTTTTAGAGAAAAACCACGTTGTACAAAGCCAAGGTGTGGAGATATTTTGAATCAGGAATTGACGGATATGTTCGTTGAGTACTCAATAAGGGTAGGCTAACAATACTCGTCTTGGAGGGCTAGCGTAAGTCTTCTGGCAGGAGGCCACCTCCAGAAGATGAACTCTGCTTGAAAAGGCGACAGTGTTGGTTGGTCAGGCCAATCTGAGCTAGCATTTGTACCTGGTATGGTATTATTTATATTCTTGGCATGGACACCCGGATGGTTTTGTTGGGTGTAGAGATGAAGGAGTATCTCACCCAGTGAGCTGTACACTCACCTTGAGCAGAACACCCAACGTGTGGTAATCTGGTCCGGATAAGGTGCACAAAGTGTGGTGCCTTGGCCATTTTGTTCTCATGGAGCCCAACATGTGGTGACATGACTGTTTGTTCGAGTGGAGGATTTATTTTGTACAAAGTGTGACAATGAGAAAAACCCACTCCTTGCGAAAAGAGATTGTTTATGACTTGCCAAATTATTTCTACAAATGTTTTGCACTTTGCATACACGTACTATTCAAAACACCATGTGCACACACAGGACTAATTGAGATTTATTCTCACACGGTTTTACACCACGTTTTCAGGAGATAGATTGTGCTGAGTCAGCGAGGCTTTGACAGTAGAGGCTTTTGCTATTTTTCCTATGCTGTTCTAGGAGACTTTTGCCGTTTATGCTTCTGAACAATATTTCTTTTATTTCATATTGCTCCAATTTGAGCCTAATGTAATAGGAGTATTTCTTCATTTACCAAAGTTGATTCTTTTGGAGATTGCCTTTTTATTTTATACCTCATTTTAAAGACCCCTTGTCCTACGGGAAGGGGCGACATCCCCGCCCTTTTAGGGTACGTAGTCGTGGGGTGTTACAATCCACGTGTTGTGATGTAGTACTAACTACTGAAGGGTGAACTGATTGACTGGGAGACTCAGCACCCTGCTGATGTTGTCTAGGATCGGTAGACTCAGTAGGTGGACATGAAATAGATTGTACACCTCCAACCACAAGAAAATGAGAAGTCTCTGGTGTATGTAGGGAAAACCATAACTGTTCACCAACTCTATTGTTGTCCAAGGGTATATGACTGGGAGCAGAAATGGATGTCGGCTACTAAGTGGAAGAAGGTAACGCATCTGGATGACTAGAAGAAGCAGTGGCAACTGGAGTTCTAACTTCTGGGGCATGAGATGAAGGTTGCCCTACCTCTGGAGCAGATATAAATGAACCATAACTCGAACGCTTCTTTTTTCCTCCTTTAGCCATATTTGTTTATTTGTATAGAGTCATTGACCAAGTTAATTTTATTATAATAATAATAATTATTATTATTATAACAATAATAATAATAATAATAATAATAATAATAATAATAATAATAATAATAATAATAATAAGTCATATGACAATAATAATATGTTTTCAATACTTAATTAAAAGAAGAGAAAATGAAGATGACAAAAAAAATGACAAAGAAAAAGAAGTACGAAATATTTATAAGAATATAGCTTGTAAAATAAGTGAACAACTTCAACAAATTCAATGTTTTGTTCCATATATAAAACCATAAATCTGCCTTTTACGGATAACAAAAAGAAGAAGGAAGGACAGAAGTGAAGTTGACATTGATAAGTTCGGCACTTTTTAGGTAACGTGTAAGGCACTTTTTTACAAGTAAAACTAATGAAATTACTAACCGCTTTTGATATTACAAATAATTTTTATTCTGATTCAGTATTAGATACATACTTTTCACCAATGTCATCATTTTCATCATCTGTTTCCCAATCAGTCTCTCCTTCATCCTCTTCGTGACTTGAGTCATTCTCTGGCGTTGTACTAAACTCTACTTCAGTAGCCACTGCGTCTTTTTCACCAGATTCATGAGCCAGGGGACTAATGTCATCTCCTATACATATGGTTATTGCTTCAGCTTCATCCACATCTTCTTGGTAGGCTTTGTCAACCAATGGTGCATCAATTACATGTCATGCTTTTATTTTGCATACGGCTAACCAATCACACTTTGGTCTTTTGCTACTAGGATATGAAGTAAAGTATACTTGCATAGCTTGATGGGCTAATACAAATAGATGAAATCCAGCATAACTCTTCTTGTGATTAATGTCAACAAGCTTAAATTGAGAATGCACTCTTGTACCCCGATTGAGTGTGATATCAAACCAATCACATTTAAAAAGCACGGCCTTTTGGATTGGACTGCCAACAAATTCAACTTCGAGTATTTCTTTCAAAATTCCATAATAATCATACCCAAACATCCCATCTCCACCACCTTTAACATATACACCGCTATTCACAGTCTTCTTTCCGTCCCCATGGCTATATGTATGGAATCTAAACCCATTTACAAAGTAACCATTAAATGATTTTACTTGCGCTGAGGGTCCCCAAGATAAATTCTTTAGGCATATGTTATTTTTTTTGTTACTTGGATCGTGAATCTATTTAAATGAAAAAAATTAAGCACATGAGTGGAAGTATTATATCAAATAACCAAACACTTTTTATACATTGCCAAACTTACATAAGTCCTGAACCATCCTGTAAACTCCTTCTGAAATCTTCTTTCAATCCGTTAAAGTTGGTGCCAAAGACCTCACATACTGCTTGAATTTGCTGAATCAAACATCACAAGCATTAAATCATATTAGCAACGTTTTTAGCAGCTCATTTATGATCAAAATCATGTTTATATATATATATATATATATATATATATATATATATATACTTACTTTATGTATGGCTGCACCTCCTCACAATTAAGCAAGATGTAATTGGTGATAGCTCTTAATTATTCTGTGATCAAATACCGTGTTTTTAACTTTCCAATTGGCCTTCCAGAATTGACACAAATTGACAAGACTTGTTCATGAACTAGAGCTTCATTGTCATCCATATCATTACGAGCTCGAGTAGTATGTCTTGTTTGCAAGTGAGGCTCAAAGTAATAGGAGAAAAAACGTAGATGTTTCTTCAACTAAATATGCATTACAAATTGATACTTCAACTCTAGCCTTATTTTACACTTTAACCTTTAAATGATGCAAGTACCTAAACAAAAAAAAAGTCATGAAATCAAAAACTTATATTTGTACATGGGGTTGAAATTTGATACATTTAAGTCCCTTTTGCATTTACTTACCTTTCAAACGGATACATCCATGTATATTGAACAGGACCACCAACTTTAGCTTCATAAGGCAAATGTACAATTAGATGTTCCATCACATCAAAAAACCCCGGTGGAAATATAGCCCATTCTTCGGATTAGTGGTAATTTTGTGATTCCGTGGCAAATCCCTGGCAAATAGCCACGAATATGCCACGGAACACACAACGAAAATTTAGCTCATTCTTTTTTATGTACACTCAGTGATAATATAGTTCTTCAAAACATTTTTCAATGGCTTTTTCAGTCGAAATAAAGTAAAATTATATCATTTTTTTATAATGTGTAATTTTAATACGAACGTATATTTTGATACTAAAAAATAATACATCTTATTTTCAATTCCATTTCAAGAATGAACGCATTAGAAAATAAATAAATCAGGATACTTACAAAATATTTTGTCATTGTTATTTAAAATGTATGGAACAAAAATTAATACAAACCAATATAATTAATAAATTAGAACTAAAAAGGAAAAAAATGCCGTGGCAAATTCGTGGGAATTTGCAACGGAATTGCCATGAATTAGTAGCAATTTTGTGATTCCGTGGCAAATTCGAAACAAATTGCCACCGATTTGCCTCGGAACACACAACAAAAATTTAGACATTTCTTTTTATCACAACTTTGCGTAACATACTTTCAGATGAGATCTCAATGACAGTATAGTTCTTCAAAACAATTTTTAATGGCTTTTACAGTCAAAATAAAAATAAAATTATATCATTTCTTTAATATTTATAATTTTAATACAAACGTATATTTCGATACAAAAAAATAATACATCTTATTTTCAATTCCATTTCAAGAATGAACTCATTAGAAAATAAATAAATCAAGATATTTACAATATATTTCGTCGTTGTATTTTGAAATGTATGGAACAAAAATTAATACAAACTAATATAAATAATAAATTAGACCAAAAAAATAATGCCGTGGCAAATCCGTGGCAATCGACCACGGAATTGCCGCGGATTAGTGGCAAATTTGTGATTTCGTGGCAAATCCCTGACAAATAGCCACGGATTTGCCACGGAACACAATAAAAATTTAGCCCTTTCTTTTTATCACTACTTTGCGTAACATTATTTTTTATGTAGTCTCAATGATAATATAGTTCATCAAAACAATTTTCATTGGCTTTTCTAGTCGAAATATAACAAAATTATATCGTTTCATTAAAATTACTAATTTTAATACAAACGTATATTTCGAAACTAAAAAATAATACGTCTTATTTTCAATTCCATTTCAAGAATGAACGCATTAGAAAATAAATAAATTAGGATACTTTCAAAATATTTCGTCGTTGTTAGTTAAAATGTACGGAATAAAAATTAATGCAAACCAATGTAATTAATAAATTAGAACAAAAAAGAAAAAAAAATGCCGTGGCAAATCCGTGGCTATCTGCCACGGAATTGCCATGGATTAGTGGCAATTTTGTGATTCCGTGGCAAATCTCTGACAAATAGCCACGGATTTGCCACGGAACGCAACAAAAATTTAGCCATTTCTTTTTATCACTACTTTGCGTAACATTATTTTTTATGTACTCTCAATGATAATATAGTTCTTCAAAATAATTTTCAATGGCTTTTACAGTCAAAATATAATAAAATTATATCGTTTCTTTAAAATTTCTAATTTTAATACAAACGTATATTTCGATACTAAAAAATAATACATCTAATTTTCAATTCCATTTAAGAATGAACGCATTAGAAAATAATCAAATCAGGATACTTACAAAATATTTCATCGTTGTTATTTAAAATGTATGGAATAAAAATTAATGCAAATCAATATAATTAATAAATTAGAACAAAAAAGGGAAAAAATGTCGTGACAAATCCGTGGCACTCTGCCACGGAATTGCCACGGATTAGTTGCAATTTTGTTATTCTGTGGCAAATCCCTAGAAAATAGCCACGGATTTGTCACGGAACACACAACAAAAATTTAGCCCTTTCTTTTTATTACTACTTTACGTAACATTATTTTTTATGTGCACTTAATGATAATATAGTTCATCAAAACACTTTTCAATGGCTTTTACAGTCGAAATATAATAAAATTAATACATTTCTTTAAAATTTCTAATTATAATACAAACGTATATTTCGATACTCAAGAATAATTCAACTTTTTTTCAATTCCATTTCAAGAATGAATGCATTAAAAAATAAATAAATCTGGATACCCACAAAATAGTTCTTCGTTGTTATTTAAAATGCACGGAATAAAAATTAATGCAAACCAATATAGTTAATAAATTAGAACAAAAAAGGAAAAAAAAAATGCAGTGGCAATCTGCCACTGAATTGCCACGGATTAGTGGTAATTTTGTGATTCCGTGGCAAATCCCTGGCAAATAGCCACGAATATGCCACGGAACACATAACGAAAATTTAGCTCATTCTTTTTTATGTACACTCAGTGATAATACAGTTCTTCAAAACATTTTTCAATGGCTTTTTCAGTCCAAATAAAGTAAAATTATATCATTTTTTTTATAATGTGTAATTTTAATACGAACGCATATTTTGATACTAAAAAATAATACATCTTATTTTCAATTCCATTTCAAGAATGAACGCATTAGAAAATAAATAAATCAGGATACTTACAAAATATTTTGTCATTGTTATTTAAAATGTATGGAACAAAAATTAATACAAACCAATATAATTAATAAATTAGAACTAAAAAGGAAAAAAATGCCGTGGCAAATTCGTGGGAATTTGCAACGGAATTGCCATGAATTAGTAGCCATTTTGTGATTCCGTGGCAAATTCGAAACAAATTGCCACCGATTTGCCTCGGAACACACAACAAAAATTTAGACATTTCTTTTTATCACAACTTTGCGTAACATACTTTCAGATGAGATCTCAATGATTGTATAGTTCTTCAAAACAATTTTCAATGGCTTTTACAGTCGAAATACAAATAAAATTTATTATATCGTTTCTTTAATATTTATAATTTTAATACAAACGTATATTTTGATACTAAAAAATAATATATCTTATTTTCAATTCCATTTCAAGAATGAACGCATTAGAAAATAAATAAATCAAGATATTTACAAAGTATTTCGTCGCTGTACTTTGAAATGTATGGAATAAAAATTAATAAAAACAAATATAATTAATAAATTAGAACAAAAAAAATGCCGTGGCACTTTGCCACGGATTAGTGGCAATTTTGTGATTCCGTGGCAAATCTCTGACAAATAGCCACGAATTTGCCACGGAACACAACAAAAATTTAGCCCTTTCTTTTTATCTCTACTTTGCGTAACATTATTTTTTTATGTACTCTCAATTATAATATAGTTCATCAAAATAATTTTCAATGGCTTTTACAGTTGATATATAATAAAATTATATCGTTTCTTTAAAATTTCTAATTTTAATACAAACGTATATTTCGATACTAAAAAATAATACATCTGATTTTCAATTCCATTTCAAGAATGTACGCATAAGAAAATAATTAAATCAGGATATTTACAAAATATTTCGTCGTTGTCATTTAAAATGTATGGAATAAAAATTAATGCATACCAATATAATTAATAAATTAGAACAAAAAGGAAAAAAATGCCGTGGCAAATCCGTGGCAATCTGCCACAGAATTGCCACGGATTAGTGGCAATTTTGTGATTCTGTGGCAAATCCATGGCAAATAGCCAAGGATTTGCCATGGAACACACAACAAAAATTTTGCCCTTTTTTTTATCACTGCTTTGTGATTCCGTGGCAAATATGTGGCTAATGTTTGGTATAATTTTGCCACAAAAATGTTTCCATCGTAAATCGGTGGCTAATATTTAGCATAATATTTTGGCACATTTTTTTGCTTCTGATTTGCGATGTAATATGTTTGCATCGCTAGTTGCTACTATTTCCATCGCAATTCCATGGCAAATTGCCACATATTTGCTAGGGTATTTTTTCCCTCGCAGGTTGCTTGTATTTTGCTCTTCCATGGCAAAATCCATCGCTGATTGCCATGGAAAATATTTCGTGGCAGATTCACAATTTTCTTGTAGTGCATAGCAGAATTCTCTGTTTTGCTCATTCTTTTGCACCAATTATATCTTTCCATTTTTCTATAGAACTTACCCCATCTAAGACTTCTAATCCATGTTGAGACTCAACTGAAAGTGTTTTAGCCACCTTTTCACCCCAGATCTCTTAAAAATGTTCAAAGCAGAACACAAGTTCAACATGGCAAACTAGCATTTTTTCTTGAACTACATACAACCAGCTTTAATTCTTTCCATTCCCATGCCTTTATCATGTCACAACTCCTCCCAAATCCTATTCTACAATCATCCTAACATCTCTGGGAATGCTTATGTTTTGGCATTTCATTTTAGTACCTCAAAACCACAACTATTTCAAGTTTTTGGATACACTAACAACATTTGCAGAAAAATGGTGTATTTCAAACAATATACACAAACATATGGATTCCAAGGTTTTTATGTATCTGTCTTCTCTATTGTCATTTTAGCAAATATATAGCACCAAAAAGTGTCATTATTTGATTTATTCCTTTTGTATTCAAATCAAGGACCTATATCTTGTCACAACTAACTATTCATACTGTGGACGCCCTATTCTTTTCTTTTTTTGTTGGTTTGGAATTGTAGTCTCAACAGTTTGTTATTTCATGCAAGAAATTGTTTAATGACTCTGTCCATATGTTTTTTTTTTCTTGTTTTGGCTTCCTTGTGTAGAATATTTTATTTTATTGATTAATGACTCTGGCATTGTGTGTTTTTTACAATGAATGTTGGATGAATTGAGGTGGCCTTGTGCCTGGAAAACGTTCAAGTTATAAGGGAAACTCTGCCAATTTTTTTTTTTTAAAAAGAATTAAGAATACACAAATTGATAGTTGATAGGATTTATTCGGTATCATTATTCAATCTTTCTTCCATAATTTATAATGAGTATATTAGGGTCCTCGACCTTCACAATCACCATCATTCTTCATTCAAATTATACAGGTGCTAATAAGCTACATGGTTATGGCCTAAATGTAGATGGATGATCATAGTTGGATGTACGGAAGACACGTACAGGGGATTAAAGGAATTACATCTGAGTTTGAACAAGGGGTCAAGCGATTCATTGCATATTGTTTGTTAACTGGTCCAGCCTCAGTTATAAGGTGTCCATGTGGAAAGTGTAAAAACAAAGCGTACCTTTCCCCAGATGAAGTAGAGCTGCACCTGTACAGATTTGGGTTTGTTGCTAATTATCGAAGATGGACTAGTCATGGTGAGGGTATTAATCCATTGCCAGTCGCAATAACCGGCACTTGTACGACTGCAGTCGAGTCAAGCTCTAATAACCCATATCGAGATATGGTGATTGATGCAGTTGGACATCAATTTCCTACTGAACCTTCATCATCGAGAATGTTGAGGAACCACCTAACCCGGATGCGCAGAAATTTTATGACATGCCGAGAGCTTCAAAAACTTCTATATGGGATGGATGCAGGAATCACAGTACGTTATTAGTTGTTTCTCAGCTTTTGAATATTAAATCTGAAAACAACGTGTCGGAGAAATGTTTTAATCAGGTGATGCAATTGATGAAAGAGGTATTACCAAGTAGTAATAAGCTTCCGAATGACTTCTATCAAACAAAGAAGTTGGTAACTGGTCTAGGGTTACCTGTTCAGAAGATAGATATCTACCAAAATGGATGCATGCTCTATTGGAAGGATGACAGTGTTAGGAGGGACTGCAAATTTTGTGGACATGGCAGATATATGGCGAAAAAGAAAGTTGCAAAGGACAAACAATAGAAAGACGTTTGATGCGTTCAGACTTGGGTATAAAAATCATACAAAATTAAACACATTCCCAATCAAGTTCAAATTAAAATGTTAAACCTAAATCATACATATGAGCAAGCATACTCATCATTAACTGAGCATAGGGTTAAAACAAGTGTTGATCCTCAAGAAACAAGTAGACATTTATTACCCTTCTTTCATTGTTTAATCGACTCGACAAAGTGAAAAACAAATAAAAAGAAAATTAAAAAGAACATAAAATAAAAACAAAAATATGTATATGTCAAGTATGTAGATTTATACAACTCAAGCAATTGTTTAGACAAACATGATCTTAAAGAACTTAACTATTATCATAACCAATCATTCTTTTAGCACCATGAAGGATGAAGGTAGACTCACTTTGATGGTCAATCCATGAAATCACTATCTCCCAGATAAATTAGAATCACTTGGTCCGTCTCAACTAATTCATCCAAAAGATGCATTAAACATAATCCTTAATTAAGTTCCCTTGGTCTCGGCGAATTTAGAATTGGAAATTAATCAATGAACCCTTGGTCTCGGAAGACATCAATTAATCTTCAATTACCAGCTCTTAAACAATCAACCCCCTTTGGTCTAGCAAGTCAATTGCCAACAGAGTATGGAACTAATAAATCGAAACACCCATCAACCTCCTTTGGTCTAGCAAGTCAATGGATAGAATCAACTAACTAATCGCGTAATAAGCATAAGTAATTGAGTACCAAGAATAATAACTAATTAATCAAAAGATAAAATAACTCTAAAAATCATGAATATCTAAAATAATGTTGAATTACAATAAAACAATTAACATATCATTGTTCCAATGCTTTGTGATCTTTTCCATTCTTTTTTTTCCACTGCCTTTTCAATTCTCTTCTCTTTTGTTTTCACTGCTACTGTTCTTTTCTTCTTTTTTTTTTTTCACTCACTTTTCTTTCTAGCAGCTTGTTGTTTTTTCTTTTTACTTCCTCTCTTTTCTTTTCTTCTTTCTCATCTTTTTCAGCTCACCATTCTTTTCTTTCTCAATTTTTTTTCAACTTCTTCCTTCCGTTCCACTTCCTTTCTTTTCCTAGCTCCATTTGTAATTGATCTATGACTGAGAGTAACAAGTCATGATTTCCATTCCTGCATTTTTTCCAACATACATATACTTTCATCCTTCAAGAGCATAAAGATTTGGAAATTATACAAACTCTCAGCACAAGGAATGGACAAAATATCGTGATGGGTTTTAAAGAAAGAAATCACCAATTTAGTCTCAAAATGGGCACTAGGGATAATATAACAATAGGTAGGCTTGAAAAGCTCAAACTATCCAAAGAAGGCCTATTACCGTTATCCCTAAGTTAAATCATGAATGTCTTTCTTATTTTGCCTCAAGAGGTATTCAAGTAAGTTCTAGAATGTTCCATGAATTTTAGAGAAAAACAGGTTTAAGAATAATGCACAGCATTTGATCAAGAACTACTTCGTCCAAGTGAGTGCAAAAAGTCATGCATAAGCCATTAATGATCTAGAACATAAGCTCTATAATCCATCATAAAGACATGCACTATAAAAAAATACAGCTTGAAATTGAAAAATTTTGAAAAATTTGAAAAATCCCACATGCAAGAATATGTATAGAAGAATTGTCAATCAAACCACTCCCCCACACTTAAACTGGACATTGTCCTCAATGGCTAAATAAATATAACCAAAACAACCAATACCATGGGACCAAGCAAAATAAAGGAGAAGAGATAGGAAAAACAAACTTCCATTCATTATGGCGTACAAGAGCTGAATGCATGAAGAGGGAGGCAGCATCAACGTACCTAAAAACAAAAGAAAATACCAAGGCATAACAACTAGAAAAGAAAATAAAGTAAAGACAAATGAAATAGAGAGACAACGAAAAGAAAGCCAAACTAACTAAAACAAAAACATGAAAAGAGAAAGGAAACAAAAATAAAAGTGAGCAAGAACGCATCATCAATCATCCGCAGCATCATCATCCTCATCCTCCTCCTCATCAGTGAGTGTTGAGAGGCCTACACCATCATGTGGCGTAGGAGGCTGCTACCTCAACTCAGTTAACTGCTGCTCCATGGTAGCTTGCCATCGTGCCATATCTTCCATAGTACCCTACAAGCATAGAAGCACCTCCATTTGCTGGTCGAGGCGCCCCAATACGGTGGTCTCAAAGTCCATCCGGGAGTGGGACTGAGAATGGCCAGCTCGAGTGTGTGCCGGTGGTGGTGGCTGCTCCTCCTCCACTGTAGGTGGCCTTTCCTGACCGGGATGTTGGACCTCGAAGGGAGTGAGCCAGTTCTTCAACTCTGGGCTGTATTTGTATCCATAACTCATAAGAGTGTGCTCAGTGACCATATCGTGCTCAGTGGTAGCCTCCATAAGTTCTCCCTTAAGACTCACCCCAAAGTCCTTTAGAATTTTCATTATAACCAAGGGAAAAACAAAGGTTTTTGTGGAGAGACGATGATGAACAACCTCCCTAATAGATTGGATGATCAAGGGAGCAAGAGGGATAGGTAATGTGTTCATCATCCGGTGTAGAATATAAGTGTCAATAAGCCTAGTTTCATTGAAACCACTAGCACTGGGAACAACATTAAACCCAAACATGTAAACCAGTGCACGAAAGTTGGCTGCCAAGTCATTGTTGGAATAAAAACTATTAGCTTGGAAGGCATTATTCTTATATAAGCCTAGGGTTGCTCGCGTCCCCCTAACATCCCAATTTGGGTCCGAAAGAATCTTTTGATTATTCACATCAATCCCTTGCCAAGTATCATCGTCATAAATCTGGAGGAGATGAGATAATTGGTTTTGAGTGATGACAATAGGAACTCCTTTCACTCTTGTTTCAATATGCGGGAGATGTTTATTACCTTTGTCCGTCATGTTAGCATAGAATTCCTTGACAAGAATAGGGCAAAACTTCCCTTTCAATTGCACTATGGATCCCTAACCTAGTCGTCTAAACATCATTCCTAATTTAAGTGCTCGGTCTAAGGTGGGGGAGAAAGTACGCTCAACAATAATCTTGTTTGAAGCTCTCCTACTATACCATTCCTTACTAGAGGCATCGACAAACTCATTAGGTCTAAGAGATAAGGGATCAACAAATGATGGAACTGAGGACGAGGAAGGTCTCACCCTTTTAGATGGTTGACTCCTCGCTCTAGATATGGTCACAGAAGGAATGGAATACTAAGAAGAGAGAACAGGTTGCTCAATCACTTAAGAGAGTATAGCTACCCTTATACAGGTATATCTCAAATTTCACACAACCCTCAATCAAGCTCACAATCCACAAGCCACAACTCCTTTAATGTATATAAACTCCAACACCCAATTCAATCAACCACTTTCACCCAATGCAACACAACCTGCACAATGCATGTAAAAGTCCACTGTAAAGCATAACTTGTGCTGATATCCTCAAAGCATGCTAGTAAACATGATCATGTGAATGAAGGCAATGGTATTATGTGATCAATAATGCAATTTCAATAGATTCAAGTGTCACCAATAACCATAATTCTAGCCCGAGCTATATGAATTCTTGAATGATAACAAGCATGAATCAAGTAATGTAGGCTCAATACTCCTAAGGTAATCCAATGAATGAAACTCAAGTAGGAATGCACAATCATAAAATATATAATTCCCAATTTTCGTCCAAAACCGTCCCTATAATGAGAAAAAATCAACTCCATCAATTTAACCATAGGACTTAAATAAAAATCATACCTTTAGTCTCTTATATGCATGGGCAAGCAAAAGATGCAAGCTTTTTGCGAAAATCTACTCCCTTTACTTTTGGATTGAATGTGCTGTTATTGTGAAAAATCAAAGCTTTTGATGTGTTTGATCCATAGGATCAATAAAAAAGAAGGTAAGAGATGTTATGGAAGTGTTTGGAAGTTGAAAAATCAAACTTTGGGCACTAATATATGTGAAGCCAGTGTGGGCTTGAGAGATTTTACGAGGGAGAAGGGAGGTTTTGAAGAAAAAGTGGCCAAAATAGCCCTTTAATGATGTTCCTCCCGATAGGAACCGGTGCCGGCTCTGTTCTGTTCTGTCCGGTTCATTTTTATTTTTTTATTATTTTTTTTACTAATGGAATGCATGACCACTATACATGTAACACAAGAATTCCTAAAAGCAAAAATTGTAAATAAAGAAACAAATAATAAGATAACTTTAATCCGTCTAAAACATCGTGTTTGCAAAAGTCCAAACCTGAAAATAAGAAAGGTTAGTATTGACTCAAAATTACAGGCGTAAAAATCAACAAATTAAAAATACTATTATTATACATATTCCATATTAACATTGGGTTAGTAAAATTAAATAACTAAATATATAATTTGTTCAAACATACAAAAACAAGTTAGTTATTATTAACATGTATCTCTCTATTTACATATTTACAACATATAGTAAAATACAATTATACAAACAACAAAATATGGCACTTCTTTATACAAGGAACATATATACATATTAACTTATTTACATATTTACATGGTTAAATCAACAAAATCTGAGTTTTCATGCTATTGTTCCCCGGCAACGGCGCCAAAAACTTGATGCGTTCAGACTTGGGTATAAAAATCATACAAAATTAAGCACATTCCCAATCAAGTTCAAATTAAAATGTTAAACCCAAATCATACATATGAGCAAGCGTACTTATCATTAACTGAGCATAGGGTTAAAACAAGTGTCGATCCTCAAGGAACAAGTAGATATTAATTACCCTTCTTTCATTGTTTAATCGACTCAACAAAATGAAAAACAAATAAAAAGAAAATTAAAAAGAACATAAAAATAAAAATAAAAATATGTATATTTCAAGGATGTAGATTTATACAACTCAAGCAATTGTTTAGACAAACATGATCTTAAAGAACTTAACCATTATCATAACCAATCATTCTCTTAGCACCATGAAGGATGAAGGTAGACTCACTTTGATGGTCAATCCATGAAATCACTATCTTCTAGATAAATTAGAATCACTTGGTCCGTCTCAACTAATTCATCCAAAAGATGCATTAAACATAATCCTTAATTAAATTCCCTTGGTCTCGGCAAATTTAGAACATGAAATTAATCAATAAACCCTTGGTCTCGGTAGACATCAATTAATCTTCAATTACCAGTTCTTAAACAATGAACCCCCTTTGGTCCAGCAAGTCAATTGCCAACAGAGTATGAAACTAATAAATCGAAACACCCATCAACCCCTTTTGGTCCAGAAAGTCAATGGATAGAATCAACTAACTAATCTCGTAATAATCATAAGTAATTGAATACCAAGAATAATAACTAATTAATCAAAAGATCAAATAACTTTAGAAATCATGAATATCTAAAACAATGTTGAATTACAATAAAACAATTAACATATCATTGTTCAAGAAAAATAAAACAAAGTAAAAGAAAGAACTCATAGACAAGCCTCCTTCTTCTTCCTTTTAAAATCCTTTTTGTACAACCCTCCTTGAACTTTTAAGAATTCTCCTTGGACTCAGTGATCTTCTATGATAATCCATGAATTTTCCCCATTTCCCTTGTGTTTTCCATCTATTTATAAGCTTAAAATGTGCCTAAACTCGTAGGTACAAAGTTCTTGGCCGAGTAGAAGTTGAAAGCTGCTAAAACTCTTCAGATTTCCAAAAATGTGTAAAAAGATCGCAGCACCGCCTCAGGGACAGACCACAGCTGGTGCAGCCTTGGTCCTTCAGAGCCGGTGCCGCCTTGGTTCTGTTTCTCCACTATTCCGCTGATTTTTCTCCGAATTGTGCGCATACGTTCCAGAGTATAGCTGGCACCGGTTCCAGCCTTGTAGCTGGCGCCGCCTCTGCTCTGCTTCACGACGATTTTGCTTTGTTTTACCTAAAATCTTGAAGTAATGACCAAAATATCTTTCCAAGGGTAAATTCTCAAATATGAAAGAATATGACCAGTTATTCCACAAAATGTATTACAAAAGAACCTCAAATAACTAAGCAAAGTATGACTAATTTAGCTCCTATCAACGTTCCATTCAAGAAGATGTATTACTTCCTATTAACACCTAGACTACAAAGACTATTTGCATCCTCCACAACAGCGGAGCACATGAGATGGCATGCAGAGAGTCAATCGGAAGAGGATGTTATGAGCCATCCATGCGATGGTGAAGCTTGAAAACACTTCGATCATAGTCATCCTGAATTTGCAGCTGAAGTTCGTAATGTGTATCTTGGGTTATGCAGAGATGGATTTTCACCATTTGGAATGTCGAGGAAATAATACTCTTGTTGGCCTGTTATTGTTACTCCATATAATTTACCTCCGTCGATGTGTATGAGGGATGTATTTATGTTTTTTACTGTCATTGTCCCAGGACCTAGGAATCCGAAGCATAAAATTGATGTCTATCTACAACCTTTGGTAGATGAATTAAGGATGATGTGGTTTAGTGAAGTCTCTACATATGATATTTCAAAGAAACAGAACTTATGTCTACGAGCAGCACTTCTTTGGACAATAAACGACTTCCCGGCATACGGGATGCTAAGTGGTTGGAGCACAGCTGGTAGATTAGCATGTCCGTGTTGCATGGAGCAGACAAAATCATTTCACTTGCAAAATGGAGGTAAACATTCTTGGTTTGATTGCCACCGGTGCTTCTTGCCTTTAGATCATCCATACAAAAGAGATGCTAGGTCTTTCAGGAAGGATAAAGGTTGTGAAACTGCACACCCTATACAACGCGCTTCTGGAAATGGTATATGGGATAGAGTGTGCCATTTACCAAAAATAACCAAGACAACAGTGGAGCTTGGTAAGGATGATGGCAGAGGCATCTACTATAATTGGGCCAAAAGGAGTATCTTTTTGGATTTTCCATATTGGAGAACATACTTAATTCGTCATAATATAGATGTGATGCACAATGAAAAAAATGTGTTCGATAATGTCTTTAACACAGTCATGAATGTAAAGGGAAAAACAAAAGACAATGTAAAGGCGCGATGTGATCTGTTGGCATATTGTGATAGACCTGAATTATATTTGATTGGCTTGGGTGATGGGAGGACATTAATCATTAATGCCAAAGACTAAATACTCTATTACACCCGAACAAAAGAGAATTCTACTTGAGTGGGTTAGAGATTTGTGACTTCTAGATGGATATGCTTCGAATTTAAGCAGGTGTGTTAATTTGAATGAGCTCAAAATGTCGAATATGAAAAGCTATGACTGCCATATGTTTATGGAAAGGTTGCTTCCAACTGCATTTAAAGAATTACTCTTGATGTCAATTTGGAATGTTTTAACTGAAGTCAGTCTCTTTTACCGCGACTTATGTTCTCCTAAACTTTCTACAACTCATATGAAGCAATTGGAAGAAAATATTGCTTTACTCATCTATAAATTGGAGAAGATCTTCCCACCCAGCTTCATTGACGTGATGGAGCACCTTATGGTCCACTTGCCACACGAGGCCAGGATTGGTGGCCTTGTTCAATATAGATGGTGCATCCATTCAAGTGGTAAAATATTGTGTATTATTATATCTATATATACATCTACTATGTGAATCAGTTCTAACTATAAAAAATGCATTAGGTTCTTATATCGTTTGACGACCAAAGTTAAAAATAAGGTGAGAGTGGAGGGATCAATTTGCAATGCTTATTTAGTTGAAGAGGTATCTACATTCTTCTCCTATTATTTTGAGCCACATGTGCAGACTCGACATACAGCTATGGCTCGGAATGATGAGGGCGTTCATGATACAAACTCAAGTGACAGTGTGTTGTCTATATGCACCATTCCAAGGAGGGTTTTGGGAAATATTCAGAATACATATCTTACCCCAGATGAATTTAAGGCTGCCATAAATTATATATACCTAAATTGTAAAGAAGTTCAACCATACATTATGTAAGTATACCGCTATTTTGCACATTTCTATATTTTATACGGTAATACTTTGAACAAGTATCCTTATGTGTTCGTTTTGGTCATTTTAGGGAATTCAAAAATGACTTGCAGTTGTATGAGCCGAATATAACAGACCCTGAAGTTGATAGGAGAATAGAGTCGGAGTTTGCAAGATACTTTAGGACTTATGTGAGTTGAGCACATCCAAAATGAGACTTTAAAATAAATTACATTGATAATGAAGGTGCATTAACACTTTATTTTTTGCTAGGTTCATGATTCACAAAATCAAGTGACTGAACAACACTTAAAAACCTTGGCCTGGGGACCTTCGAGACAAGTGAAATACTTTCATGGCTATTTCATAAATGGTTTTAGGTTCCATACACATGATCAGTCATTCGGGAAAAAAAATAATTAATAACGGAGTTTGTGTTAAAGGCAACGAAGATAGTGCCAACAATTATTATAGAGTGTTGAAGGAGATTGTCGAACTTCAGTTCCTTGGGACTCCTTGTTTAAAAGTTGTCCTATTCAAGTGTGATTGGTTTGATCCAACGCTATATCGGGGGGTTAAAATTCATCCTCACTACAAACTTGTTGACATCAACTACAAGAGGAATTACCCAAAATATGATCCATTTGTGTTAGCTCAACAAGCAACTCAAGTGTATTTCCTATCCTACCCGGGGAGCAAAAGACCAAAATCAGATTGGGTAGCTGTTTGTAAATCAAAAGCTCGACATGTCATTGATGCACCCATTGTCGAGGCACCATATCAGGAGGAAGTAGATGATACGCTGGCAATCAATTTATGTGTTGAGGATGATAACTTTGGGAGATTAGCAGATGAGTCCGATATTGGAGATACAATCGATGATATGGATTCTGGTTTAATGATGGAGAAGTACAACCGAACAATGAAAATAATGATGAGGAAGAAGAATGGGGATAGGATACTCTACAGACGACGATGTGGAAGGCCACTCATCTGATGATGACAGAAGTCCATAGACAGGGATAAAGTTTAACTAATGTATAGAAATAATTATTAGTTCTGCTATCATTACATTACAAGAATTTTACTTTGCCATTATACTTTTAAATTTATTACTTTTTTCTTCTCCTAAAATATGACCATTTTTATGTTTTTAAATAATTCCAGTTACATATTGTTCCGATGCCTCACCTGATGATGAGTTAGCGGCTCGTGAGTCGTCGAGAGCAGATGAGACACCGTCCCTGAGCATCGCGCTACGTATACCTGCTCCAAAGCTATTACTCCCAGACGAGGACCGATCAGAGCAGGTCCCTACCCTGATCCCAGGTTCTTCGGGATCCACAGTTGGCACTCCCCGTACTGACGATACGTGACTGCTGATTGAGCTTGTTGGTGACTCGTAAGTCGACTACATAATTACTTATTATACGCTTATCTGAATTTTCAAAATTACTTTATCTTATATTACAAAATCTATTTTCTCAGAACAGGTTCACACATTTGGTTTGATGTGTGAGGGAGATAGTTGAGATTTTTAGGCGACACTACACTAGAGCCTATGCTACCTTCTCACAGGTTCCAATTGATGTTCGAAACATGTGGTTTGATCTTTGTAGTATTTTTAGTACTTTTAATACGTTTTCTTACTTGTAACTATTTGCTAAAGGATACTTTGATTTTGCAGTCTTTCTTTTGTTGGTGCCTCGAGCATGCCGCATAGATCAGGGCTAATTAGGAGAAGAAGTGTAAGGCTAGACTTTCCGACATATTATCGAAGGCTCGGAAGAAGCATGGGGGTAGCTGCCCCAAGTGGATTTCTCTAGACCATTGGGCTGCTTTATTAGAGCATTGGGGGTCCAATAGGTGGCAACGTATCTCTTCTGTTGCTAAGCAGAACATATCCACTGGTGAGGCATCACACACAGGAGGATCCATTTCTTTTACTGAGCATGAGGAGCGGATGGAAAGTATAAAATTTTGTACTGTTTGATATATCCGCTATTTTACACTTAGTCCATCATCAAAACTAACATCTAGTTGTTTCTTGTTACAATGATAGCGGAGATAGTTAGGTCCTGACTTTAGCTACAGCGACTTCTTCAGACGCACCCACATGTTTCAGGATGGGCCAAGGAAGGGCCAATATGTCGGTGATCGATCGCACCATACGCTAGTAAGAATACACAATCTTATACGTTTTTAAGTTTAATATTATTTATATTTTAATTGCTAATTTTAAATATTTTATGCGTGTTTCCTTACCCCAAATTCGACAGGATACTGTTACTGCTATTATTGAGCGTCATGCACAGTAGGGTTCTCAGACAGATTCTACGAGCACACCTGCACCAAGTAGGGTGCTCAACGAGAAGACGCTTTTCGTCGAGGTGGATGACAGAGCATGCAAGAAGGGGCGAGTATTCAGATTGGGCTCTGAGTCTTCGAGGGTGAGACGGAGGTTACAACAGCCATCTTCATTTGAGTCATCAACTTCTTCTACCTCATTAGATATGAGCTAGCTACAGAGAGAGTTACGCATAGAGAGGAAAATGCGGGAGAGGGTTGAGCATCAGGTACAGGTATATCGGAGCCACAGCCAGAGCTTGACTGAGTACCTGACACTTATGTCTCAGAATTTGAATCTATCTCTGCCACTGTTGATGCTAACTGTTCAGGAGGACGATGCTGAGGATGAAGAGGACTTCATCATCAGTCCTCTAAATTGACATCCTGGTCCTCAGCCAAGCCCTTCCGATCCATCCCTACCCCTTCCGTCGGCTCTAACATCCGCACCGACTCCTGCTTCATAGTTAGGATATTTAGATTTCATTTTTATGTATTATTCACATTTTTTCATTATTATATTTATTTAGAATATTTAAACAACATTTTTATGTATTATTCATATTTGTCATTATTATACTATATGATGCATTTTTTTTATTTAATTGAATTTTGTCATTACTTTGATAGATGAATTTTCTTCTAATACAGGACATTTTTTAAAATATTTTATAAATATTTTAAAATTATACAGTATTAGTGAGGGATTAGCGAGGGAACAGAAGGAGTCGGACAAACAATCCGACGCTATTCACTCGCTATTAGCGAGGGATTAGCGATGGATAGAAATTATTCGACGCTAATCCCAAGCTAATTTATGAGGGATTAGCGACGGACATCTAAACAATTTATTTTAAAAGATATTTCCGAAGCTAATCCTTCACTAATTAGCTTGGGATTAATGACGGTCATTTAAATAGTTAAATTAAAAAGGAAATATCCGTAGCTAGTCCCTCGCAAATTAGCGAGGGATTAGAGACGAAAAATTCCCTATTTACGAACATTTTACTTTTATTTATTATTAAGATATCCATTGCTAATCCCTTTCTATTTAGAAAGGGATCAACGACAGATAGAAATAAATCCCTCGCAAATCCATTTCAAAATTCATTGCCGAAGTCGTTGACTGCTGATAAATTCCCTTGCAATTCCATCGCTACTTGCGACGGAATTTTAAATTCATCGCAAAAATTTGCCTTTGCGAGGAAGAAATTAACGAGGGATTTTTCCCTCACTAATCCGTTGCTAAAATAAATTAGCGACGGATTAGCGATGGAATTGGCCCTTGCTAATTCTCTGTTTTCTTGTAGTGTGTGTTGTTCTAATGTGATTGGGTATCAATAGGGAAAAGGATGAAACAAGATGCTGAGGGCTTTACTCTGGCCAATTTCACTGATGTTAAGCCCCATGAAGAGCCTTTCATTCTAGTTTCTCAAGCAACGCAAGTCTTTTACGTTGGAGACCTGACTGAAAGTAATTGGCAAATTGTTATAACCATAAATCCAAGAGCTGTGTATAACATGAGGTCCATAGTTGATGTTGAGAATTATTTATAGAGTGAAATTTGCAACATCTAGGCAGATTTGGGTAGTGAGGAAGTCAGTTGGGTTTGTGAAGGGGTCGATGGAGTTGAAATTGAAATTACATCTACTTGATAAATCTTTATTTTATTAGTTGCTTTTGTTATCTTCTATTTATTTTGAGAATCCTTTTATTGAGGCCAAGTTGTTCAAACTTATTGGCTGTAATATGAGACACAACGTTTTATGGCTCCATTATTTATGCCATGTTGCAAGCAATATAATATGTGTCTATGCATTTTGTTTGTTTGTTTGCTGTTTTTTTTTTAATATAGTTGATAAATGTCTTATGTTATTTTCGGGGATTTTTTTGGATATGAAATTATTGATCTCTTTGTGAACATTTGAATCCCATATTTGAAATTACATGTTATATGGCAAGAACTAGGGGAAGAAGAAGAAGTACTAGTCAAAGAAACCAATGTGTTGATGGTCATACCAATGTGCATGTTGTACAAGAGGTTGGTGAAATTACCGATGCGCATGTTACACAAGAGGTTGAGGACCAAGGCATGCAACAAAGTGAAAGTCAAGGTATATTTATATTTGATAGCTTCTTATATGCTTTCTATATTTTTGTACTTCCTAATATGTCCACGGTCAAATTTTTGTAGGAGAAGTAAGTACCAGAAGAAGTGAGGAAACTTGCAAGAGAGAACCAATCTATATGACCTCTATTTGGGGCCGCCCTTCAAATATGAAGCCTTTGGAAGTTGAATTCAACAAGTTTGGACAGCCGGTGGGAACAAACCGTACTAAATTGACAAAAATTTGGGAACCATAGCAAGGAATAGAATGTACACTCTGATAGATATCAAAACAAGGTCTCAGATTCCTCAAGACAATAAGAATGAGATGTTCAATGTTGTGAAGGTATTTTACGTTTATATTTAATATTAAAGTATAGTATATAGTAATATGTGTTTGAGTTTTGTTATTTTCTTGTCCATGTGCAAGAGAAGTTTAATGTACCACCTGGTCTTGAGCCTGCTATCCTAAGATCAATTGGCATAAAATGGAGGACTTGGAAAGCATCACTAAAGAACAAATGGTATGATGCAGAATATATGTGTTTATACTTTAGATTTCTTATTTCATGTTTTTAGGGCACACTTCATAATGATTATCATGTACATTCCTTTTTCCAAAAGCTGATCCAACACTGATTAATCTAGCATAATTCTTATAATTACCTTTAGACCATTTCCACTGAATACATTTGGTGGAAAGATAATGCATAATTAGCTATTGCCTAATGACATTTATGAGTTGAAAACACATGCCATATGCTTTAGAACTCAACAACAAATATTTCGTCTTTTTCAATATTACGAGATACATCCATCATTGACTCTAATCTCTAGCAAGAATTTGATAGTTATTTGTATTAAGATTCTTTTGTATCCTTGTCAAATAAATTGTGCATTTTATAAAAAAAAAGTGAAATAATTATAATTATTTTTTGGTTTACATAATAATTATGTGGTTCGAGTGTTGAATTTGTAATTTAAGAGATTAAAAAAAAATTTAATGATTTCAAAATTTTTTTTTACAATTTTTTGTTCAGACACGTATAGTTAAGGGGATAAAAATCATGCGAATTATGATATAGAGTTAGAACAATATCATATCTCGTGATCTACTCTCTTACGTCATCAAAATTAATTACTTTAGCTTTTTATCGACGTTGCGTGAGTGGTATGTGATGCTTCATTCCTTCCCCGCATATATGTGTGTGTGTGTGTGTGTGTGTGTAAGGATAACACATTGATCAAGGAATTTTAATTTCATGTACCTTTTCTTAAAGGAAAAATCATCAAAGAAAGAAACTGGAAATAAATAAAATATATAGATTAGAGAAGTAAAGATGGTATTCATCTATACATAATTTTACATCGGAGAGATCTTGAATATTGCACAAAACATTGACGACTTAGACGAGTGAATATAATTACTTGCAAATCATGTGAACTAGAAAATGTTAATTTTTTCCACATTTGTATGATGTATGCACCAATGTTAGTTGTGATAAATAAATAAAACACAACATGAAAATTTAACGTGGTTCGATCTTTCAATTAGACCTACATCCACGACCCCAAAGGGAAACACTCCACTATGTAATTTTTAGAGGGACAAAATTCCAAACCCTCACAAAATAACTCAATGCCCAAAAATCTCCCAATTTACTAGGCTCAATGAGTTGGTGTACTCTCCCCAAAACAACACTAACCTATTTATAGGGAAAGCCTTCCTTATTCTTCTTTAAATTATCCCATGTGGGATTAAGAAAAACTCAAAAATCCTCCATTTTCTCAATTTCCTAAATTACAATAGAATTTGAAAACCTAACTCTATTCCTAATCTTTGCAATCTTCTTCTCTGTTGCTTCTTCTGTTTTACTTCCTTCAAGTCGCTTCTTCAAGGAATGACCATGAAGTTGGTAGATGTTTTTGCTTTCTTCCTTGCATAACTAGACAGTTCCCTTTGTATATTTTGCAAGACTTCCCAACTCCAACATACTTGTATCCTTTTGATGCCATCACACTTAAAGAAATAATGTTGACACTAGAATCAGGAACATACCTTACATTAGGAAGTATTTTGACTTCATCATTGTGAAGCTTAAGGCAGCCTCGTCCAACGCCTTCAACCTTCATCTTAGAGTTGTTTCCCACGTTGATATGGCCAAAATTCCCCAATTGCAAATCATCGAACATGTTTTTATCCTTGCAAATATGCAAGTCTGATGCAGAATCCATTATCCAATTTGAATGTTTCTCATCAATAGTATTATCCAAACATCTCATCAATAATAGATTATCGTCCATGACCACATTTGTAAAGGAATCATTTACTTTGGCCTTGCCCCTCATTTGTTCTCTTAGAGCTTTTAAATCCTCTTTCATTTTTGGGTAACGACTTTGAATGTGACCAATCTCTCCACAATAATAGCATTTAAGGTCGCTATTATCACTTTAGTGGGATTTTCCTCTTCCTTGATCACCTCTTCTTTTACTTCGACTCCTCCCTCTTCTCCAACTCTCTGTAGCTAGTACTCGACTATCTTCACAGTGATTTTCTTTTATCATCTGGTGATTTTCTTTTAACGACTTCGACACCTCATTCAGTTGCAATGTGCTTTTTCCTGCTAGCAATGACTGCATCAATGGCATGTAAGATTTGGGTAAAGAAGCCAACAAGAGCAATGCTTGTTCCTCATCTTCAATCTTCTCCCCTGAATTTTTAAGTCGAGATATTAACTCATTAAATTTATTTATATGGTCAATAATGTTATCTTCTTTTTCCATCTTAAGCGAATATAGATCTATCTTCATCATCAAGTGGTTAGTCAGTGTCTTCGATGCATGGTTTTTTTCTAAAGTCTCCCACATCTTCTTAGGTGATGTCTCCTTCAACACTATAACTTCAATATGTGGAGCCAATGCTAATCGAATAGTACTGACCGCCCTTTTTTGAATAACACTCCAATCTGAATCCTTCATACCTTCTGGTTTCTCATCTTCTAATGCAGAATCAAGACCCTACTGCACTAAGTAGTCTTGAGTTATGCATTGCCAAAGAGTGAAGTCAATCTTTCCATCAAACAATGGAGGTAAAATCTCATTCTTCATATATGTGATATTTGAAGAATCTATAATAAAATATTTTACCTCCACGTGACACAAAAAAATTACCTCTTACTCAGAACTGTACTGATGAAACACCTTCGGCTCCTTTTCTCTCCTCCCAAAACCTGAACCTTGCTCTTCTCCCAAGCCGGAACCTGGCACTGATACCACTTGTTGGGATAGGCAATGGAAGTAACACACAAATATATAGAAAAGATGAAAGAAAATAAATAAATAAAACACAACACGAAAATTTAACGTGGTTCGGTCTCTCAATTAGACCTACATCCACGACCGTGAAGGGAAACACTCTACTATGTAATTTTTGGACGGAAAAAATTACAAACCCTCACAAAATAACTCAAGGCCCAAAAATCTGCCAATTTACTAGGTTCAATGAGTCGGTGTACTCTCTCTAAAACAACACTAACCTATTTATAGGGAAAGCCTTCCTTACTCTTTTTTAAATTATCCCATGTGGGATTGAGAAAAACTCAACATCTTACAAATTGATATTTCCTTGATAATCATAAACACTATTAAGGTTTGCAAAAATTATTCTAGAACATCAAATGCCAATTCAAGTCAAGGCATGCAACTCGAATCCTAGCACAGTACCAAAACATTTTCCCACTAATCAAAAATAGCCAGTATGTGTACTAGTATTTTCTTCAATTTCTTTGAAAATGATTATTGCAATAAAGGTAAATGTAATAAAGAGATAAGAAAATGCATGTATTGGGCCCAAATATTAAGCAACTAATACAAAATACACAAAATCAAGTCATAGGCACAAAGATATAAAAACTGCTATACCATTAATTTGTATTATAGGATATTATAGATGAATTTCAACAAAATAAAAATAAAAATCAAATAGATGGTAAGAAGTTAGTTTCGTCCCAACATCATGATTAGGTATGAAAAGCCATATGAGTTCATAATACATCCTAAATTCAAATTTAAGACCATACATTTCCTATATCATGGGATAGAAAGAAACCATTTTCTGCCATGCCACTCCTTATGGGTTTTTACCCAGCTAAGCACATTTCTTCATTCACTCCACAAATTGACCTATTTTGGTCCTTTTGGAATAGAATGTAAAAATGATGTCTATGTATTGATTCATCAAATGCTCTTTTACAAAATAAAAATGCACTTAGTAATGATATTGATGGTAGCATTGATAATGATAATGATGATATGGGTTTATGTGGATTACCATTGCTTGTAGGGGTATGAAAGAAAAAATCTCCCAAAGTATGGCTAGGAGCTGTAGTCTCACCGCCTCAACCTGAATCTTGATGCATCTTTTTTCTTCTTTCATCCCATTCCTCAAATGATATATGATGATATTATTGGAAACCTTTAGGTCTCTAAGTTACCAGTATCATGGATTATTACACAGCTTTATTATTAAAAAACACAGAAAAAGAATTGGTTTTGTTTTATTGAATGAAAAAAAGGCATGTTTTCTTGGTGAAAATTTGAAGTGTAATTACTTAGATATGATTAAATTGAAAAGGAAATAAGATTTTAAAAAGAAGTATGATTTTAAAGGCCGGTTGATGGACAGAAATCAGTTTGCAACACTAGTAAAGTAAGATGAACAAACCATAGTAATTTAAATCAACACTAGTAAATGCTTTCGGAGTCTTGCTATATGAGCTTCTGACTGTTGAATTCATATGTGCTGTCTAAGTTTCTGACTAGATCACTGACAGAAGCAGAGTAACATACCAAATAGGGCAGTGGAAATTTGATATTGGTCCATAATTTATTTAGTAATAGTGCATGATTTCGGCTAATCAGAGCAGAAAATTTTTTAGCCTATGTTGATCATGAACAGAAGCAACAAATTTTGGTGATTTCGGAGCTTAATGCGATTTACTTTTCTTGTAGAATAGAGCAGAAAACATTTATCATTAGGTTATGAATTCCTTCAAATGTCTTTGTACTGATGCAATGAAAGAAAACAAGGAAAAATAAAAGTCAAGATTCTTTTTTTTTTCCACAGATTAATTGAATTTTCTCCGCTAAAACACTGAGAAATTGAAAGACTCTATGTATCCCAAACATATCTTACATAATCTATCATTTTCATGACAAAATCAGTACAAGAATTTGAATTTATATTCAGATTCTCACTACCCTCTTTGTTTAAGCAATCACCAGGATAAACGGACATGCATACTTCTGCTTAAATGAAACAAGCCAATGTAGTTACAAAGATGGTCAACTGATTGATGGACACTTCTTACTTCTTTTGTAGAGAATAAAACCCACAATTTCCCTAATTTCAAGAACTACCAATCAACAGCATCCATCGAGTCATAAATAAATCTAAATTAGAACTTATTTAACTCATTCAAATGCAATTATTAGGATAATCAATACACAAGAAATAGTAAAATGCACAGACAACTACCTTAAACTTCTCTTGGTATTACATTAATTCTAAACATCACAACTTATCCCAATCACCTATGCCAAATGGACTCATCATATTTCAGTAAGACAATCTGAAGATAGAGAAGCTTTTCTATCATTCCCATAACTGTACAAAAAACAACCAAATCTGAAGGCAAATGCTTAAGATCAGAAATATAGCTGGGGATAACATTGGATTTCTCTTTCAAAATGGATCCTCTTCTTTTGGTTTGATGACTGGAGTATGTTTGGACGGCTGAGCTACCAAATTCTACTATTATTTAGTCGGAGCTCAAGGCTACAAATTGTGTTTTCAATGGATTTTGGAATTGCGGATGCTTCATCAACTATTGGATCCCCAGGTTGCACAAAAAGTATGCCTACTACTCCCCCCATTGGAGGAGGGGACCACTGAGGATAGTGTGATCCAAATAGCCTCTGACGAAGACACTTTCTCAACCTCATCATCATGGCATGTTATTCGACATAGAGGATGCAGAAATCAGTTCACAGCAGATGTAGCTAGTTTGCAACTGCAACCATCTATAAAGATTTTCACGTGGAAATTTCTAAACGGGTGTTAGCCATTAGACTCTCAGCTTTGGCAAATTGGCTTCTATTTTCCTTCATTTTGTAGCTTCTGTATGGCAGCTGAATAAACTCTTTCACACTTATTCTTTGATTGTGCATTATTAAGGGATGATTAGCAACTGGCCTCTTCTCAGATTCCCCACAGAAGAGCTCATTGCCGTAGTTTCATTGAGTTTTTAATTACTGGTGGAAGGGCAAGCCTACGGAACTCGATATTCTTCGGAGATTCTTTGCTGTTTCCTTATGGGAAATTTGGAAAATCGGTAACAAATTCCGTAATGATGTTCTCAAGTTCACTTCTCATAGTTTTAATTATTTTGTGGCTTATACTTATGCCTCAAATATGCAAGTTTTAATTATTCTCATGTTTCCTTTCAGGTTTTGATGACTTCTCAAAGTTATTCCCTATTTCTTCGAAGTTGGCAAAAATTAAGAGTACCAGTGTGCTCTGGTGGAAATGAGGAAATAATGAGGTGATTCTAAACATAGATAGAGCATGTAAAGGAAACCCATGAGCTTTGAGCATTTGGAGGATAGTGCGTAATGGCAATGGACACTTCCTATATGCGTTTGTAAAAGTGACAGTTCATTCAGATAGTTTCCATGCTGAATGTAGAGCGTTGGCTGAAGGTCTTCATGTATGCTTGAAGCAAGGATTTTCTAATATTAAAGTACAAGTTGACAGAAAAATTCTTGCCAGGTAGCTTACTGCAGGAAACTTTCTTCAGTGGAATGGACATCATTTTTGAAGAAAGATTGAGATGTTTCGAGAGAAGTTCCAGCATATCACCTTCATGCATGTCTATAAGGAAGAAAACACAGTGGCCGACCACTTAGCTAATCACGCCTTAACACGAGAGATTTTACCTTTTCATATTCTTCTATGTTGCCACATTGCATTAAAGGTTTATGTAACACCCCTACTAAGTGGCCTAAATGATCAGGGAATGTCGCCCCGTCCTCTTAGACAAGGGGTCTTTATAACAACAACGGAAGAAAAGAAAGCAATGAGGTATAACTAGCATTAACTTCAAAGTGGAAACTGAATTACTAACTAAATAAATCCCAATATAGACTCACAAGGATAAAACTCTATAAGCCAAACGAAATCCTTATACATTATCACTAGAGTAATGGTAGAAGAGTATCAAAACCTAATCTATTACAAAATGATCTTCAACACTTGGTCTTGATAAACATACACTACCCTGAAAAATTGAGGTTAGAAAAAGTCGTGTGAGATTATAAATAATCTCAGTAAGTCTGCAGTATGTGGAAGTGATAGTTATGAAATCAATGACATAATGCATGTTTATGAAATAAATTGAATAGATGTAAACAATAGAAAATTTGCATTTGTCCATCTCAAATCCTTTG
Organism: Voacanga thouarsii; assembly: GCA_026120185.1. Taxonomy (NCBI): domain Eukaryota; kingdom Viridiplantae; phylum Streptophyta; class Magnoliopsida; order Gentianales; family Apocynaceae; genus Voacanga; species Voacanga thouarsii. The sequence goes on along the minus strand of JANUWF010000528.1, from coordinate 521,576 downwards.
TCAAGTTTTCTTTTTTTTTTTTTTTGTTTTGAAGAGAGTGAACCACAAGTACGATTAATTAAGAATTGTATATAGGAATTTTGTTGGGCAATCAATTCAAGTCAAAATTCCTGGATCAAGAATTCGTTTTAGCAAAAGTCTTGAATCTATCATTATTCAACCATATCATGTATCGAGACTGTAGATCATCAATACCATGCAAATATGGCTACGGCATGTACAACAAAAGAAAAACAATAATCACGTGAGGTGATCAACCTACAGAGAGAATGCTCCTCATTCTTCTCTTTTACACATTTTGCCTCAGGCCCGAATGTCTCTCTTCAAAAAAAAAAAAAAAAAATGAAAACTTGACAAAGGATTTGAGATGGACAAATGCAAATTTTCTATTGTTTACATCTGTTCAATTTATTTCATAAACATGCATTATGTCATTGATTTCATAACTATCACTTCCACATACTGCAGACTTACTGAGATTATTTATAATCTCACACGACTTTTTCTAACCTCAATTTTTCAGGGTAGTGTATGTTTATCAAGACCAAGTGTTGAAGATCATTTTGTAATAGATTAGGTTTTGATACTCTTCTACCATTACTCTAGTGATAATGTATAAGGATTTCGTTTGGCTTATAGAGTTTTATCCTTGTGAGTCTATATTGGGATTTATTTAGTTAGTAATTCAGTTTCAACTTTGAAGTTAATGCTAAGTATACCTCGTTGCTTTCTTTTCTTCCATTGTTGTTATAAAGACCCCTTATCTAAGAGGATGGGGCAACATTCCCTGGTCATTTAGGCCACTTAGTAGGGGTGTTACAGTTTATATTTGTGAAAAAAATGTTAGGGATAGGCCCCAAGAACAAACCAAAACTCCAATGGAAAAACCACACAAAACAATAGCAAGGAAATAATAATAACAAAAAAACGTATAGAAAAAATAAATAACGAGAAAGGAAATAAAAGAGAGGGACAAAATAACTTACATGGTTCAGTAAAATGACCTACGTCCACAGGTGGAGGCAGAACAAAACTTCACTTTCTAAAATACAATTTATAAGGCTTTAGGAAAGCATTCCTAAGCCACTAAACACCACTAATACAGAACAAGAATATTATAAAGAACAAATGTCTCAAAGGCTATTCAAACTCTTATATTGGTATGTTGTTGTCTTAATCCAAGAACCAAACAAGACCTATAATATATATAGAAATTTGAGGAGGTAGAAGTATTGTTTGTATTGGATGTGGGACTTCATAATGAAACTAAGTTTAAATTGTGGTGGAATGAAACATAGAGCATGGATTGTTGACTTATCTCTAATTTCGTGGCAATTCCTATTCATTCATTCATTTATTTTAAATGTTGTATTATACAAATCTTCAAAAGTATATTTGTTATCCCTTGCAAAGGTAAATAAAAGTAAGCGATAGGTTGCTCAATGCATATGTATCGAAGTGAGGAGAAAAAAAACTCCATGAATGCAAAGTGTAACTCATGTGACGAAATACGTGTGATTAAAAAAAAAGAAGAAAATAGAATAAATAAAAATATAAAGGATGCAAAAAGAACATTCAGGTAAAAATCATTATAAATGCATTCCTTTATAGAAAAATAATGAAATTTGAGGGGATCCTACTTTGCTATTTCAAGTTTTAAAAATGCACATTAATTTTTTTTTAAAAATTTATTCCAAAAAATTTTAATGTTTCCTCACTCTCTAGTCTTCTCTCCATCTCCACCCTATCCACAACCTTTCACCTTGTATTACTACGCTACACAAAGACCCCCACCACTCACAATAGTTGGTGTAGGAATTTCAGTGCGAGCGTCAGTGGGTGGTAGGTTTTCAAGCTTTGTCAATGCTTTGCTTTCCTTCCTGACTCTCATCTTCCTTGCTACCAATGATAGGTCTTCAAGCTTTGCTGTTAATGCATGGTCTCCCTGCTAGTCAGTCTTGATTCTATTCGTTCAGTTGTTCTTCTTCTGTGATATTATGAGATGTGGTTCTGTATCTATAGCTGCGCATCTGGTTGCCCTTGGTATGTCTAATCTTGATTTCAGTTTTGGTTCCTGGAGCCTAGTTGTCCTGGGGTTCTGCTGTGCTAGGGTTTTCTGCATAAGTTTCTGTCTGTGATGCTTTTCCCTGTTGCTATCCGGCATTCCAACTTTATATTCTTCTGCATTTTCCTGGTTTTTTTGTCGCCTTGGTCTGGCTAATCTATCAAGCATTCTGTTAACCTCTGTATGTAGTTAATTGAGTTGTAAGGGTGTGAAGCTGTTTTCTGTCTAGAGGTTAGGTTTATATTGAGTTGTTCTTATTCCAGTTACTTTGTCCATACTTTTATTCCTGGCATCCGGTGTATTTGATCTGTTTTAGCTAGATTCTTCCTTAGAAAATCAGTTAGTCAGCTGTTGAATCTTGCAAGCTCAGCCTGAAGTATTCCTTCCGCACTAGGCTCTAATTTAAATTTCACTTTCCCAGATACTAACTACTCCAACTGTCAGTCAACCTCCTACCCCACATATCCATATAAGTCCCCTACCTACTCCACTCCCACTCCTGCTATTTTTTTCTTTTCATATACCTGCTCCAACTGCTTGTTTTTTACGCCTGCTGCTTTCTCTGATGGCCTGGACCTAATGGTCCAGACTAGAGGATGGAGAAAACTGACCTCTTCTAGGGTGTTGTCATCTTCCGCACCCCAGACAAACCTCTCATCTCCCCAGATTGAACACCGATTTCCCTCTGTCCTAGACGTGATCATGGCCAATCCAAACCCATCAACACTAACTATACCCAAGACAACCTTGATCCCTGACCCCACTCCTCCTCAATCACCCACTCTCATTATTCAGCTGCCTCAATTGCCAGCTCTTGTACCTAACGTAGTGACCTCCTCTGTGGGCCCAGATGTTGGGAGCATGCATTCCCCAACTACCCAGTTCATTGCAGAACATAATAACCCGAGTGAGGTCAGTCTGCAATGCTCGCCAGTGAGGAGCAAGTCCCCATCTACTAACCCGGACTCTTCTATCCCTCATGTTCCCTGTGTGGGGAACACTACCCATTCCTAGACGAAGTCCCATCCCTCTACCATCCCTGTGGATTCCAATCAAACAATTTGGTCTTGGGCTAATGTTGTGAAAGGGAACAGGGAGCAGTCTAATAGAATGAAGTTAAGTCACATTCCCAGCTTCGGAAATTTTGTTGATATTGATGCACTGGACTTTGAGGATACTATAGGCAAGCTGGGTTCATGTCTAATAGGGATGTTTGTGGGAAGATTCCCGGGAATGAAGGCAATCATGGAACTCACTAAACACCGGGGTGTTCTAAGGTGTACTCACATGCCTCTGGATGGCTGATCTTCCAGTTTAACTCGGATGCTGACAGATAAAAAGTTGTCTGTGGAGGGCCTTATATAGTATTTGGAAGATCACTCATGCTAAAGGAGATACCTGCGGAATTTGATTTTTCATTGGAAGAGGTAAGTATAATGCCTATTTGGGTCACTTTCCCAACTTTACCTCTTGGTTGCTGGAACATGAAGTATCTTAGTAAAATTGCCTCTACTATTGGTATACCAATTATGACTGATATGCTCACAACGACATTGGGTCATCTGTCCTATGCCTGTGTTCTAGTGGAAGTTGATGTATCTAAACCCCTAGTGAAAGTGGTGCCAATAAGACTGCCTTCCGACAAGATCAAACAGCAAATTGTCAGGTTCGAGTTTGAATCATCTTATTGCAATTTTTGCTGCAAATTTGGCCATGTCACGGAGGCTTGTATGGGGAAAAAAATGAAGAAGATGGAACAGCTCCTGAAACCTAGTGGTGACCAGACTAACAAACGGATAAAGAATAGGCCAAGGCCCTTGTCTGCACCGGTCGGACAGGAGATGAGATCAGCTTCTCCCACTCAATCAAGGCAGACTCGTCTTGACAAGGGAAAAGAGCCTGTCCAAAGTAATGGTGATGTACAAAGGCACATCACTCCTTTTGTGGTTGAAGGCAGTATAGAGACAATGATGGGGGACGCTAGAGCCAAAGATGATCCATCAACATCAGTAGGGCAACGAGGACAGTTTAGGGATGCAAAGGGAAGGTCGAGGACAAGGCGTGTAGGACGTCCACAAATAAGATCAAATTCACGGAGGCATGTCCAATTTGGAGTAAATAAGTCGGTCTCTATTACTGGAAAGGATCGTAGTCCTGAAGAAATCCCTACGGCTGTGGTGAATGCAGGTAAAACTACCGTACAGGCTACGCAATTTATTTGGTCAGTATGGAAGAAATATGCTCAAAGTAGTGTTGACTTGATTGGTGCCAAACAGGCACTAATTAGGCCATAATGAGAGTTGCTTCATGGAATATTAGAGGGTTTAATAGGACCCTCAAGCAGCACGGGGTTTGAGAATTCATCTCAAAACATCGTGTGGATGTCATAGGTTTGCTGGAAACAAAGTTGACGGTTGATGGGCTGGATAATATCCTTCAACAAAATTTTTGTAATTAGTCAGTTTTACATAACATAGTTGAAGCTGATGGAGGTAGAATAGTCATTTTCTGGAATGGGGCAAAGGTGGATGTGAACTGTAACACCCCGGAAAACCTAGGTCCGCCAGGGCTGGGGATGTCGCCCCGTCCAAAGGACAAGGGGTCTTTATAACTAGGTCACAAATAAAAATTGCTGGAATAAATAATACTCAAGCTAAAAGAATTTATTACCACCCAAAAATACTTCAAAAGTACATCCATGAAATTCCAAAACAAAAACCATAATTAAAATCATCCACACTCGTCTCCCAAAGCAGTACATAAAAAAAAAAAAACGCATTCCCTTCCAAGGTAGCTACTCACCCACAACAGGATCAACCTGAAATCATGATAAAAGGTGGTGAGACAGAAATCTCAGTAAGTCCGTGTGTGCTTTGGGTATTTAGCAGAAACAGTTCGTGGATGCAAAGTGTGAAATCTTTATAAGAGAAACATTGGCAAGCAATAAACATCAGTCAAAAGCAAGAGTAGCATTTTGGCTCTTCTAGCCATGCATAAGTAATGAAATCAACCACTCGAAAGAAAGGGATATGGGTTACCACACTTTGGGCCCCATAACCGGTCAGAATGCCTAACACGTTGTGCGGATCGACAAAAGTAGGTGATCGGCCTCATCGGGCAAGATACTCCTCATTCTCTATACCCAAACAACCACCGGGTGTCCATTCCGGCAAAAACACGATCACTTGATCGAAACAAAATAAACCGCTAGCTCGGACCGGCACGACTCACTAGAACTGGCATCTTATCCACGAAGGACTCACCCCTCAGAGGTGGCCACCTACTGAGAGACTCACCCTAACCCTTAAAAGACTAGTCCTAGTAGTCCACCCTTATTGAGTACTCAACGACATTCCCCACTTGGGATAAAATGAACAAAGCATTGTCCTTCATGAAAATAACAATTTGAGGGTTTCCAAAGCTTTGGGAGAAATTAGTTTTAGAAAGAGTTTCAAGTTTGGAAAAATCTGCTCAAAGACTTTTAAATAATTTAAGCGTTGGAATTAATGATGAATTCAACCCTCAATTGCTTTCAAATAACCGAGTGTCCTTGCACTCCACATTTGGCTTGCCATAAAGAAATCATTTCACATCAATCAGGTTTTATGCAGGAGCTTACCTGATTCTTGCTCACAATAACAAGGTCTCGGACAGATGACCTAACCCCACATGGGCAAATACAAATCTTAATCAGATTCAAGCCACAATCCACTTTCTCAATTTTAAATCAACTCAATTCACTACTACCATGATCCTAGTGTCCCAAGCTTTAAGGTAAAACAATAATTGAATAGGTTTATAAGCTCAGTTTAATTTGTTATTTAAAATAATTAATGGATTAGGAAATAAATTCTAATAAGTTGAAAGTTTAAATCTTGTTAAGGAAAATTTAGAGTTTATTTGATCAAGAGCCATAGTTGGTACTAGGTAAAATAGTAATTTAATGGTAGCTTAGTTGTTAGAAAATAATTGATAGCTAAAACTAGTTAAGATTAAATTTAATAAGTCTTCCTTGGAAAATAATAAGTAAATCCTTAAGGGTTTTGATCTAGTAAATATTTTATTAAGTATAAATATTTTTCATAAGGGCTTTAATTAATTTTCTTTATTTTAAATAATATTTATTTATTTTATTTTCTAGAAAAATCATTATTTATTTGACTAAAATATCTTTTACATATATTATAATTCCTAATCTACCCTTCCTAGGGTTTTCGAAATTCTTTAGCAAAAATAATTAGTAAATATTTTATTCATGAAATAAAATTTGCTTAGGGACAACTAGATCATGATCAAGGTTCCATGGTCGTAATCAATAACATACTCAATCCTTCAATTCATCAAATCATCCAAGTCTGGCACATAGGCATAGATCTAAATTTATTATTACATGATTTAACCTCTACTAGCATAAACATGATCATGGCTTCAAAATCTAATCATGCTCATAAATCCTATTCACCCATGGTGACATAATCTCTAGCATGCTTCATCACAAATACTACCTATGACATGCATCAAATCTCAACTCATCATTGAATCCACCAATATAATCCTTCCATGCATAAATTCCATCTCTTTCACAATCATAAATATACTCATGCTTCAATCAACAACATCACATACACAAACCCATCGCCATTCATCAACCTAGAGACATGCTTCTAAATTTTAAAAAGAGGATTGAAGGTACTTACTTGATTGATGAATGACTTGAAGGAGTTTAGAGAAGATCTCAACTCCTAGATGGCTAATCTTGTTCAAGAAGGGTGGCGAAAGCATGGTCATGGGACAAGAGACCATTCGGCCAAGGGAGGAAATTTCGGTCCATGAGAGAGAGAGAGAGAGAGAGAGAGAGAGAGAGAGAGAGAGAGAGAGAGAGAGAGAGAGAGCTGCCGATTTTTCTGAGAAGTTGTGGCTGCCGAAATTCTGTAGGGTTTAGGGAGTGACTTCTTTGATTTGGAAGGGAAAGGAAAGACTAATTGTTACAATCCTTGAAGAATATTTTTAGGAAGAGAATTTGGAAACTAGATATTCCAAGAATATCTTGATTTTTCTGGACAGCTTTGAATTCTCCTATGGCCGACTGGATTGTGCAGTTTTCTGTGGAATTAAAGCTGGTTAAAGGAGACTTGTGGTGGCCGAAATTAAGGTGCACAATGGTGGAGAATATGGCTGATCAATTGAGCAAAATTTTATGGAAAGTTGTTAAACAAGATGGCTGAAATTTTTGGAAAGTAATCAAGCTAAATTGCAGGGATTTGGTTGGGAGATTTTCGGTCAGCCATGGAGGGAATTTTGTCCAGAAGCTTCAGGGAACAATGGAGCTCTATTAATGGAGGTTTAAGAGAGGTTTTGACAAAAGTAGGTTGGGGTTTTCGGTTGAAACAAAATAGGAAACAAGCTGGACAAAAATTCTGCTCAGGAATTTCGCTGCACAGAAATTTCCTGGCAGAATTTTCGTCTGCCATTTCCAGCAAATTTGCAGCGAGGTTTGAAGGGGATTTCAGGGGTATTCAAGGCTGGTTTCCAGCCTTCTTTATGGAGGAAAAAAATGGCTATGGTACTGCACAAAATCTGGGAGAAAACAGCTTGATTTGGAGCTCACAAGGCTGATTTTCGTACAGGAATTTTCCTGTTTTACTCCAGCTTGTGCAGTCCGAATTTGGGCAAGAAACTTTCAGGTTTCAACTGATCCTAAAGACCATTTTTCTGGTAGCATTTGGGAGGAAATGTGAGCTAGAATTTTCGACCTTTTGAAGGCACAACAAGCTGGAAAATTTCAGCTCATTTCATGAAGATAGATGAACTAAGTTAGAGGAAGAATTTCTGCAAGTTTTCAAGAAGGATTTTCCCTTTGAATTTTTCCCACAAATCATTTACATTTTCCAAACCATGAGAAGCCTTTTACTAGGACATTTTGATCCTAAAATACCTTAGTCCTCTACTGAATTTTCTGGAAAGGGAAAAGGATAGAACACCTTGCTCAAACTAAGGAGTTGGAAATTAAGAAAAGCTAACGGTCAAGGGAGAATATATTCCCTTTTGGCATTTCGCGAAGATCAAAAGAGTGAACTGAGAATTCTCCTAACATGTCTCTCCTAGGACATCATCACCACATTGATCTAGGCCCTCATGGCCGAAACCCTCCTTTTCCAAGGAAAATAAATTTTACTCAAGCTAAAGCTTCTATGATGGACTTTGAACCTTAGACCTCAAGAATTAATTCCAAGGCTCTAACCACTATACCACAACAACTCTTGTTACTATTTCTACTAGAAAAATTATTTCCTGTTCAATCCACAAGCTATCTCCTTATTTTCACCTCGGGCAAAAATTACCATTTTGCCCCTCTCACACATCACTCACCAACAAGACTTCAAGATAATAAAAATAAAATTCAAAGCACATAGAAATCATATGAAAACATATTTAATCATGAAATAAAGCATGATATGCATCCCAACCCCCTTACTCTACGGTTGGTCTTGACTGGGGTTTCAGATGAACCTTGTCCATTGCTCACCTCAGGCTATCACGGTTCGCATCACATGTAAGATTTCTCATGTTACTTATTTCTTTTCTTTCATCTATGCTTACAATTCTATTGTGGCAAGAAGGACTTTGTGGAATGAGATTGAGCACTTATCTTTTGCATTATCGGAGCCATGGATCCTTATGCGTGATTTTAATACTTATTTACATGTGGATGATAAAATCAGTGGTACCATGCCGACTTCATATGAACTTAGGGACTTTGCCTCATTATGTGTTGATATTGGTCTAGAGGACCTTCCTTATGTCGGCCCGCGATTTACTTGGACTAATTCTAAGGTGTGGTCAAAACTTGATCGAGTCATGGGTAATGATGCTTGGTTCCAATGCCATGCCTAGGCAGCGGTGGAATTCCTTCCTATTGGGTTTCTTTCTGATCATAGTCCTATCATTTGGTCAATTGTTGACAATAACGGGGGATCTGTTCGTCCATTCAGGTTTCTTAATTTTTGGACTGACCATGACTCATTTCACAATATTGTCAAGGGAGTATAGGATCGTACGTTCACGGGATTTCATCAGTTCACTCTCTGCCGTCGGTTGAAAGAGCTAAAGCTGGACTTCTGGAGATTAAACAGACTGGAATTCTCTCACCTATCTGGTCGTGTTGAACAAGCAAATCTTAGCTGTCATTAATGCCCAACAGTCATTACTTGAAAACCCCGTGGATTAGAATCTTGTTGCACAGTTCAAGGAGTGTAAACGGACTACATGGTATCTTGCAGAGGTAGAAATGAAGTTCTACCAGCAACTTGCAAAAGGTAAGTATGTTGCTCAAGCTGACAAGAATACTCGTTACTTCTTCAACATTGTCAAACAGAATAAAAAAAAAAGAGCTTCATTGCTTCTATTCTCAAGAAAGATGGCTACATGACTGATAGTCCTAAGGCTCTTGCTGATGAATTTGTGGAATACTTCCATAACCTGCTGGGTACTAAGGTATGCTGCCAGGAAATCAATGTGGACTATGTTCGTGCTGGGCTAATGGTTCCTCATGACCTAAAGGATGTCTTGATTAAAGATGACACTATTTACGATATTAAATTGGCCCTATGGAATATTGGTGACTACAAAGCTCCGGGTCCAGATGGTTATTCTGCATTTTTTTCAAGAAAGCTTGGGATACTGTTGGACAGAATTTATGTGATGCTATTTCAGAATTCTTCACATCTGGCAGATTATTAAAGCAAATCAACCATTCTATTATTACCTTGGTCCCCAAATCTGAACATGCAGAGAGGGTGGGTGATTTTCGGCCAATTTCTTGCTGCAACGTGGTGTACAAGATCATCTAAAAAATTTTGGCGGAAAGACTCAAGTTGGTTGTTCCGCACCCTGTTGACATCTTCCAGACTGCTTTCATCCAAGATAGACTAATGACTGATAATATCCTCCTGGTTCAGGAGCTTATGCGTGAGTATAGTAGGACTAGAGTCTCTCCTAGATGTACGATTAAAGTGGACCTTAAGAAGGCTTATGATTCAGTTAACTGGGATTTCCTACTGGAATTACTTACAGAAATTGGGTTCCTACATACCTTCGTGAACTGGATTGAGCAGTGTGTGACCATTACTTCCTTCTCTATTGCTATAAATAGGACTGTGCATGGTTTATTTGAGAGGTGCTAAAGGTCTGAGACAAGGGGATCCGATCTTTCCTTTGCTGTTTGTCATTTCCTTAGAATATTTCTCACGAGTTGTTAAAGTGCACACACTTGGGACTCCATTCAGATACCATCCCAAGTGTGAGGCATTAAGAATTACTCACATTGCTTTTGTAGATGACCTGATGTTGTTTGCTAAGGGAGATTGTTCTTCTGTTCATACTCTCCTTGACTGCCTGGAAGTATTTAAGAGGTGCTCGGGCCTTGAAATTAACAAGGATAAGTCAAATATTTATCTTGCTAGGATCCGGAAGGATACACAGGAGAGTATCCTGGATAACACAGGCATTCCTATTGGGGAACTTCCTTTTCGCTACCTTGGCTTACCAATCAGTAATGGTAAAATTAGACTTACTTTTACAGACCATTGCTTGATAGAATTGGCTCTTACATTAGGAGATGGTCTGCACGTTCTCTCTCTTACGCAAGAAGACTCAAATTGATCCAGTCTGTTCTTCAAGGCGTTGAGTGTTTCTGGTTGTCCATTCTTCCTACTCCGTCTGCTGTGATTTGCCAGCTAAATAGGATGGCTAGGAATTTTCTGTGGAACTCAAAAAATGCATTGGTTGCCTGGAAAGATATTTGTCTGCCCAAGACTGAAGGCGGACTTGGTTTGCAAAATTTACAAGCTTGGAACGGGGCATTATTATCTAGAATCATTTGGGCTGTACAAGCAGAGAAACAGTCCTTGTGGGTCAAGTGGTTGGACCACTACTATATGAAGGGAAGATCAGTTTGGGAGGTTGACCATCATCAGAGCCATTCCCCTCTGCTTCGTAGTCTCCTCTCAATCAGAGACGTAATAATGGACAGGGAACAGGATACTCATAGTGCGGTAGACCTTCTTCACTCTTGGTCTATGGGTACTAATTCGTTCACTTCTCAAGCTTATGAATATCTGAGGCCAACTACATTCAGGGTATATTGGGCTAATACTGTTTGGAAATAGGGTCTAACCCCTAAGCACTCATTCATTCTTTGGTTATGTGTTAGGGGAAGGTTGAAGACCAAAGATGTACTTGTGTTCCAGCTTGATGACATGTTATATCCACTGTGTAAGGCATAATTGGAAACGACTAACCATTTATTTTTCAGGTGTCCCATCTCTGCTATGATTTGGAGGGAAATTAAAAGGTGGCTAGGATTTCATCAAACAATGAATACGTCCAGCGCGTGCCTTAAGTGGTGCAAGTGTGCCAACCGTGGGTCTTCGTGGTTAGCTAAGGCTAAGGCTACTACTATGGCAGCCACTTTCTACTTCATCTAAAAGGCTCGTAACAAAGCTGTTTTCGAGGGGGAAGTTTGCCAAGTATTGGATATTGTCAAGAGGATTAAAACACATGTGTATACTATTATTTTTACTTTATACCCTAAAGTTTTGACTAGATTTGAGAATTGTTGACATATCCGCTAGCAATTAGTCTCTTGGACTATAGACTAGTGAGCAACCATGTAAATATCTTTTGATCAATATTAATCATTTTACATTTTGATAAAAAAAAAAAAGGACTGTAGGGAAAAAGAGATGAAAAGGGACTCCTAACTCTAATGACCTATAGTGCTAGAATTTAAAATTTGAGGTAAGTGACATCAAAATTTTATTACAAGATAATATTATAATTATTTAAAAAATTTTAGAGAAGTAAAAAAATAAAAATTTGAAGAATTTTAAAAAAATTTTAATAGAAATACAGAATTTTAATAAATTTTTAGCAAAACCCATCTTAATTATAACAATTCCCAAATCCACGTAAATTCACACAAGCATAAACAGCAATATATGCATGTAAAAAGAGTAGATGCCCAAATTTCCGTTTCCTTCTTGACATGTTGAGCTACAAGGGCTAGCAGTGCTCGACATGGTGGCAAGGGCGTCGATGGTAGTCTAAAAAAATACGATGCACAAAAGAAAGTTGAAAAAAATATGATATCTAAAACTGAACTTTTTTTTTTTTTTAATTTTCTTACTTTGGTTGGTTAGAGAATTCTTTAATTTGATGTTGAAGATTGCGCTTTGTGCATTTGACCAACAAAGTGAGAACAAACAAAGAGAGAACACAGAGAAAAGATAATCAATTCCACATTGTACATAGGTAACCACAAACACAAAACTCTCATTTAATTACTAAGGGTAAAAATTTTCTAAAACAAAATTATATGTATAGGTCAACGTTGAATGTATAATTTTACTTATTTTATTTTTTTCTCCTTCCTTTCCACATCATTCCCATTTTCACGTCATTCCCATTTTCTACACAAATTTTATGTTTTGGTTAAAAAAAAAAAAAGCATTGTTATGTTGCTTTTGGATCAAGTTTCTTTCAAAGCAATTCATGCACAACGTGAAAATCTTGTTTTGCTTTTATCTCAATGAACCTTGGAAATTGTTACAAGAAATATGACAAACATTTGAAAGATGACATTTTGGCTCCGAAAATGATTTTCTTGTACTCGGCTATAAGCTTGTATATTGGGAAAGATAATATTTTTGAAATAGGGTTTGGTTTTGAAAAGTATTGAGCGATATTGAGACATCGTAATGATCTCTTGGCTTTGCGTCATGTGATCTTTGAGTACCCAAGAGGTGTCATGCTCCTACACTAGCTTAAGTGGGTTTAAGAACACTTTCCTCTAGACTGTGGTCTCTTTCTTCGCTGGGTGATAGTATTTGTAGTAGAGACGTCCATAGCTACCAACACATTTCCATTACAAGAATAGAGGTTGGGCGTGGGACACCCGTGCCATTGTGGCAGACTGTGACGATGGTCAAAGTATGATTGAAAGGTCAATACTAGTATTACTAATGGTGCCAGATTACTATATGTTATAGTACGGGACACGTTCTAGAAAATGAAAAGAAATTTGTGTTCATTTAATATAGGGTATCTGTTTTCAATAAATCATGTTTCCAAATGTGTATGGACTCATTTGATAATAATTGATGAGGTTTTCAACTACAATGTTTAAAGAGTTGTTTTCAACAGAAAAATACGATAAAACCCTTTTATTTGTTTTCAAAAGAAAAATACTAGCTCACATGGGATTCATTGAGTATAAAACTCACACCTGCACTAGTAATGCTAATATCACTCTCTTGGCTCAGCCTAGCCAAAAGTTTTGCAACCTTACCTGGTGCAGAGTGTAGATCTGATTATCTTATCTATTTCGGGTCAAGATTATGTATTAACCACAATCAGTATGTATGTTTAATGTAGTTTACTGCTCTATACTTGCTTCAAGTTTTATTTCGTTATAAAGAACCCTTGTATGGGAGATCAGATAGGGTGACATCTCATGAAGACAAAGCCCACTAGACTGGATAATATTGTCTGATGGAATTACTACGTGATGCTGCAGACAAGGATGAAAAATTGACAAAGGAAAATATCAATCTGCATCACTTAGTCAAATGTCATGCAAGTGGATAGAAGTTTAAATACAAGAAGGTGGTAAAAGGATTCCTTGACTTCATAGGATCGTTTCTTGAGAACGTTTGTGTCGATTTGACTTCCGATATTCTCCAGGACTTAATAGACTCGTCCTAACTTAGGCCAGAACAAAATTCAAATCGGTGTTATTTTCATCAATTTAATTAGGGTTTCCATATCCACTGTATATGTGTTATATTATATACTTTATATTTCTTATTTCATGTTTTTAGGGCACACTTCATAATATTTATCATGTACATTCATTGTTCCAAAAGTTGATCCAATACTAATTAATCTAACATAATTCTTATAATTCCCTTTGTACCATTTCCACCTAATACATTTGGTGGAAATATAATGCATAGTTAGCAATTGCCCGAATGACATTTATGAGTTGAAAACCCATGACATATGCTCTAGAATCCTACCATCTCAAAAATGAATATTTTGCCTTTTTTCAATATAACAAGATACATCTGTCACTGACTGTAATCTCTAACAGGAACTTTATAGTTACTTGTATTAAGATTCCTTTGTATTCCTGACAAATAAAATTGTGCATTTAATTAAAAAAGTGAAATAATTATAATTATTTTTGGTTTACATAATAATTATGTGATTTGAGTGTTTAATTTGTAATTTAAGAGATGAAGATAAATTTTTAATGATTTCAAAATAAATTTTACAATTTTCATTTTCAGACACGTATAGTTAAGGGAATAAAAATCATGTGAATTATGATATAGAATTAGAACAGTATCATATCTCGTGATCTACTCTCTTACGTCATCAAAATTAATTATATTGACTTTTTTATCCACCTTGAACGTGAGTGGCGTGAGAGGGGAGAGTACCGTAGCAGTTGCACAACATAAGCATCACTATCACTCTTTATATATATGTTATTACAATAAAATAGGAACAAAGGTCATTGGATTACACCAACAACGGATCTATAATTTGCCAATATATATATATATATATATATATATATATATATGTTATTATTACATCATACAATTTGTAGGCATACGACTAACATAAAATAATGTCTTTGTTGTTGAGGATAAGGTATTGATCAAGAAATTTTAATTTCATGTACCTTTACAAAAGAGGAAAAATCACCAAAGAAAAAATCTAGACCTAAATAAAATGTATAGATTATAGAGGTTAAGAAGGCATTCATCCATACTGTAATACCCAACCTAATTTCACATTAGAAATTGAATAATAATATATAATAAATAAATAAAGTAAAATAGATATTCATCTTTTAGGCATTTTGTATTTATTATGTTATTTATTTATAAACTCTTACGTGAATTCTAAATGTTCTTATGGGATATTACGAATTGTATGTGTTTAATAAGTATATATTTGACTTTTGTGAGTTGTGCATGGTTTATTAATAAATTAAAATATTATTTGCAAGATAAATATCATATATTTTTTTTAATTTCTCTAATGAGAGAAATAATTCTTATAATTTTTTCTGATGTGTATTTTTGAGTAATTTTGACTTTTGACTTTATCGGGAGTTTTGCAAACCAAAAGATCAAATTTTTTTGACTGCATGTGAATTATTTTGACTAAGTCTATAAATCAAATTTGACTAGACTTTTTAATTTTGTTGACTTGATCTTCTAATTCCTTTTAATCTTCGCCATCCAATCTCTTTAAATCCTAATCCTCTATTTTATTTTTCCCCAACACTTAAGTGAATTCATCTCCACATTTAATTCAAAAATACCATTGACCAAAACCTATTTCCTCTTCTTTCCCAAGACAGCAGGCCATCACCTACTCACTCAAAGATTTTTTTTTTTTTCACCTTCATCTTACAAGCTACCGTCAGCTTGCTTATTTGGTTTTATATGATATTAATGCACGACAAATAGTGGAATTTTCTTCACGCATAAACTTGTGAAAGTTATAGTATGAGAAATTGTATGGATTTCAAACATAGGATTATTTGAGGTCACATGTTATGATGATTTATGTCTTCAAGTATTTTTACGTGAGTAGTATGTTTAGATGAATCTAAATTGGGCAATTTGGGTTGAATCTACAAGTGCATTTCGGAATGTGAATTTTGGGAATGTTTTAGAAATTGGGAATATTATTTTGATTGCAAATGTTTGAGCAAACTTTTGAAGAATAGTTTTGAGTTGAGACATGCGAATCCTCGAGTACTCAAAGGGGCGCTATACCTATAGTAACTTAAGTGAAGTTAAGGAAGCTATCTAGTAGGCGGCCACCTCTAGATAGTTGACTTTTCTGAGTTTGGCGATAGTATTTGTGTAAAGCCATCCTTTCCTAGATGTAGTGTTGTGAAAACGCTGACAACGAATGTGGGACATCCGAGCCTAAGGCAAATTTGAGAGAGAAGAAGAAAGGGCATTCTCTCTGTAGGTTAATCACTTACCCTGTGGTCAGCAAACCACTTGTATGTGTTGTATGGCAAGCGAACCATACTTCTATAGGAACTGTTTATGAATGTTCTCTAGTGTGGGCATCATACTTCTGATTGTGAATTAACATTTCTCGAAATGAAAATTATTGGGAAATGTTTTGATGAAAAGCTCAATAGGTGAATTCTATTTAATTCCCAAAGCTACAGTTAAGTCAGAATTTTCAAAAAATATATTTTAATTCTGGGGACACTACCCATCTGAGGAACAATTATCCAAAGCTGCCCCGATTGAATAAAAGGAACCCTACTCCATCACTATTCCCAGTTGATCGAGGTAACACATTTGAAGCCAATGGAAGAGACAACTTGAAGCCATAAAGTAAAGGCCAAATTGTTCACTTTGATCTACAGAAACTTGGAAATGAATGTAGTGGCAGTGGGAAGTATGCTTATTATCTAAAGACATGTAGTGAAAGTATCAATTGATCTTTGTTACATACATCTTATCATGACTTTAGAGGGCATCTAGTAGTGTCATGATAGTGTGGCATTTTCATTTATCTCATTAGTAAGTATCCTTTTGGGTGGAAGGATAGGAACTAATAGACTTTTGTTACAAATATGAGATTATAAGTTGGAATAATGGTTTACATTTTATAAACATGGCATAGTATGGGTATGGTAAGGAAGATCAAGATATTTATTATGAAATACTACGATTTAAAATTACCATATAGTCTATTAGTCAGAACTTTCTTGAAAAACTGATAAAAAAAAAAGGAAATATGATTAAGGAAGCAGAATTAAGTCAAGAAAAAGGAAAGTATGTGGAAATCCTATTTTAATGTATTTGAAGGTGATGATCCTATTTTTGGAATGGAATGGTTGTCTAGGTGTTGTGCATGAGTATATTACATGAGCAAGAAAGTACAGTTTATCGTGACCAAAAGAGGTGTTTTAGAATTTTAATAAAACCAAGTGAAGGAATTAAAGTTTGTGATACAAAGAGTAATGTTTGAAAGCTTCTCAAGAAGAATCAATTGAGAAAGTTGTTGGGACAAGCACATATGCGACTTAGTATGTCATCGTGAATGAATTTGGTGTTATCTGTAAGGATAAAAGATGGGATCCTTAGGGATCGTGTTAGATTTGGGATAAGGATATTATTAAGTGAGAGTTTGAGAAGGGAATAATCCTAGGATTATATCTAATCCAATGTTTGAACACACAAAGCGTTTGAAATTAGTTTCAGAGTTGAGGAGGCACACACTTTTAGCAAGTTTAGTAGTATGAGTATTGGTTAACCAAAGTTTCAACCTTAGGACATGTGATAATTATGGAAAGGATGAAGGAAAAAGCTTCTAGAGTAGAAGTGATTACTTTTTAGAAGAAGCCCATGAACGTTACAACGGAATATTACTACCATATCATTGAAGGATTCTCATCCTTGTGACACCCTTGACCTGGCAATTGTAGAAGAACATGTCGTATTCGTGGGCGAGAAGTATGAAAAGTGCCTCCAAAAGCCCAAAGGAAAATTTATCTCCACATCTACATTAAATTTGCCAGAGGAAGGAAAATCCCTCATTTATACATAGGTGCATCAAAGGTAGGACTAAGAGCAAAAGTGGTGACTCCCTTAGAGGATGACTCAATCTTTATGATCTCACCTTCTTTCCCTTTCATCTAAGCTTCCTCAAGTGATTATTACCTTTCTCCCAACATCTATTATTATCATGGGATTTCTCTCAAATTTTGCTTAACCATGGCCATCTTAGCCTTTTAATTCGTTGTTCGCAATTTGTCTCATCAAATTCACCAACAACATGCCCAACTTTTTCCTATGACGTCTCTGTGTTGGCATTTTATTTCTTACTTTATTGGATTCATTCTATTTAGTTCATGCTCCTTTTGCATACTTTTGATTTAGTACTTCCTGGCTTAGGACATCTCTTTTAACTTCGCCTCTTTCTTCAATTCTAATGTCGCTAATTGGTCAATCTTTTCACCTTTAACATCTTGTAGTCCTCTTTGTTGCACAAAACTTTCTTTTTTCTTTACCGAATAGTATTAATTTTTTGTGCTCGTCTTTTACTCAATGACTCCTATTACTTGCTGTAAATTCATTTCTTTTACTAAAGCTTGAGTATCAAATAAGTTCCTCTCTTCACTCAACCTAAGTGTTCGATTCTGATCATTCACAATAACTTCTTTAATAGTTAATAGCTTTAATCTTTCCTTCTTTTTGCTCGTCGATATTTTCTTGATCGCTAATCCTCTCTTCATGATGAATTTTCAACCTTTTTCTTTTCCTCTTGACTTCGTAACACAACTTCTAGTACTTGAGAAAGTAAGGGAATAAGACTATTACAACAATCTCACGAAAAGCTCAAGTCACATGAAATTAACTACACCACTTATGATTTGGAGTTATTCATGATCATATTTACTTTAAAGAATGGAGGCACTACTTGTATGAAGTAAATTATGAAGCATTCCTTTATTACAAGAGTTTAAGATATACCTTTACACAATGAGATTTGGAGTTGAAGCAAAGGAAATAGAGGGAATCCCTTGAGGAATATCATCGTCCAATCACCCATCACATTGGCAAGACTAAGTTTGTAATTGATGCGTTAAGTTGAAACACTGGGGTAGTAAGATATTGAGTTCAAGAAGTACAAACAATTCACAAAGTTTTGTCTTTCTAAGTAGAGGTAGGAAATCTCTGATGCATAATTAAATAATTCGGAGTTTCATGGTTTGAAGGAGAAAGAAATAGGGAGAACGAGCCGAGATCTCTACGAGGATAACTAAGAAGTGTCATAATATTGTGTAAGATTGCATGTGCCAAAAAGAAAAAGAAACGAAAAAGAAGATTTTGAGAGAAGCGCAAAAAATTTGGTACATCATTTGCCTCGAGGAAACAAAATGTATCAAGATGTGAAAAGAGGTTTTGGATGCTCGAAATGATGAAAGGAGCTATTTCGTTTGCGTCAATGTGTCGTGCTTGTTGCAAAGAAAAAGGGAATATATAAAGTTAGTTAGATTGTTGCAACCCTCGCATAATCCCTAATGGAAAAGAAAATGAGTTAGCTAAATTTAGTTAGTTTAGTTAGCAATGGTTAAAGTTTGTGAGAACACCAGAGATGAGAAAGAAGTGTCCAGAATCTCTTTAACCTATGACTTAGATTAATTTCAGTGACGAAATTTCTTTAACTGCCTGAGGGTGTAATACCCCACCCAATTTCACCACTGAAATTGAAGAATAATATATAATAAATAAATAAAGTAAAATAGACATTCATCTTTTAGGCATTTTGTATTTATTATGTCATTTACTCATTAAACTCACATGTAAATTCTAAAAATGCTTGTGGGATAATCTAAATTCTATGTGTTTAACAAGTGAATATTTGACTTTTGTGAGTTGTACATGGTTTATTAATAAATTGAAATATTATTTGCAAGATAAATATCATTATTTTTAAATTTCTCTAATGAGAGAAATAATTCTTATAAATTTTTTTTCTAATATATATTTTTGAAAAATTTTGACTTTTGACTTATTAGGAGTCTTGAAAAACAAATGATCATGTGATTTTTACTGCATGTCAATTATTTTGACTAAGTTAATTAAATCAAATTTGACTAGACCTTCTAATTTTGTTGAGTTGATCTTGGCCTTCCAATTCCTTTTAATCTTGGTCATCCAATCCCTTGCAATTCTAACCATCTATTTTTTTTCCCCAACACTTAAATGAATTCATCTCCACCTGTAATTCAAAAATACCCTAGATCAAAACCTGTTTCCCCTTCAGTCCCAAGACAGCCGGCCATCTCCACTCAAAGTTTTTTTTTTTTCACCTTCATCTTACAAGCTGTCGGCAGCTTGTTTACATAAGAGGAAGCAATTCCTCTTGCATTTCCTAGCAAATCGTGAACTTCCACCTCCCCTTGGTCCCCTCTTCAATAGCTCAAGAGTTTCAGCTGGTATGGAGTGTTAGAAAGCTTGCATTCAATGATTTTTGAAAGCTTGAACAAAGCCTTCAAAGGTAATTTTGAAGCTCCTCTTTTCCTCTTCCTTCTTGTAACATAAAAATCCCCTCACTTTCCTTTAATTTTTCCTTCGATAAACAGGAGAAAATGCAACTGAAAACTCAAAGCTCAAGGCTTCTTCTAGCTACCTTCCCAGTGTTTAGATCAAGTCTTCTTAAAGGTGAGTGAATGAACCATTCTTTCCTTGCAAATTAGGATAGCCAAAAGAATAGGGCAATCTGTCCAGAAATTTTTGACATGCAAGATGTTGTTTTCTTTGTGGTTTTGGGTGGAAAAGTGTTGTGGATTAATTGGAGTCATGTATTGCTAAGTGCGTGTGAATTGATTTGAGAAAAAATAAGTTAATGTTGTAGTTGTGCTTGAAAATTGGTAGGATAAAATAGGTTGCGTATCGGAATTTTCTATGTACTGAAAGGACAAATTATTTGAGCTCGAAATTTATAAAGTCTAGGGGATACATTTTAGGATTTTTCTATGATGTTGTGGGCACATTTTGATATGGTTTTTGTATGGAGAAAATAGGAACAAGGTTTTACAACTTTTGCTTAGTGGATTTACACATAGTGAAAATGCTGTGAAGAAAACCCACATCTTATTCGCCCCAAATATAGGTCTTCCTGGTTGAATTTATTTCTGGGTTCATTGGAGAGGAAACTTCAATGTCTTAAGAGAATCAGAAAATAATGTTTGGTCAGTGAGATATGAATTTATTTAACCCATCTTTCAGTGGAATTTTTGGGAAAATGTTATATTGTAATCCATCTTGCACCATGAGGTTTCAAACTGGAAATTTTGGGGGGAAAATAAAATGGTGTGCTTAGTTAATTAATCAAATCTTTTAATCCCTGCTTTTGCTTAATTAAGGAAACAATTCCGTTTAAGTCGCAGTTTCGCATTGATTAGAATTTTGCTATAAACCCTGTGCAATCTTAATTTAATTTCATTATATGATGTTTATAAAATGTTTAGAAGTGTTTATTTGTGGGCCTTGATGCTCGAATTAAATTACTTAGTTACAAAAAAAAAAAAATTAACCTAAGGTAGTCCACTAATGTGACAAGGTTACTTAAATGGAAACTTTAATTCTTTTGTAACCACTTGATAGCATGATTCACTTAATATGAATTAGTAACAGTTAAATAATATTGTGACCTTTGAATATTAGACTTTGAGTTGGATTGTTTTTAGAAATCTATAATTAGGGTTTTGGTTGGTCTTATTTATATAAGTGAAAGGAATTGTTGAGTCTAATATGGAATGGAATTGTTGAATGCCCCCAAGTGAGATTACCTATAAACTTTAGGACGAAGTATTCGTGTGACGTGGTTAGAAATACTTAGGGGCTAAGTAATTTTCTTGTCACCCATCTTAGTTGTTGTTGGAGAATTTTACATTTCTTGCACTACATTTTGTGCAATTGGTGCCGAGAATAACAATCAATTGATCAAAGAACCAAAATCAATATGAAGTCATGAATCCAAAACATCTTCTAAGTATACCTAGAATAATTAAAACTCAATTGCCAATAAATAACAAACAAGAGAAACAGAAACCACTCATAGATAAGTAAGCCTTCTTCTTCTTCTTCCTTGAAATCTTCTTGAACAACCTCATTTCCATCTCCAAGAGTCTCCTTGGTCCTCCTAAATCTTGGTGTTTCTATAGGAGTTTCCTATGAGTTTGCAAGTCCCAAAGTGAAAAATATGTAATGAGTATTAATCTCTTGTATTTATTGGAGTTTAGATTGCAAAAAAGTGTGTACTAGAGTCCTTTTCTGTATCCAATTTAGTTTCCAAAAGATATGTATTGTAACTTCCAAATTCTGATATTAATAGGAATTTCCTCTGCTGCTAAATAGTCAAAAGCCAGTGCTGGTTAACATTGGCTGGGTCGGCGCCAGTTCATCTCTAGAAATCTAGTTTTGCTTTGTTGTTCCTTTGTTTTGTTATGTTTTTTCTAGAATTAAACCCCGATCGACTTAGCAATGTTGACGGAGTGTCAGGTCAGCACTAGAATTTCACAAATTCACTCCAAATCCTCCAATTCTTGTACAAAATTACCAACACACTGTCCACAAGAAAAAAAATTAAATAGGAAAGGAAATGAATAGTTATTATATCAAAAGTATCACAGAATGACCTCAAATAACTAGGAAAATATAGATACATTTAGGCCCTTCGTATTCCCACACACTTAAGCTTTGTTTGTCCTCAAGCAAATAAGACTTAAACTTACCATGCAAAAAGCTTACGAACAAAAAGATTTTGGTGAACATGGCTATTATAGTAAAGATATTATCCTTCTTCTAGTTCAAGAATTCAATCTAATACCTTTTCAACCAAGCCAATTTCATTTAAACTTATGTATTAAACTAGATATAACCAAAGCTATTGATGTTGAGTTAAACAAGTTCATATTCATTCGATGTGTTTCACCCCATTCCTTAAGTCAAGAATGCTAAAATTATGATTCATATAAATCAGGAATAATAATTAACTTAAGTTATACATTTTCCAAACTACTACCGTCCAAGTAGTAAACTAGGGACATTGTCAACATATTTTTCTTGAGAATTCATAGCCCTAAGTGAATGGATTTTTATTTACCCACTGTATTGGCCCACTTAATTTCTTGTTTTTCTCTTTTGTTTTCTTTGCTGTCTTTTATTTTGCCTTCTGCCTTCAAGATAGTCTCAAGAGAGTGCACCGAATAATACTTGCTACTTCTCTCTGTATTGACCCCCTTTTTAGCAGGAATCTCTCTTCTTTTTACATTATGTTCATCAATTTTTTTTCAAAGCTTCTTTTTTTTTTTTCACTCTCATGATTTTACCATTCTAATTCCAGTTTACATAATCTCAGAACAATGACTAGTTTAGAAAACCATGCTCTCAACTCTCTTGAGTTCACTTCTTGTTCTAGCTCGCTACTCCCTTAACTGTTCTTAATGCTGCAGTGAATGTAACCGCCTCCCTTATTGGTTAGTTATCCTCCAGTTCTATTTCTGTGGTTTTGTTCTCCATATAGTCATATTGCATGTGTTAGTGTTCTGAATGCTACTTCTCTTGCATTCCCGTATAAGAACCCTGAGCAGTTTGATATTTGCATGGTTGATTTATTGTTTGGATATGCGAGTAGCATATGCAAGATGAGTTATGTATGATCGTAGCTGGGTTGTTGCTGAGGCTAATTTTCTTCTTCCTTGTTATCCTACCTTAATATCCTATAAGTCCGTTGTCTCCTTGATGATGATTTCCTAGGCAGTAGAGCTGGTATATGTTCTTAAGTTGGCTTGATGATGTCGGGGTCAGCCCTATCTAGGCTAGGCTCTTCAGATACCTCTTGGTTTAACCTATCCTCCAAATCATCTATATTGCCATCTAAAAGGTTTCTTTGATCTTTATAAACCGTTATCTTCATGTGCAGACCAGTTTGTTACCCTTCTTGCTAGTTTCTCAATTGAGATAATCTGCCTAGGTATTATATCTGATTTCAAAATTCACCTATCCCACCTCTCTCTTGGCCTATAATCCTTTAGCTATGCAGCTTCTTTCCATGCATGTCAGGTTGGTAGGTTACCAAACTCGGTATGTCTTTACCCTTTTTCTAGGCGTTTATCTCTTCTCTTTATCTGTTTGGCTTTTGTTTTCCTTTCCTTGATCTTTAGAGCTGGACCTATGGTCCATACCAGACGTCGTAAACAAGATCCCAAAGTGGGGGTGTCATCCGTTTCTCTCCCAAGGGCAGGCTCGCCATCCATGGAGCTGCCTAGTGTGCCTACCCCATCTCCCTCCCAACATTATGAATCGGACTCCTTAATCCCTACCTACCCACTATCATCCGTCCTTCCAGTCTTAGAGGACCATCTCCAGGGCCCGGATGCATGCAAACCCTCCTGCCCATTGTCAGTCCAGGTGGAGAGCGTAAACCCTACAGCATCTGAGCCTTTTGTCCCACCCGAAACCCTTGTGGGAGGCATTTCAACCTCTCGTCTGAAGCCTCTAGCCCTTCCCAATCCTCTGTACACCAACCAAAATACCCGGTCTTAGGCTAGTATTATGAAAGGGAACCGGGTATAGCAGAATGGATTAAAACTAAGTCATATGCCCAACTCGAGTAATCTCATTGACATTGAGGCTTTGGACTTAGTGGATGCTGAGGAAAAACTGGGTTTCTGCCTTGTGGGAATGTTTGCGGGCAGGTTCCCTGGTATAAAAGTAGTCATGGACCTCACCAAGCATTGGGGTGTTCAAACAAATGTGCATAACTATACTTCCGAGTGGCTGATTTTTAGATTCAAAACGGATGCTGATAGGTAACAGGTTCTTTAAGGGGGACCCTATGCTGTGTTTGGACGATCACTAATGCTCAAAATGATGGTGTCGGACTTCGATTTCTCTCTTGATGATGTGAGCATAATGCCCATATGGATAACGTTTCCAGCCTTGCCACTGGGATGCTGGAATATGAGAGCTTTAAGTAAGATTACCTCTACTATTGGCATTCCAGTGATGACCGATATGCTAACTACAAATTTTGATCTTGTGTTATATGTTGGAGTTCTTGTTGAAGTGGATGTGTCCAAGCCTCTAGTGAAGTTGGTGCCAATTCGTTTGCCATTTGGTAAAATCAAGCAGCAGGCAATCAGATTTGAATTTGAACCAGCCTATTGTAGCTTCTGTTGTAAATTTGGGCACGTTACAAATGTATGCATGGGGGAAAAATGAAAAAAAAGGAACAAAATCTGGCCCCCAAGACTGACGGCTTTGTAATTGGGCAGAAGAGAAAAACAAACAATCAGAAGAGGCATGTGTCGGCACTTGCTGGATAGGAAAATCCTTTAGGATCTCCATCACCTAATGTAATAAGGAATTCTTGCAATGATAAAGGGAAATAACCAGCTATCTGTTTGGAACAAAACACCAGCCATAGCACGCACACTTCCGTACCTATACCTTTATTCAATGACAATCAACTAGGCAAGCCTGCCACAAATAATAAACTTGGACAAAGACAGGCTGCTGAATATGATCGATGCACCATCCTTATCTGTTGGACCAAGTAGGAACATATTGGACAGAAGGGGTATGTCCAGGGTGAGACGTGGGGGACACCAACAATGGCGATCAAAATCACATCAGAATGTTCACATTACAAAGAGAATTTCTACCTCTCCTTCTAGGCATGAAGGCTGTGTTAATGATGCTCAAAAGCAAATAGGGAATGCCGGTAAGGCTACAGTCTAGGCAACAAGATTTATTTGCTCGATATGGAAGAAATATGCAAAACACAGTGTTGACTTGATTGGGGCCCAACGGGCACCAAATAGTCCTCAATGAGAGTAGCATGCTGGAATATTAGAGGGTTCAATAAGACCCTCAAGCATTATGGTGTTCAGAAATTTACTTCTAAACATCGTATTAACGTTATTAGATTACTGGAAATAAAGCTGACTCCTGTTAGGCTGGACAATATTTTACAAACCAAGTTCCTTAATTGGTCAGCTATTCATAACTTGGTCCAAGCTGATGGTGGAAGAATTGTTGGTGCAAATGTGGATGTCCAATTAATCTACTATACACCTCAAGCTATTACTGTGCGCATCACTTGTAAGATTACTCATTCTACATATTTCTTCACTTTCATTTATGCTTACAATTCTGTTGTGGCTCGTAGAAAATTATGGGAAGATATCCAGTTACTATCGTCTTCCATGTCGAAGGCATGGATCCTTCTAGGGGATTTTAATTCCTATTTGCATCTGGATGATTAACTTGGCGGTTCACTACCTTCAGCATACGAAATTAGGGATTTTGCGACATTATGTGTTGACACTGGCTTGGAAGACCTACCCTATGTCGGACCGAGGTTCTCTTGGACAAATTCTAGAGTATGGTCTAAACTGGATCGTGTTATGGGTAATGAGGCATGGTTTCAGTCTTCTATCCAGGCGTCGGTGGAATTTTTACCTATTAGCTGTATTTCTGATCATAGTCTTGCTATTTGGTCAGTGGTTGAGAACACTATGGGAGCTATTCATCTTTTTAGATTCGTTAATCTTTGGACTGACCATGTCTCTTTCCAGAATATTGTGCAATAGGCTTGGGAACAGCCATACGTAGGTTTCCACTAGTTCACCCTTTGTCGTCATTTGAAAATGCTAAAGCGTGACTTGCGAAAGCTAAACATACTGGAATTCTCTCACTTGTCTGATCGTGTTAAACATGTGAACCAGGCGGTAGTCAATGCCCAACAACTTCTACTTGCCAACCCTGTGGATCATAACCTTATGGCATATTTCAAGGAGTATAAACTTTCAACAATGCATATCACGGAGACAGAAATGAAGTTCTACCAACAACTTGCTAAGGGAAGGTATGTGGCTCATGCTGACAAAAACACACGTTAATTTTTCAACATTTTTAAACGAAATAAAAAGAGGAGCTTCATTGCGTTGATTCGGAAAGAGGACAGTAACATGACTGATAGCCCAAAAGATCTTGCTGATGAATTTGTGGATTATTTTCGGAAGACTCTTGGGACTAAGGTGAACTGCCAGGGAATCAATGTGGACTTTGTTAAGGCTGGCCCAATGGTTCCTCATGATTGCAAGATAATATACAGGATATCAAATTAGACCTACGGGACATTGGTGATTGCAAAGCCCCTGGCCCTGATGGTTACTCAGCATTATTCTTTAAGAAAGCTTGGGGTATGGTTGGCCAGAGTCTTTTTGATGCTGTATCAGAATTCTTCACTTCTGGGAAAATTCTTAAGCAGCTTAATCATTCTATTATCACCCTGGTTCCGAAATCTGATCATGCTGAGAGGGTGTGTGACTATAGACCTATCTCTTGCTGTAACGTGGTCTACAAGATTATTTCTAAGATCCTGGTTGACAGACTTAAATTGGTTGTACCTCACCTGGTAGACGCTTTCCAATCAGCATTCATACAAGACAAACTCATGACTGATAATATCTTGATGGTCCAGGAACTTATGCGTGTGTATAGTAGAAGACGAGTGTCTCCTCGATGCATAATAAAGGTGGAACTACGGAAGGCTTATGACTCAGTTAATTGGGTTTTTTTTTTACTAGATCTACTTCATGAGCATGGGTTCCCTCCTCTCTTTGTGAACTGCATTGAGCAATGTGTCACAACTACTTCGTTCTCTCTTGCTATCAATAGGACTGTCCATGGTTTCTTTACTGGTGCAAAGGGTCTACGCCAAGGGGATCCGGTCTCCTCCCTGTTGTTTGTTATTTGCTTAGAATATTTCTCACGGGTCGTCAAAGTGCACACACTTGGGACATTATTTAACTATCATCCCAAGTGTAAGGAGCTTAGGATTACTCACCATGCTTTTGCGGATGACCTTATGCTGTTTGCTAGGGGTGACTGCTCATCTATCCGCATTCTCCTTGATTACCTAAATGAATTTAAAAGATGCTCGGGTCTTGAAATCAATAAGGATAAGTCCAATATCTATCTTGCTGGGATCAGTATGAATGATTAGGAGAATATTCGAGATACTACTGGAATTCCCTTTTCTTGAATTCCCGTTCCGATACCTTAGCCTACCAATCATGATTGGTAGGATTAAGCTTACTTACTATAAACCATTGCTTGATCGCATTGGCTCATACATTGGATGTTGGTCCGCTCGGTCCTTCTCTTATGCTGGCCGCTTCCAACTGATCCAATCTGTTCTCCAAGGTGTAGAGTGTTTCTGGTTATCTATTCTCCCTACGCCATCTGTGGTCATCTGTCAGTTGGATAGGATGGCTAGGGATTTCCTGTGGGACTCAAAGAATTCTTTGGTTGCATGGAAGAATATCTGTCTTCCAAAAAATGAGGGCAGACTTGGATTGCAGAACTTGCACACTTGGAATGAAGCGCTACTGGCTAGAATCATTTGGGACATCCAAGCGGAGAAACAATCATTGTGGGTCAAATGGGTGAACCATTTCTATTTGAAGGGCAGATATGTTTGGGAGTGTGATCATCACGAGGAACTCTCACCGTTGTTTCGTAGGCTGTTAGCAATTAGAGACATGATCATGAAGCGCGAACGGGATATTCAACGTGCGGTTGATCTTTTTCATTCTTGGGTAATGTGCAATAATTCCTTCACTTGTCTTGCGTATGACTATCTGCGATCAAGTGCATAGACTGTGTATTGGGCCAATACCATATGAAAGCAAGAACTGACTCCCAAACACTCATTCATCCTTTTGTTGTGTGCTAAGTGTAGACTGAAAACTAAGGATACACTTGTGTTCAGGCTGGATAACTTGTCTTGTCCTCTGTGTAAGGCATATCCATAAACGACTAATCATCTATTCTTCAGATGCTCTATTTCTGCTACTATTTGGACGGAAGTGAAAAGGTGGCTTCGTCTACCAAATACTTTGCGTTCGGCTAAGTCTTGTCTCAGGTGGTATAAGCGCGGCAATCGTGGTACCTCGTGGTTTAGTAAGGCTAAATCTACTGCTTTGGCAGCCACTTTCTACTACATCTGGTGTGCTCGTAATAAGGCCATTTTTGAGGATGCGGTATGCCTACCGTTGGAGATTATAAAGAAAATTAAAACACATATGTACACTATTATTTTTACTTTGTACCCTGATGTTCTGCACACCTTTGAATCCTGTTTTGACAACCACTAGTTGGTAGTCTCCTTGACTGTAAACTAGTAACCCATGTAAATCCTTTTGATAAATATTAATATATTTACATTTGCATAAAAAAAAAACAAAACAAAACAAAATGCCACAACATCTACAAAGATATAAACAATGTTAATTCAAATTCTCAAGACTTAGCCTATGTTGCACCAAATATACAAGTTTGAACAAAACCAAACTCAACCAAATTAGTCTTAAAACAAATTCTTATACCAAAAGAAAAACAATAACTATACTATAATAAACAAAATTCGAGAAACTATAGCGGATAGGTTTCAAAAATTTCCATTTTCAAATTCTTTCAAATTTAAATCAGCTCAAAATTGTTTGAAACACTAATAAAATTGATAAAAACCTGGATAAGGAATATTATCAAACCATTCCCCCACACTTAAATTAGGCAACGTGCTCATTGCTCAAAATTAACACAAGAAGGCATCTCCAAAGGGAGCAAAAATTATAAAATGACAGATAAAGTTAAGCAATACTCCTCAAGTGCAATAAGCTCCAAAAGATATATAAATTGAAATAAAGAAATAAGTAGCTTCCAAGAAGACTTTATTCAATCCTGTAAAATAAAACACACATAAAAGAACAAAGAAAATAGTAACATAAAAGAAATAACACAAATGACTTAATAAAAATCATAAGAAAGAAAATAAAGAAAAATGCTCCCTCCCCCACACATAAGCTAGAAAGTATTTTTTTTTTTATCACAATGTAAAAGGATTTTATTGATCAAAAAAATATATTTGCATGATTGTTTACTAGTTTATGGTTAAGAAGACTATTAACTAGCAGAGTTGAAAACCATCCTCAAAACTACTCAGAATATTAGGGTACAATGTAAAAATAACAGTGTACACGTGTGTTTTGATCTTTTTCGAAATATCCAACAGTTGGCAAACGGTCCCCTCAAATAACGCTTTATTATGTGTAGTCCAAATGTAATAAAACGTGGCAGCCATAGCAGTAGCCTTCGCTTTTGTCATCCAGGAAGAGCCATGGTTGGCATGCTTGTACCACCTAAGACAAGAGCTAGCCATATCCAATTCATGTGGCAAGCCCAGCCACAAACGAATTTCCCTCCAGATAGATTCCGAAACATTACACTTGAAAAGTAAATGATTTGTCGTCTCCATATGTGTATTACAAAGAGGGCAAGATAAGTCATCCAAGTAGAACACAAGTGCATCTTTTGTCTTCAAACGTCCCTTAGCACACAGCTAGACCAAGAATAAGCTGTTTGGGGTAAGCCCCTGCTTCCAAATAGTTTTTGCCCAGAAAGCCCTCGATGAAGGCGCCTGAAGGTAATCGTAAGCCAAGGAGGTGAATGATGTGCCAGATGTCGCCCATGTATAGAGAAGAACAGAAGCAAAGAGGGAACCATTTTCTCGGTCAAGTATCAATTCCCGAAGTGCTAGGACTTTTCGAAGTAGAGGAGAATACTCCCTGTGGTGTTCAATCTCCCAAATAGATCTACCCTTTATGTAGTAGTGGTCTAAACATTGGACCCACAAGGACTGTTTCTCAGATTGTATGTCCCAGAAGATTCTAGTTAACAGTGTCGCATTCCAAGTCTGTAGATGACGCAAACCAAGTCCACCCGCATGCTTGGGTAGGCAAATATCCTTCCAGGAAACCAACGCCTTTTTTTAGTCCCATAGGAAATCTCGAGCCATCCTATCAAGCTGCGAAATCACTGCCGTTGGAGTGGGGAGAGTGGACAGCCAGAAATATTCAACTCCCTGAAGTACCGTTTGGATCAAAAGTAGGCGGACAGCATAAGACAGTGAGTGAGCATACTAACGGCCAATGTAGGAGCCAATTCTGTCCAGCAAAGGTCTATAGAGAAACAACCAGACTTTACCATGCATGATAGGTAGGCCCAAGTAACGAAAAGGAAATTCCCTAACAGGTATACCTGTATCGGCCAGAAGACCCACCTGGTTAGTGCTACCAATACTAGCCATAAAGATATTAGACTTTTCCTTATTAATTTGAAGGCCCGAGCTCCTCTTGAAATCATCAAGGCAGTCTAATAGAATGCAAATAGAGGGACGATCCCCCCTAGCAAACAGCATAAGATCATCCGCAAAAGAAAGATGGGTAATCCTTAAGCCCTTATACTTGGGATGATAGCGGAACAAAGTACCAAGTGTACACACTTTAACCATTCGAGAGAAATATTCCAAGCATATGACAAACAAGAGTGGAGAGATAGGATCACCCTGTTGAAAACCTTTTTTGCCCTTAAAGAAACCGTGCACTGTCCCATTAATAGTAACAGAGAAAGAGGTAGTGGTGACACACTGTTGAATCCATTCCACGAAGAGCTATGGGAAACCCAATTCAGTAAGTAATTCTAGTAAGAAATCCCAATTTATTGAATCATATACCTTCCTCAGGTCCACCTTGACCATACATCGGAGGGAAACTCTTGTCCTCCCGTACGTACACAGAAGCTCCTAAATAAGTAGGATGTTATCAACCATGAGTCTGTACTTAATGAAAGCCGTCTGTGAGATGTCCATAAGATGAGGAAGAATAATTTTGAGCCTATCTGCCAAAATTTTTGAGATTATCTTGTACACTACGTTACAACAAGAAATTAGTCTAAAGTCCCCCACTCTTTCCGCATGTGCAGACTTAGTAACAAGCGTGATCACAGAATGGTTGATCTGCTTGAGGATTCTGCCAGACAAGAAGAATTCCTTAATTGTATCACATAGGCTTCTTGCAACCATACCCCAAGCCTTCTTAAAAAATAACGCAAAGTACCCATCCGGTCTTGGTGCCTTGCAGTCACCAATGTCCCACAGTGCTAGTTTAATATCTTGATCAGAGATCGGCCTAACCAAGTTATCCTTCAGGTTATAAGGGACCATTTGTCCAGCATGAACAAAGTCCACATTGATGCATTGGCAGTCGACTCTCGTCCCCAGAAGATTACGATAGTGTTCAACAAATTCATTAGCAAGAGCCATTGGACTGTCAGTCATAGAACCATCATCCTTGAGAATAGAAGTGATGAAACTCCTCTTTTTGTTTCTTTTGACAATGTTAAAGAAGTAGCGAGTATTCTTGTCAGTATGAGCTACATACTTCCCTTTTGCAAGTAGCCGGTAGAACTTCAACTCGCATCCACAAGACGCCAAGCAAACAATTTGCACTCTTTGGACTTAGAGATAAGATCCAGGTCATGTGGGTTATCAATTAATTGCAGTTGGATAGTTAGTACATCCTTGTTCGCTTATTCAACACGTCCAGATAAATGTGAGAATTCAGATCTGTTTAATCTCCGCGGTCCCTCTTAAGGTCTTTTAGCTAATGACAAAAAGTAAACTGGTGGTATCCTAAGTAGGGACAGCGCTACACATCCTAAAATAAATCCTGAAATGAGGCATGGTCAGCCCATAAATTAAGGAACCTGAACGGACGAAGAGAATCACCCCAATTGTCAACTAGAGACCAAAGGCACGGACAGTGATTAGACAGATAACCAATGGGGAAGAACTCAAAAAACGCCTAGACGTTGCATTGGAACCATGCATCATTACCCATCACCCTATCCAGTTTAGACCACACCTTGGAATTTGTCCAAATAAATCGCTACCCAACATAAGGAAGGTCTTCCAGGCCCGTGTTAGTGCAGCTTGCTGCGAAGTCCTTAATTTCATAATTTGAAGGTGGGATACCCCCAATCTTATTATCAATATGTAGGTAAGCATTAAAATCCCCCATACGTATCCATGGTTCAGACAGAGCAGTAGATAGGTACTCAATTGCCTCCCACAACGCCCTACGTGCCACAACAGAGTTGAAAGCATAAATAAAACTAAAATAATAAGAAACATGAGTAACCTTATAGGTGATACGAACAGTAATCTCCTAGGGCAAATAGTGAAATAACTGAATAGCCACCATAGCAGCATTCCAAAGGATGATCACCCTACCCCCCTCCATCTTAACCAAATTATGTATGAATGACCAGTTAGACAACTTGGTCAGCATGATATTGTCCAATCCATCCACATCCAATTTTGTCTCCAGTAATCCAATAACGTCAACACGATGTTTAAAGATAAACTCCAAAACCCCGTGATGTTTAAGGGTCATGTTAAACCCTCAAATATTCCAGCATGTAACTCTCATTGGGGATTGACTAGTGGCCGTTGGGCACCAATCAAGTCAACACTTCGATTAGCATATTTCTTCCATACAGATCGTATAAACCTTGTGGCATGCTTTGTTGCCGTTCCAGTATTCAGAGACAACTTAGGGACTTCCTCTAAGCTTTGGTCATTCCCAGTGGAGGTTACCAATGTTCTCTTTTGAAAATGAATATTCCTCTGTGAATTTGAACGGGATTGTACCCATCCCAACCATCTAATTCTTGAGCTCCCCCTTCTCTCCTTAATCTGATCACCATGCCCAATGAACACATACATGGCACCCTGTGCATTAACTCCAACATGCTCTGAATTAACTATGGGGACAGTATGCGCAGTAGCCCCAGCTTGAACGAGCTTGTCCTTGGCTGCCGCATGGTCGTGTCCCTGTGCACTAGTTGACACAGCATACATGCTTTTCTCAATTCGTTCCTGTCCAACGTACTGTACAGGAGCCTTTCCTTTATCAATGTGGTTAGGGCTTGTCCCCGTTGGTGAAGACGCACGCATGCCAAGGTCATGTCCAACAGGTGCAGACCGGGTTCTTGTTCTTTTCAGTCGCTTGTCCATTTCCAGGGTGTTGGATGTATTCCTTTTGGAGTTCAGCAACTGTTCTTTCTTTTTCATCTTATCCCCCATACAAGCCTCCGTATAATGTCCAAACTTAGAACAGTGGTTACAAAATGCAGGTTCATACTCAAACCGCACAGCCTGCTGTTTTATTTTCCCAGATGGGAGACAGATTAGAACCACCTTCACTAGTGGTTTAGAAACATCGACCTCCACCAGGACTCTAGCATAGGACAAACGATCTAGTTTAGCAGTGAGTATGTTTGACATAATAGGGATGCCAACAACAGATGCTATCTTACTCAGTGCAATCTCATTCCAGCAACCAAAAGGCAGTGTTGGGAATGTTATCCATATGGGCAATATACTAACCTCATCCAAAGAGAAATTAAATTAAGATGACATTTTCTTGAGCATTAATGACCTACCAAATACTGCATAAGACCCCCCCATGGAGAACCAACTGTCTGTCAACATCAGAATTAAACCAAAAAATAATCCAACCGGAGGCATGTGTGTGAACCTTAGTCTGAACACCCTACTGTTTTGTAATATCCAGAAAAACTTTCATACCCGGGAACCGTCCAGCAAACATCCCAATTAGACAGTAGCCTAACTTTGCCTCCACATCCACGAAGTCCAGAACATTAATGTTGATTAAGTCGCCAAAGTTAGGAATGTGCCTTAACTGCATTCCATTGCTTATATCACGGTTCCTTTTAACAACATTTGCCTAAGAGTGAATAGGGTTATTTGAACACACTGAAATATGGTTGGTCTTAGTGGCCTGCACAGAACTGTTAGTGTCGACCACACTTGGGACAGTATGTGCAGAAGGCACATGAGCAGAATGAGTGGGCATGCTCCCAACAGCTGGGGCCGACAAGCACAATGGTTGTTTGGGTTCTGTGGATATCAGATGTGGGACCAGGTCAGCGGGTGTAGTTGAAAAAAGAGGATTGGTGTCAGGATTCATCGCAAACTCAGGTTGGGATACAGATGAGGAGAAGGTGTTTGGCTTGTCCAGTTCGAGTACAACAGATAGCAGAGACTCTGACTGGGGGAGGGTTAAAGTTGTCTGGGGTGTGAGGGAAGACGGCACCCCAGAAACACTTGTCTTCATTTGACCTCTGGTCTGGACCATTAGGTCTAGCCCTTCAGACCCAAAGGCTGGCTACTAGAGTAAGAACTGACAAGGGGAAGAAATAAGTGGTAGGTAATTCCTCGGGGTAGGTGGTTTAGAAAACTGACAGCAAAAGATGCAGTTCTATAGGCCAGACTGGAGGTGGTATGGATGATGGAATTTCGAATTTGAAACCAGTATCTGGGATGTAGACCAAGCCAAATCAATATGTTAACCAAGACTAACAAACTGGTTTCATCAAGAAGTAGGTGGTTTATGCAGATCAAACGTACCGGATGACTGGAATAGAAGATAGAAGAAGAAGCAAAACCAAACCAATAAGACAGATAAACACAAGAAAAAGGTTCATAATCATCCACAACAATCTGGTAACTAGGGGAGCAAATACTACATTTGATACTACACACATACAAGGATGACAATATAACCAGAACAAAAAACTGTAGGAACGTGAATATGACTAGCAGGAGCAACGGGTAATAGCAACAAGCAGATACTCATACAGGAACCAACAACGTAATGCAACCCTAGATTAGCAGAACCCAAACGAATCCGAACTCCACCACTGAAATCTTAGTCAGGAGGGACGGAGATCACCAAAGAACAACCATAAATATTACTGCTACACACACCACAACCAGAACCACACTAGTAATTGGATAGCATATACATTATAGAGACAAACCAGCAGAGGAGTCATGTACTAGTAGCTAAGCTAGAGTTTCTATCATGTTGAGCAAGACGCGAAAAGAGTACTCACAAGAGTTGAGAGCTTCTCTCTCTACCTCTTCCTCTTGCTAGCATTCAACCGTAGAAACATGTTTTACAACTAGAAAGTATTTTCCTTATGAGGAAGGGGAAAGGCACATAACAACTTGACAGAACAAGATAATGCTATAAAATCCCTAATCACATAAAAAAAAAAAACTCTTTTCATTCATCATGCTTTCTCATCATCCCCTATGGAATGAAATTAATGCTCAATGAACATTGTAGGATTGTAGAATATTAAAATAAGAGAGTTTTTTGTAAGAAACAAGGTTCATGGAAAATATTTTTAATGAATGTAAATGTATGACCCTCATTCCATAGCACATTTTGAGATATACAAATCAACTTCCCAATATAAAGAAGCAAATTATGTCTAAAAAGTATATAAACATTAGACTCACCAATTATCCCTTCAAAAGATTTGCCACAATGAAAATTCCCCTTTAAACTTAGTAATTAAGTTTTTAAAGATGGGATCAAGAAATCCTTAATTTTCCATGCATGGTCTGCAAAAACTAAGCTACTTCCCTTTGAACGGGGTGAAAGGTAGCGGTTATTAGCATACTCCAAGGGTTTCGTACTTTGTAGCATTGAAAAGTCCAACTCCTTGAGGTATGTCAAATTTAATACATCATCATATGTACCATTGTTCTCCAAGAATTGAGAGGAATCTACAAAATCATGTGACAAAGAGAAATTAGGAGAATTAGCACGTAAAGTAGACTTGAATACTTTTCTTTCCACATTGTGCAATTATTCCTCATAGCCTCTCTCTTCTTCTTGGGGGAGGGGGGGGGTTTCCTTTTCAAATATATGGGCTTTGACACTCAAAGGGCATAGTTGTTCTCCTATTTGAGTCAAAGATGTAATATACCTCCATTTTTTGTACTTTTACTAGCTCCTACTCTACATAGAATAAGAATTTCTACCAGTGGCCAAAAGAAGAAATGATCAATATAATGAGATGAACATCTTATGTAATAAAAATATCCAAGAGTATTATTGAAATTTTAAGACTTAGAGGGACCTAGATGGAATTTTTGGAATTGTTCTACCGCTATCCTAAATATTTAGATTGCGACTATTTTTAATAAAATGAGAGTTTGGGAGTGCATTTAGAATAAAAATTGATCAGTGTGATTGGACGAATGTTCTGGAATAAATTAAGCTATCGGATGTATCAGGGGCATTTTCGTAATTTTGACTGCGATACGGATTTTGACCACAAATTGGCAAGAATTGAGAAGGAAATTAGGAGTTTTGATTCCTACCATTGAATTCAGTGAAATTTATAGATTCCATTAGTGGAATAAAATATTTTCCCGATACGAATCCAAATTATAGTTATTTTCTGAAGAAAAGGTCGTGTTTACGATGTATGATTAAATTCCATCACGGAATTTGGGCATATTATGCAAACTAGTTTAACAAGGCATAGGAAATATATTTGGAATTAATGCAAACTAAAAGTATTAGTTGCCTAACCACTAAGTTAACAGCAACAGGGAAAGCTATTGGATCTAGTAAAGAAACACAAACCTGGAGAAAAGTAAAATATATCTAGCTGGTAGCACTTCACATTTTGAGAATAACAATCAGTACTTCTCATTCTGTGCACTTCTTATTAAAATCTTAATGTCCTATGCTACATAGAACTGTCAAGTAGCATTTGTAATCTTCTAATATGCAGAAATAACTAAGAAAAAGAATACACAAAGTAGGTGTTTAGGAACCAAAAATTTCTATATCACATGAAAAAGCGCTGTAGTTTAACTACATAGCTGGGTAACTGGGACTGCCATCACATTCTGGCACTACCCATTCAATGTTCTACTTTGGGTTTTTAATATCACAAGCCTATAGAAAGGATTACAAGTTTTAAGTTCTGATGTTGCTGCAATTCAAGTAAAACTAAGATAAGGGGAAAATGGTAAGCACCAAGATGGCTATATTATCTGTCTTTTACAGTAGATGAGTCTCGTTGACTAATCAACTATAAACCAATACGTGTGCAATGAGAACAAAAATGGAAGATGGTAGCAGAAGGTATAGTTTAGTAAGAGTTCCTAGAAGTTATTGACAATATGTGTAAAATTTGAAGGCATTCAGAGAATAAAATTATCATTTTGCTTTACATTATTATAGTTCCAAATGACTGATTAATAATTTTATAAGGGTCAGATGCAATTCGCAATTGACATTTAACTCTAACATGTTGTAACAGGGTAAATAAGGTAAGAAAGATTATATTAAAAAGTTTTCAATATATTTTCTAGGTGTTTTTCTAATTGGGGGTGTCAGTAAAAATTCAGTCCTTGAAAGATATGGACTTGTTCTCCAAACTTGGATTCTTTTTTCTTTAAGTAGGTTCACAAGTTGAGGAATTTGAGGGTCTCTCAGTCTAAGATGAACTGGCTGGTCCAAAGATAATGGTTTATATTGCTCCTAAAGAATAAAAAAAAAAAAAGAAAGTAAAATAAATAGCAATAGCAATTAGACTATAGAACTAGTTTCCTTTGTAAATTATAAACTTTCACTTTAATTTTTCAACCTAGGTCCATTAAAGCACCATCAAGAAATTGCTTGAGCTTCGTTCTGACAATCTAATATGTTCTGCTTGAACATCTTTCAGCTCTAACAATTAATCTATTACCAAAAAAGTGTGGATAGGGGTTTTAGATTTGCAACTCTGTGTTTTAGTATTTTTTAAATAGTCTACTATGGCCTTTGGAATTTATTATGCATTCCTTAATTTACCGTTGGAATTTATGTGATAATCTACAATTATAATGTATAATCGTTCTACTATCTACACCGAAAAGGGATGCAAAAAGAGGAAACTACTTTATTAAGAAAAACCTTTTAGTTTTCAGTTCAAAGACATGATCAAAACCTTCAAGTTTCTAGACATTATAATGAAATCATGTACAAATATATTAGTGTTGCACTTTCTAACTTTGACCCTTTCTCTATTATCTCCAATATGGTATTAAAAGACTTAGCAAAAGTGAATTTTGGCTAGGTAATGTGTCATTTCTTGGCCATATGGTATCCAAGGATAGAATCAAAGTGGACTAGAAAAAGTTTAAGTGGTTTTATATTGGAAATAGCTAGGGAGCATCACTGAGATCAGAAGCTTCTTAGGGTTGGCTGGTTATTACAGGTAGTTTATTAAGGGGTTTTCAACTTTAACATCACCTATGACCCGATTGTTAAGGAAAGATGTAGCCTTTTTCTGGAGTGAGAAGTGCGAGAAAAGTTTCCAAGACCTAAAGCAGAGATTAATGACAGTCCCAGTACTAAGTTTGCTAAAAGGAGTTAAACCCTACGTTTTATATACCGACGCATCTAAGAAGGGTTTAGGAGCGGTGTTGATGTAGGATAGGAAGGTAATAGCCTATGCCTAGCGGAAGTTGAAGCCTTATGAAATTAATTATCCGACGCACGATTTGGAGCTGGCTACCATTGTTTTTGCTTTCAAGAAATGGTGAAATTATTTATATGTAGCCGAGTATGAAGTGTAACACCCCACGACTACGTACCCTAAAAAGGCGGGGATGTCACCCCGTCCCGTAGGACAAGGGGTCTTTAGAACGAGGTATAAAATATAAAGGCAATCTCCAAAAGGATCAACTTAGATAAATAAAGAAATATTCTTATTACATCAGGCTCAACTTGGAGCAAAACGAAATAAACAAAGTATTGTTTAGAAGCATAAGCAATAAATGTCTCCTAGAACGGATAGAGAAAATAGCAAAAGCTCCAACTATTACATGCCCCCACTGACTCAGCACAATCTACCTCCTGAAAACATGGTGTAAAATGGTGTGAGAATAAATCTCAGTAAGTCCTGTGTGTGCACGTGGTGTTTTGAATAGTACGTGCATGCAAAGTGTACAACATTTGTAAAAATAATTTGGCAAGTCATAAACAATCTCTTTTCACAAGGAGTGGGTTTTTCTCATTGTCACACTTTGTACAAAATAAATCCTCCACTCGGATAAAAGTCATGTCACCACACGTTGGGCTCCATGAGAACAAGTTGGCCAAGGCACCACACTTGGTGCACCTTGTCCAGACCAGATTACCACACGTTGGGCGTTCTGATCAAGGTGAGTGTACAGCCCACCGGGTGAGATACTCCTCCATCTCTACACCTAACAAAACCATCCGGGTGTCCATGCCGGGAATATAAATAATACCTTTCAGGTATAATGCTAGCTCAGACTGGCCTGACCATCCAACACTGTCGCCTTTTCAAGCAGAGTTTATCTTCTGGAGGTGGCCTCTTGCCAGAAGACTCATGCTAGCCCTCCAAGACTAGTATTGTTAGCCTACCCTTATTGAGTACTCAACGAACATATCCGTCAATTCCTGATTCAAAATATTTCCATACCTTGGCTTTGTAAAACATGGTTTTCTTTAGAAGAGATTTCTAAAAATTTAAGGAAAAGAATAGTTTTCTTGCTAAAAACCGTTAGTTTGACAAAACCGTTTAAAGAATAAATATCCACGTTTACAACCTAGGCAAACACAGTTTGACAATAGCTTTGCAAAGCTTCACAACATTGACTCGCCATCACAACCTTTAACAAAACAATTTATAAAAGGACTTACCATCACAACATTTAATAAAAGAGTTTATGCAAGGACTTACTTGATATGCCTTAGATAAATAAGATAAATTCACAGCTGGCTTTCCTCAATTATCCTCCTGATCTAAACCATATAATATAATGATCAGGGTCTCAATTAATTCAAACATGCTCTAATCCCATTTATTTTCATAACAATTCGCAATCTCCTATTTAATTCCAAGTAAACTATTCAATCCCCAAAGATCAAATAATACGACCACATGTTTATCTCGCTAATAAACACCATTAAACTTTACTTTCAACCTCAAGGGTGGGTATTCCCTTACCTTGCAACTACCGGGTAATGAGGTCTCGATGCTCCTATGGTGATCGTCCCGAGTTCGCTTGAGAAGAACAGAGAAGCTACCTCATTTGCTTCACTTGACCGAAAATTAAGGAAGAAGAGGAAATCAACCTCTATAGGGCGTGATTTAAGGGTAGAAGAAAGAGAAAAGAATCATTAGAGAAAACGGCATCAAGAGGTTGAAAGGATTTGTGCTTACCTTAAGGTGTGTTCGATTTTTGCTTGGAATAACTCTTGTGGTTTCGAAAATTTGCTGAGAGATGTTGCTGAAATTTTCATGTAGAATGGAGAGGATGAACGGTGGTTATGGTTTAAAATTGGAGAAGATTGGTTTAGGGTTAGATGGTGATGTTTAGATAGACTCCTAATGGCTTTAGGTTTCTTGGACAGCAAAGGCGGAATTCCCAGCTTGCGCGCGCCTCCTTGCTGCCGATTTTAGGGGAGTTTTATGGAAGGAAAAATTCTGCAATTTGCTCCTCTATGCTGGCCAAAATACTGCTCAAAGGAAGGGCTAAATGTGTTCGGAATTTTGGGCCAAACAAGGAAGAGTTTGAGTGGATGTTGATGACTGAAAAATCCTGTGCAAGCTGTGCGAAATTGCTGAACAAAAGGAGAAGAAATTCTGGATTGTTCAGGCTGTAATTCTACCAAAATTTCCAGGGAAAAGGTGAGGGTTTTGGGCACTGAAATTGGCTTAATCAACAAGGAGTTTTGGTAGGTTTTGGAGTGCAAAATTTCGTGTGTTTTGGAGTGCACAGCTGGACGAAAATTCTATGCAAGCTGACCGAATTTTTCTGGTTTCCAAGCTGCCGAAAATTAGTAATTTTTGGTGATAGAAATTCTGGTTTTGTGCAGCTAAGGTAGTTGAATTATTAAGGAGTGTTCTAGGTGGTTTGAGCTAGGATTTTCAGAGTTGGATTGTAACTAAAGATGGCTGGAATTTCGGACAGCTTATGTAGATACAAAGCTGCCGAAATTCAGCTAGGAAAAGGAAGAAATCCTAGTTGAATTTGGATTGAAATAAAATCTGGTTTTATCAAGGATTTGGATAGGATTTCCTCTAGTCCTAGAAGAGTTTGGATTGAGCTAAAGGTGCTCCAATGTGGCGGACAAAAGCTGGAAAATTTCCAAAATATTTCCAGCTTATGGTTTCTGAAAATTCAAGGGAACAAAAGCTGAAAATAAAACAAATTTCATCCTTAGCTAAAATCCTTGAACTTAGGAGTTAAATATAGAGTCTTACTCCTATGGAAGTGGCGTTTAAACCCAAAGAAAATATCTAATACTTTAGTTAAAATATTTCTCTAAAACAATTAAATAAATAAAAGGATTATGGCTAGAATTCTTGAAGAGGTGAAATAAGATTTTTCCCTAATATATTCCCTAACTCTAATATTCATCAAGAAGAGTTTTATACCACTTGAAATTCTTCAAAGTGGCTCCTAGCTAGGGGTTTTTTCGAAAATCCTAAGGAACATAAGCTGAAAATTAAAGGTGAACTTTATTCACACCAAAGTCCTTGAATTTAGGAAATAAATATAGAGACTTATTTCCTTGGAGTAAAAATACTAAAATTTCTCTAGGATAGCTAGATTCTTTTTCGGCCAAGATAAGAAACGGTCTAAAGAAAAGAATTTCAAGAAGAGAAACTTACTTCACAAAAGGTAGGATTCGAACTCGGGCCACCAAAGGAAATCACCAACCTCCCCGCTATTCCAAAACAACTCCAATGCTAATTTTTCTACAAGAAATTCTTACCACCCCTATACTCATCCTTCCAAATCTTCAACCAAACCTCCCTTAACCAAATCTTTAACAACACAACTATTTCACATCAATTAATTCAAATGCAAGGGTAACGGAAAAATTCACATGCATCCATGCAAATATAATTATTCTAGCTACCACATAAAATGCAAGATGCTATGCAATGCATGACTTTTTCCCATAGTCAAAGGTGGTTTTGGGCGGGGTATTACATGAAGTGTTTATGGACCACAAGGGTCTGAAATATACATTTACATAGAAGGACTTGAATTTGAGGCAGTGGAGATGGATGGAATTTTTGGAAGAATATCGTTGTCCTATCAAATACCACCCAGGAAAGGCTAACGTAGTTGCTGATGCCATGAATCGTAAAGTTAAAATGGCTAGATTGAGAATTCAAGAGATTCAAGCAGTCCAATAGGTGTTCGATAGGAGGACTGAGGTATAGGAAGGAAGGATTTATATCAGCAATCTAAAATTAATACCGGATCTAAGGCAGGAAATCATCAGAGCACAGCAAAGCAATGCAGAGTTTCAATATTTTAAGGACAAAGAACTTAAGCGGGAAGACAGTGATTTCTGGCAAGACGAGGTAAGAGTAATGTACTTCCCAAAATCGTTTGTGTGTGCTTGATGAGCAGTAGTTGAGGGAAAAGATTTTAGAAGAGGCACATAGAAGGAAGGATGCTATTCATCCAAGAGAAGTGCAAATGTATCAACACTTGAAGAAAGCCTATTGGTGGCCTAAAATGAAGAAGGACATGGTGAGGTATGTCTCCATGTGCCTGGCCTATTAGAAGGTTAAAACAAAACACAAAAAGATAGCAGGATTATTGCAACATTTACCAATACCCGAATGGAAATGGGAGGAGGTAACTATGGACTTTGTTACTGGACTACCTATGTCAAAGACCTAAAAGGATACCATATGGTTAGTGGTTGATAGATTGACTAAATTAGTGCATTTTATTCCAGTGAACTTAACAGATTCAATAGAAAAGTTAGCACAAACATATGTGCGGAAGATAGTTAGATTGCATGGATTACATTCAAGTATTGTGTCTGACCGAAACCTGAGGTTTACATCTCAATTTTAGGCCAAGTTTCAAGAATTAATGGGTTCTAATTCGAAGTTTAGCACGATGGCACACCTGCAAATCGATGGTTAATTAGAGAAGGTTATTCAGATATTAGAAGATATTGTAAGAGCTTACGTATTAGATTTTGGGGATAAGTGGATTGATTGCGTACTATATGTGGAATTGACTTACAATAATAGCTAGCAATCTTCAATTGGTATGGCTCTTTATGAAGTGTTGTATGGACATAAGTGTTAAGTGCATTTGTACTGGAGTTGGTCAGAAAACGGTCACAAAAGCAAGTCTGAAGAAATTTGCATTCAGGAAATGTTAGATAAAGTGAAAATGATCAGAAAGAGATTGAAAGTGACTTAGAACTAACAAAAGAGTGATACAGACAATAGGTAAAGGGAGTTAGATTTCTAGGTAGTAGACAGTGTGTATTTAAGATTAACTCCTAGTAGGGGAATCTTGAAGCATCCAAAAGGTGGGAAGCTGAATACGAGATATTCGGGACCATTCCCATTCATAGAAGAATTGGGCCTGTTGCTTATATGCTAGATTTTCAAGATGGTTTAATAGCAATACATGATGTAATGTCACAGCTGAAGAAGTACAATGTTGATCCAAGATATTTTCTGAATGATGAACCGCTGGTATTGCAACCTGACTTGAGTTATGTAGAGAAACCAATCAAAAATTTGGGCCAAAGTGTTAAGACTCTCTAGAACAAACAGATACTAATGGTGAAAGTGTAATGGGAGAATCATGACACCCAAAATGCCACGTAGGAGACGAAAGAATGGGTGAAGTAGAAATACCCTGACTTGAGAAAAAGGTACAAGCTGAATTTCGGGATGAAATTCTTCTAAGGTGAGAAGGATGTAAAATCCCACCTAAATCTACTCTAGAATTAGAGGGATGGGATGCATATCATATCATATTTCATAAAAATATATTTCTTAGATGAATTCGTGTGTCTTAGAATTGTGATATATAGGTTATATGATTTATTTATGATTATTGAGTATTGAGGGTAATTAGGGAATTTTACTTGAGGATGAATTAGGAAGGGGCATGAGATTTAGAAAGGAAGAGAAATAGGTTGGAAAAATAAGAACAAGAATTAATGTGATTAAGTGGTTAGAGTTTTGTGGTTAATTTCTAATGTCTTGAGTTAAAATCCAATCAACTAAGTATTACTTTTAATTTTCCTAACTAATGTTTTAATTTTTCTTCTTACATTCCATGAAGCTAGGAATATTGTCTTAGGGAAGACATGATGGTAATATTCTAACCATGTGATCTTGTCCTAAAAGAGAATCTAGTGGAATTCTAATCTCCATCATTTTAGCAATCCATGTCCTATCCTATTTGAATTTGAAAATATTCCTATTTCTTTAATTCTTTTCAGTTTCTAATAAATGTCTTGGA
Source organism: Voacanga thouarsii (assembly GCA_026120185.1). Lineage (NCBI taxonomy): Eukaryota > Viridiplantae > Streptophyta > Magnoliopsida > Gentianales > Apocynaceae > Voacanga > Voacanga thouarsii. The sequence continues at coordinate 476,824 of JANUWF010000528.1, read as the reverse complement.
TAAATCTTGGACTTGAATTTCGAAAGAAAATTCCCGCTCTTGAGATAGGAGATGACCGAAATATAGGAGGAAAAATAGCGAGATGGTTTCCAATTAAATCACCATAGTTTCTTCTTCAAAGAACTATGCTTCACTTGTTCTTGTTTTGGTATAAATCTGGAATTTTTTCCAGCCTTTCCTCTTGGCTGGATGTACCAAAAATGCAGCTCATTTGCCTATTATTTTTTTGTTAGCAAGCAACCATTTTCGTGTTGGTAAGAAGCTGAAAATTCCTTTGAAAATTTGCAGCTCTTGTAGCCTCACCAAACCATAAATTTTCAAGCAAACTACTAAGTTTTTAGACATGGAAGTTGGGCAATCAGCCCATGCATAAGATCATCTAAAACTCCCCTCTTTCTTCTTCAAGATGGTGGTTCGAAAACCACTATTAATGGACCTTCAAACACTCCTAAGTTTTAGTTGTAAATCCATTTCAAAACAATTCAAAATTTCTGCTAACAAATCATTCTGTAATCTAAGAATTCTTGTGGCTAAATTCCAGAATTTTTCCAGCTTGCATAGCAAAGGTAAAAACCGTTTTCTTCTTCACTCACCTTCATCATTTCGGCCACATTGAAGCTATGGCTAAACATCTTGTCTTCTTCATCAACTTTGTCCATTAGAGCTCCATTAAAACACCTCGAATCTCTCCTAACTTCACTCTATTCACAACTTTTCAAACTCGAAAATTAAATCCCAGATTTTACTCCCTTAAACTCTCATATAGCTAGAGTAGTAAACCAGAATTTCTTCCTCTCTTGTACAGCCATTTTCAGCCAGCATAAACGTGGGATAATTCTCCATTTCACAACCAAGATATAGCTAGATTAGCAACCCACCATTGAAGGACTAAAGATCTTGAAGAAGAAATCACCTTAACAAATCTTCTACATCAAAAACCTCCACATTTTTCTCATTTTGAAATTCAAACTAGTTCTACTCTTTCTCTCTCTCTTGGACCCGAATTTTGATTATTTCGGAGAAAAAGTGAAATCATGGTTAAAAGAAATGGTATGTGGGGCGTTTTGAGATTGGTACCCATGAACATGTATAAACTTCTGAGAGGTTGCATGATGAATTCATGCAAGACATATAGAATTAAGGAATTACAAAATAAATAAAGGAATGATATATTTAATTATGATTGGAACACATCACTTGTGCAGCCATTTAATATATGTCTTGCACAACTTAATTGGCCAATATTTTGACCAAGAAGAGGTGGTGGAATGGCTAAAAATAGCCAGAAATTTGACGGCCACAAGAATGAATAGAAGTGGAAAATTTAAGGAGGAAAATCATAGGAAATGATGTGCATTTTCATGCTTGCAACACACCTCCATGTAAATCACCACACAATCGGCCAAAAATTCTAATGAAATGTGGCAGTGGGAAGGCTATTTGATAGATAGAAATTCGGTAGCTTGAAGGGAAAAAATAAGAGAAAATAACAAACTACCATTCTGAAGCCTATTACATTAAATAAATGCAAATAAGAATTTATGTTTTCCAGGTTTGGCAGTATTGGTAGAAAATTCATAACCTTCTATACATAAGTCAAAATCATGTCAAATTTGTTCGAAAATCTTCCTAGGACATTTATCTACAAAGTCTAGTTCATGGATTTCCACCATCTATGGGCATTTTGTACAGTTTAATCCAAAAATGAGACATAGTTTACACAAGCATAGCAAAATTCTCTGTTTTGCTCATTCTTTTGCACCAATTATATCTTTCCATTTTTCTATAGAACTTACCCCATCTAAGCCTTTCTAATCCATGTTGAGACTCAACTGAAAGTGTTTTAGCCACCCTTTCACCCCAGCTCTCTTAAAATTGTTCAAAATAGAACACAAGTTCAACATGGCAAACAAGCATTTTTTTTTTCTTGAACTATATACAACCAGCTTTAATTCTTTCCATTCCCATGCCTTTATCTTGTCACAACTCCTCCCAAATCTAGTTCTACAATCATCCTAACATCTCAGGGAATGCTTATATTTAGGCATTTCAGTTTAGTACCTCAAAACCACAACTATTTCAAGTTTTTGGATACACTAACAACATTTGCACAAAAATGGTGTATTTCAAACAATATACACAAACATATGGATTCCAATGTTTTTATGTATCTGTCTTCTCTATTGTCATTTTAGCAAATATATACCACCAAAAAGTGTCATTCTTTCATTTATTCCTTTTGTATTCAAATCAAGGACCTATATCTTGTCACAACTAACTATTCATACCGTGGACACCCTATTCTTTTCTTTTCTCGTTAGTTTGGCATTGTAGTCTCAACGGTTTAGTATTTCATGCAAGAAATTGTTTAATGACTCTGTCCATATGTTTTTTTTCCTTGTTTTAGCTTCCTTGTGTAGAATATTTTATTTTATTGATTAATGACTCTGGTATTGTGTGTTTTTTACAATGAATGTTAGATGAATTAAGGTGGCCTTGTGCCTGGAAAATGTTCAAGTTATAAGGGAAACTCTGTTAATTTTTTTTAAAGGATTAAGAATACACAAATCGATAGTTGATAGTATTTCTTCGGTATCATTATTCAATCTTTCTTCCATAATTTATAACGAGTATATTAGGGTCCTCAACCTTCACAATCACCATCGTTCTTCATTCGAATTATACAAATGCTAATAAGCTACATGGTTATGGCATAAATGTAGATGGATGATCGTAGTTAGATGTGCAGAAGACATGTACAGGGGATTAAAGGAATTACATCTGAGTTTGAACAAGGGGTCAAGTGATTCATTGCATATTGTTTGTCAACTGGTCCAACCTTAGTTATAAGGTGTCCATGTGGAAAGTGTAAAAACAAAGTGTACCTTTCCCCAGATGAAGTAGAGCTGCACCTATACAGATTTGGGTTTGTTGCTAATTACCGAAGATGGACTAGTCATGGTGAGGGTATCAATCCGTCGCCAGTCACAATAACCGGCACTTGTACAACTACAGTCGAGTCAAGCTCTAATAATCCGTATCGAGATATGGTGATTGATGCAGTTGGACATCAATTTCCCACTGACCCTTCATCATCGGAGAATGTTGAGGAACCACCTAACCCAAATGTGCAAAAATTTTATGACATGCTGAGAACTTCAAAAACTCCTATATGGGATAGATTCAAGAATCATAGTACGTTATCAGTCGTTTCTCAGCTTTTGAATATTAAATCTAAAAACAATGTGTCGGAGAAATGCTTTAATCAGGTGATGCAATTGATGAAGGAGGTATTACCAAGTAGTAATAAGCTTCCGGATGACTTCTATCAAACAAAGAAGTTGGTATCTGGTCTAGGACTACCTATTCAGAAGACAGATGTCTGCCCAAATGGATGCATGCTCTACTGGAAGGACAACAGTGTTAGGAGAGATTGCAAAGTCTGTGGACATGGCAGATATATGGCGAAAAAGAAAGTTGCAAATGACAAACAACAAAAAGACTTTCCTTTGAAGAAAATGTATTACTTTCCATTAACACCCAAATTGTAGAGACTATTTGCATCCTCCACAATAGCGGAGCACATGAGATGGCATGCAGAGAGTCAACCGGAAGAGGACGTTATGAGCCATCCATGCGATGGTGAAGCTTGGAAACACTTCGACTGTAGTCATCCTAAATTTGCAGCTGAAGTTTGTAATGTGTGTCTTGGGTTTGCACAGATGGATTTTCACCATTTGGAATGTCGGGGAAACAATACTCTTGTTGGCCTATTATTGTTAGTCCAGATAATTTACCTCCGTCGATGTGTATGAGGGATCCATTTTTTTTTTTAACCGTCATTGTCCCAGGACCTAGGTATCCGAAGCATAAAATTGATGTCTATCTACAACCTTTGGTAGATGAATTAAGGATTATGTGGTATAGTGGAGTCTCTACATATGATATTTCAAAGAAACGGAACTTCTATTTACGAGCAGCACTTTTTGGACAATAAATGACTTCCCGGCATATGAGATGCTAAGTGGTTGGAGCACAGCTGGTAGATTAGCATGTCTATATTGCATGGAGCAGACAAAATCATTTCACTTGCAAAATGGAGGTAAACATTCTTGGTTTAACTACCACCGGTGCTTCTTGCCTTTAGATCATCCATACAGAAGAGATGCTAGGTCTTTCAGGAAGGATAAAGGTCACGAGACTGCACACCCTGTACAACGTGCTATTGGAGATGGTATGTGGGATAGAGTGTGCCATTTACCAAAAATAAGCGAGACAGCTATGGAGCTTGGTAGGGATGATGGCAGAGGCATCTACCATAATTAGGCCAAAAGGAGTATCTTTTGGGATTTGCCATATTGGAGAACACACTTAATTCGTCATCACATAGATGTGATGCATAATGAAAAAAATATGTTCAATAATGTCTTTAACATAGTCATGCATGTAAAGGGAAAAACAAAGGACAATGTAAAGGTGCGACGTGATCTATTGGCATATTGTGACAGACCTGAATTATATGCGATTGGCTTAGGTGACGGGAGGACATTAATGCCAAAGGCTAAATACTCTATTACACCCGAACAAAAGAGACTTCTACTTGAGTGGGTTAGAGATTTGCGACTTTCGGATGGATATGCTTCAAATTTAAGTAGGTGTGTTGATTTCAATGAGCTCAAAATGTCGGGTATGAAAAGCCATGACTGCCATGTGTTTATAGAAAGGTTGCTTCCAACTGCATTTAAAGAATTACTCTCAATGTTAATTTGGAACGTTTTAACTGAAGTCAGTCACTTTTACCTCGACTTATGTTCTCCTAAACTTTTCACAACTCATATGAAGCAATTGGAAGATAATATTGCTTTACTCATCTGTAAATTAGAGAAGATCTTCCCACCTAGCTTCTTTGATGTGATGGAGCACCATATGGTCCACTTGCCACACGAGGCCAGGATTGGTGGCCCTGTTCAATATAGATGGATGTATCCATTCGAGCGATAAAATATTGTGTATTATTATATCTATATATACATCTACTATGTAAATCAGTTCTAACTATTAAAAATGCATTAGGTTCTTATATCATTTGAAGACCAAAGTTAAAAATAAGGTGAGAGTGGAGGGATCAATTTGCAATGCTTATTTAGTTGAAGAGGTATCTACATTCTTCTCCTATTATTTTGAGCCACATGTGCAGACTCGACATACAGCTATGGCTCGAAATGATGAGGGCATTCATGATACAAACTTAAGTGATAGTGTGTTGTCTATATGCACCATTCCAGGGAGGGTTTTGGAAAATATTCAGAATAGATATCTTACCCCGAATGAATTTAAGGCTGCCACAAATTACATATACCTAAACTGTGAAGAAGTTGAACCATACATTATGTAAGTATACCGCTATTTTGCACATTTCTATATTTTATACGGCAATACTTTGAACAAGTATCCTTATGTATTCGTTTTGGTCATTTTAGGGAATTAAAAGATGACTTGCAGTTGTATGAGCTGAGTAGAACAGACCCTGAAGTTGATAGAAGAATAGAGTCGGAGTTTGCAGGATGGTTTAGGACTTATGTGAGTTGAGCACATCCAAAATGAGACTTTAAAATAAATTACATTGATAATGAAGGTGCATTAACACTTTGTTTTTTGCTAGGTTCATGATTCACAAAATCAAGTGACTGAACAACACTTAAAAAGCTTGGCCTGGGGACCTTCGAGACAAGTGAAATACTTTCATGGCTATTTCATAAATGGTTTTAGGTTCTATACACATGATCAGTTATTCGGGAAAAAAAAACAATTAACAGTGGAGTTTATGTTAAAGGCGACGAAGATAGTGCCAATGATTATTATGAAGTGTTGAAGGAGATTATCAAACTTCAGTTCCCTGGGACTTCTTGTTTAAAAGTTGTCCTATTCAAGTGTGATTGGTTTGATCCAACACTATATCGGGGGGTTAAAATTCATCCTCACTACAAACTTGTTGACATCAACTGCAAGAGGAATTACCCAAAATATGATCCATTTGTATTAGCTCAACAAGCAACTCAAGTGTATTTCCTATCCTACCCAGGGAGCAAAAGACCAAAATCAGATTAGGTAGCTGTTTGTAAATCGAAAGCTCGACATGTCATTGATGCACCCATTATCTAGGCACCATATTAGGAGGAAGTACATGATATGCTGGCAATCAATTTATATGTTGAGGATGACAACTTTAGAAGATTAGCAGATGAGTCCGGTATTGGAGATACAATTGATGATATGGATTCGGGTTTAATGATAGAGGAAGCACAACTGAACAATGAAAACAATGACGAGGAAGAAGAATGGGGACATGATCCTCTATAGACGATGATGTGGAAGGCTACTCATCCGATGATGACAGAAGTCCATAGATAGGGATCAAGATTAACTAATGTATAGAAATAATTATTAGTTCTGCTATTGTTACATTACAAGCGTTTTACTTTTCCATATTACTTTTAAATTTATTTTTTTTCTTCTCCTAAAATATGACCATTTTTTTTGTTTTTAAATAATTCCAGTTACATATGGCTTCCAATGCCTCACCCGATAATCAGCCAGCGACTCGTGAGTCGTCGAGGGCAAATGAGACACCGTTCCTGAGCATTGCACCACGTATACCTACTCCAGATCCATTACTCCCAGACGAGGACCGATCAGAGCAAGTCCCCACTCCGATCCCAGGTTCTTCGGGATCCACAGTTGGCGCTCCCCGTACTGACGATACGCGACTGCTGATTGAGGTAGTTGGTGACTCGTAAGTCGACTACATAATTACTTATTATACGCTTATCTGAATTTTCAAAATTAAAACTTTGTCTTATATTAAAAAATCTATTTTCTCAGAATAGATTCATACATTCGATTCGATGTGTAAGGGAGATAGTTGAGATTTTTAGGTGACACTACACTGGAGCCTATGCTATCTTCTCATAAGTTCCGATTGATGTTCGGAACATGTGGTTCGATCTTTGGAGTGTGAGTTCTATTTGAAATTATTACTTGTAGTATTTTTAGTACTTTTAATATGTTTTCTTACTTGTAACTACTTGCTAACGACTACTTTGATTTTGCAATCTTTCTTCTATTGGCGCTTTGAGCATGCCGCACAAATCCGGGCTAATTAGGAGAAGAAGTGTAAGGCTAAAATTTCTGACATATTGTCGAAGGCTCGGAAGAAGAATGGGGGTAGCTGCCCCAAGTGAATTTCTTTAGACCATTGGGCTGCTTTATCGAAGCATTGGGGGTCTGATAGGTGGCAGCGCATTTCTTCCGTTACTAAGCGGAACAGATCCACTGGTGAGGCGTCACACACAGGAGGATCCACTTCTACTACTGAGCATGAGGAGCGGATGGTAAGTATAAATTTTTTTACTATTCGATATATTCGCTAATTTACACTTAGTCCATCATCAAAACTAACATCTAGTTGTTTCTTGTTACAATGATAGTGGAGACAATTAAGTCCTGACTTCAGCTACATCGACCTCTTCAGACGTACCCACATGTTTCAGGACGGGCCGAGGAAGGGCCAATATGTCAATGATCGATAGCGCTATATGCTAGTAAGAATACATAATCTTATACGTTTTTAAATTTAATATTATTTATATTTTAATCGCTAATTTTAAATATTTTATGCGTGTTTCCTTATCCCAAATTCTATAGGATACTGTCATTGCTATTATTGAGCGTCATGCGCAGTCGGGTTCTCAGAAAAATTCTATGAGCACACTTGCACCAAATAGGATGCCCGACGAGAAGACGTTGTTCGTTGAGGTGGATGACAGAGCATGCAAGAAGGGACGAGTATACGGATTAGGCTCCGAGTCTTCGAGGGTGAGATGGAGGTTACAGCGGCCATCTTCATCTGAGTCATCGACTTCTTCTACCTCGTTAGATGTGAGCCAGCTCCAAAGAGAGTTACACACGGAGAGGAAGAGGCGGGAGAGGGTTGAGCATTAGGTACAGGTATATCGGAGCCACAGCCAGAGCTTGACTGAGTACTTGACACTTATGTCTCAGAATTTGAATCTACCTCCGCCACAGTCAATGCCAGTTGTTCAGGGGGACGATGCTGAGGATGAGGAGGACTTCATCATCAATCCTCTAGATTCACATCCTGGTCATCAGCCAAGCCCTTCCGATCCATCCCTACCCCCTCCGTCGGCTCCAGCATCCGCACCGATTCCTGCTTCATATTTAGGATATCTAGACTACATTTTTATGTATTATTCACATTTTTTCGTTATTATATTTATTTAGAATATTTAGACAACATTTTAATGTATTATTCATATTTGTCATTATTATACTATTTGATGCATTTTTTTTGTTTAATTGAATTTTGGCATTACTTTGACATATGAATTTTCTTCTAATATAGGACATTTTTAAAAATATGTTAAAAATATTTTAAAATAATACAATATTAACGAGAGATTAACGAGGGAATAGAAGGAGTCGGACAAACAATTCGTCGCTATTCACTCGCTATTAGCGAGGGATTAGCAACGGATAGAAATTATCCGACGCTAATCCTAAGCTAATTTAAGAGGGATTAGCGACGGACATCTAAACAATTTATTTTAAAAGAAATTTCCGAAGCTAATCCCTCACTAATTAGCTTGGGATTAGCGACGGTCCTTTAAACGGTTATATTAAAAAGGAAATATCTGTAGCTAGTCTCTCGCTAATTATCGAGGGATTAGAAACTGAAAATTTCCTATTTATGAACATTTTAATTTTATTAATTAGTAAGATATCCATCGCTAATCCCTTTCTATTTAGAAAGGGATCTGCGATGGATAGAAATAAATCCCTCACAAATCCATTTCAAAATTCATTGCCGAAGTCGTTAACTGCTAACAAATTCCCTCACAAATCCATCGCTACTTGCAACAGAATTATAAATCCATCACAAAAATTTGCTTTTGCGAGGAAGAAATTAGCAAGGGATTTTTCCCTCGCTAATCTGTCGCTAAAATAAATTAGCGACGGAATTGTCCCTCGCTAATTTTCTGTTTTCTTGTAGTGTGTGTTGTTCAAATGTGATTGGGTATCAACAAGGAAAAGGTTGAAACAAGATGCTAAGGGCTTTACTCTAGCCAATTTCACTGATGTTAAGCCCCATGAAAAGCCTTTCATTCTAGTTTCTCAAGTAACGCAAGTCTTTTATGTTGGAGACCTGACTGAAAGTAATTGGCAAAGTGTTATAACCATAAATCCAAGAGCTGTGTATAGCATGGGGTCCATAGTTGATGTTGAGAATTATTTGCAGAGTGAAAGTTGCAACATCCAGGCAGATTTGGGTAGTGAGGAAGTCAGTTGGGTTTGTGAAGGGGTCGATGGGGTTGAAGTTGAAATTACATCTGCTTGATAAATCTTACTTTATTAGTTACTTTTGTTATCTTCTATTTGTTTTGAGAATCCATTAATTCAGGCCAAGTTGTTCAAACTTATTGGCTGTAATATGAGATACAACGTTTTATGGCTCTATTATTTATGCCATCTTGCAAGCAATATAATATGTGTCTTTGCATTTTATTTGTTTGTTTGCTGTTTTTTTTAATATAGTTGATAAATGTCTTATGTTATTTTCAGGGATTTTTTTGGATATGAAATTATTGATCTTTCTGTGAATATTTGAATCCCATATTTGAAATTACATGTTATATGGCAAGAACTAGGGGAAGAAGAAGAAGTACCAGTTAGAGAAACCAATGTGTTGATGGCCGTACCGATGCGCATGTTGTACAAGAGGTTGAGGGCCAAAGCATGCAACAAAGTGAAAGTTAAGGTATATTTATATTTTCTAGCTTCTCATATGATTTCTATATTTTTGTACTTCCTAATGTGTCCACGCTCAAATTTTTGTAGGAAAAGTAAGTACCAGAAGAAGTGAGGCAACTTGCAAGAGAGGACCAACCTATATGACCTCTATTTGGGGCCGCCCTTCAAATGTGAAGCCTTTGGAGGTTAAATTCAACAAGTTTGGACAGCCAGTGGGAACAAACCGTACTAAATTGACTGAATACTTGGGAACCATAGCAAGGAATGGAATGTACACTCCGATAGATATCAAAACAAGGTCTCAGATTCCTCAAGACAACAAGAATGAGATGTTCAATGTTGTGAATTTATTTTACGTTTTTATTTAATATTAAAGTATAGTATATAGTAATATATGTTTGAGTTTTGTTATTTTCTTGTCTATGTGCAAGAGAAGTTTAATGTACCGCCTGGTCTTAAGCCTGCTATCCTAAGATCAATTGGCATAAAATGGAGGACTTGGAAAGCATCACTAAAGAACGAATGGTATGATGCAGAAAAAGACATCCATCACAAAACTCCATGTATCGATGACCGTGTGATTCACGCGCAGTGGACTAATCTCCTTCAATGGTGGGATTCAGTTGAAGGGAAGGTAAGAACTTATCCTTATACTCTTTCTTGATTGATTGACTAATCTCATGAAAATCTATTGATGACTGAATATTTTAAATTCAAGCAATTGCAGAGAAGAATAAAAGGAATAGAAATATGAAGAACATGAATCACAGGACAGGGAAGAAACCACACTGTCAAATTCGTGATGATATGGTAACTTTACGATTTAGGAACAATTTCAAGTGCTATTTCCATTGACCTTTATTAACTACTTACAGAAATTGAATGATGGAGATAAAGGAGCAAGACCATTCTTCAACTCGTGTACAAATGATCAAGAAATGTTACACGGATGCTAATGGAACTTCTTCCAGCTCTCATGTTGTGATTGTAGTGGTAATTATACATATAACTTAATAGTTTTTGTTTTATTGGAATATACCTTTCTTTAGAGTTACATGGGACAACTATGTTTTATTGGAATATGCCTTTCTTTCTTTATTGTTACATGGGACAACTATGTTTTTTTATCTATGGATAACGTTGTGGACAACTTTAAATGTGTTGAATATGTGGTGTTTGGATGGGGCTGCATAGGAGATGTTGGATTAAACTTTGAATGTATGGAGTTTGGATTGAATTTTGAGAGAACTGCAGCTATGTTAAGTTGTATGGGACTGAATTTATGTATAGGAGATGTGAACTATTGAATGTGTTTGCATTGTTATAGCAGGAGTTCGGAGTAGTCTACTCACTGTTGAATGTGTGGGACAGAACTTGTTTTAGAGATGTGAACTATTGATATATGATGCTCTTTGTTCACAAGATTTTATTTTGGCTGCTTTGTCTCGTGTGTGTGTATGTGTGGTTATTTACCTGTGATGTTTCAGTTTTGAATGTTCAAGATGGGCCGTTTTAGTTAAAATGTTCAAGATGTTTCAGTTAAAATGCTTTAATTAACTTAGTTGTAGAAAGCAAAAATCTAGATTCATCTGTTCTGTACTATTTAAGGATATGATAGTATCATGTTAAAGATTTGTGGGCCCTTGCCATTTGCCAATGTTATACCCTCTATGCTAGTATTATCTGAAATTTTGAGAATTTGATATAGAACTACAAATTGCATATTCTATTTGCTACCAAGTGCTATGAAGATAGGAAACCGAGTTATAAGCCTATATCCTTCCCTTTGCACTTTTCTAAAATAGTTATTAGGGCTCTTCCACATGATAATAGGTCGTTCTGTGAGGTTAGTAGTTAGTTGGAATGCAGGTTTTTTTTCCAGGAACTTAATTTTTCATTCTTCTGCCCCATTATATCATCCATGTTGGTAGTGCTATTGTTGTGATCCTATTTGCTAAATATATATGTTTCAGTTTTGAATGTTCCAGATGGGGCGTTTTAGAATTTCTTTTGAGATTGGTAAAAAAAAATGCAGTTTTGTAATGATTGTACAGAGATATGCACTATTGTCTCGTGTGTGTGGGGCTTGGACATGCAGTTTAGCAGATTTTTGAGAAAGCATTTCTAGATTATTTAGCAAATTTTTGTTCAAAGTTACAGCATATTCCTTTTTTTTTTTTTTTTGGGGACTGCTCAAACATAAAAAACCAGTGAGCTAGTTGATTTAATCTTCTTCTTGGACTGGCAATGTTGCGGCAATGAGCTTATTGATTCATACTTGAGGTTGAAGCCTTTCAATTTCTCTAGTTGTATCAATATAAAAATCTGTAATGAGATATGTATTTGCTTAGTAAAATGCTTGAATTAACTTAGTTGTAGAAAGTAAAAATTATGTATTTGGTTTTTGGTGATTGGTCCAGCATGCTAGTGAAATTACTGCCAAGAATGTTTATAATTCCTAGACTAGTTTGGATGGTCTTTTAAAAGGGTGTACATTCACACAAGACCTGCATACTTTTTTACTATTAAAGGCACGTGAAAACAACTTCCCTGCTGTGAGTGACATGTTGTGATGAAAGTTATATGTTTTAGTTTTGAATGTTCAAGATAGGGCGTTTTAGAATTTCTTTTGAGATTGGTAAGAAAAATACAGTTTTGTAATGATTGTACAGAGATGTGCACTATTGTCTCGTGTGTGTGTGTGGTTTTTTGCTTGAGGTTGCAATTTTGAATGTTTAAGATGGGGTGTTTTAGTGAGTTTCAGTTTTGAATGTTCAAGAGCGATAGAATTTCAGATTTTAATCTCTTTCTACTTTCTGTTTAGAAGGATGAAAGAATGAGGTTGAGCTTTGGAATCTATATTGCTTAATGAAGTGTTTTGCTTCATTTTCATAAAAAACTACAAATATCACAACTTTTCACTAGTGGGAACATGTCTCTTTTGCACAATAGCTTGTCTATTTCACTGGTGGGAACTGCAAATACCATTATTCTGCATCTTTTTCCAAATCACAGCAGCTTGCTTTCGCTTCCAAATCACAAGAACCTGCTTTAACTTAAACAGAAATGTTCATTCTGCTTTAACTTACAGTAAACTACCATCTATTCTAACTATCAAAATTTGATTATATTGTTGTTTTCAACAATCTTGGTTAAAGTAGTTTCATTTTTTGAAGATAGTCACTTGAATTCTTTTGATAACTTTTTTTCGTTCACTCATCCACTCAATGTGCCAGATTGTAAGATATCGGGCTTCTTTTGATAACCATTTTTTTTTTTACAGTTTTCTATATGCATATGTTATAGGATGGTAGCATTTAGCTTTACCCCTTTTACTTGTCTACAGCTTGGTTACAGTATCAGATTATATGCGGTTTGGTTAAATCACACACAATAAATTACTTGTTGCCAATTGCTTTGATGTTGGAGGAGAAAAGGGGGAGTATGCTACTTTCCAGTAAAAATCTGGATGGTTTTGCTAATATAACTGTTAGTGCAGCATTTTTGCAAATAACATGTTAATTAATTTTGCTATTTTGCTGGGGGAAGGGCATATGTTTAACTTAAGGCTAGGACATTTGCATATGTGTTGCTTTTTTCAGCCCTTATTTGGTTTTCTTGTTTTGTATGTCTCTGATATGTATGACAACTTGAGGCTAGGTGTCACAGTGTCTGAAATCTTGATAAAGTTGAAAACTTGAGTCACATTCTCACTTCATTGTGCCTTAAGATGTGGATTTGAGATTCTATGACTTTTTCCCAATATTATGCATTCTTTAAGTATATGTACAATGTTTTGTTACTTACACTAAATATTACTATAAATTGTCACAATAGAGACTAACTTTTGTGATTGCTTATCCATCTTAAAGAATGAAATGGATGAAAGAAGTACATAACTCCCTCCTAGCTCAGAAGATAGACTTAGTCCAAATGATATCTTCTCCCAAGTTGTTGGACCAGATAGATATGGTGGGTCTGCACGTTTGGCAGTGGTGTTCACCTTTCAGATGTGTGGGGTGAAATTCCAAGTCGTACCACTTCTTTTCATATTATTCAAGAGCAAAGAGATGAAATTACATGTATGAAAGCACAGTTGAGTGAACAAGTAAAAGAGCTTGCCGAGATACATGCTATGTTAGTGTCTTAGAGAGATTGTTCATCCCCACCTGTTTCAAGAGTTCACTCAAAGGGTTCTAACAATAACACCACCACATTAAGGGTATGCAAAATATTACAACATCATGGCTATGTTACTTGTTTGTATTTATAGCAAAGTATGCATATATATAGGTTGATGTCCTATTTCATTGTTCTACCGTATTATTCATGACATGTCTAATATTTCTATTGCCCATTTGTTGTTTAGTTGTTATTTTTATGTGCTGGAATCTTCATGGCTTTGGCATAAATGCAGCATATGATGTCTATTGTGCAATCTTTTATCTTTTTTGAGTATTATATAGCATTTTTTTAGCATCTAAGTCTAGTTTCCTTTATCTGGTGAGTATGAGCTATTTGGCTTGTTTAACTAATTCACTTTTAGCTGAATAAAATTTATCTTGTAGGTCCATACCTATGTTTCACTTTTAAGCATGTTGGATACGTCTAAAATAGTTGCAAAAGGATTCATTCAAAGTGTGTACCCATCCCACGACGTTGGGGGTGTACTACTGGGTAAGGAATGGTGTGAAGTAATTGTTCTAGTTCCATTTCATTGTGACGAGAAATTGTTGAGACCAATAGATTTTATTCAGACTATAGATTCCATTGGAATAGGTATCGCTTGGCCACGACACTTGGTAATTCTCTAATCATTTACATTCTTAATTAATTTAATATTTTTTTCTTCTAAGAAGATTTTATAATATTATTACTAACTTCATTCTATATTATTGTAGGTGAAGATTCGCAAAGCAGATTAAATACGTATTCCAATATCAAAGCCATTTGGGACTGGGACAAGATAAATTAATGATACTATGTTTTTTTGAAGGCCTAATGCTTGGCTTTATGCATGTATCTAAATACTTAATACTCATGTTTGAACAACTTTTGAATGTTATAAAATTTATAGGCTTACCCTTTAATATGGGTTACTTTTGATTGTTTTGACTTTTAATGATGTCTATTTAACAATTGTGTGCTATATATATAATATATATATGACAGGGACAAAAAACATACTTTTTGGATAAACTCTAAATTATTATTACAATTTTTTGTGAAATATTTGATTCATTTATTCAGATGGCGAATCTATTGTGACGCTTATTTTTTTCATACTTTCAAACGTTTCATGACACTAAAAACCCGTCATTCCAGAAGTCTATGGTGACGCTTTATTTTGTCATTTTTTCAGTATTTCCTGACACAAAAAAACGTCATCCAAAAGGTCTATTGTGGTGGTATAAGTGTGACATATTTGCCATCGTTTCATGACAACTAATGACGTCATCTAAACAACCAATTGTGACCAATAACTGAGTCATATTAACAAACTTTTATTGACGTATAAGTGTGTCATCAAAACCTACATATTGTAACCAAAAGTGTTGTCATAATAACATGAGTTTACTAACACAATTTTTCGTCACATAAAATACCTATTATGACACTTTTTTCCGTCACAATAGCCAATCTGTGATGACGCTAAATAGCGTCACAGCACCTATTCTGACGGCTATATGCACGACGCCCTTTGAAAGCATCAGCAGCACAAAAGCATTACTATAGCTCTCTTTATTGACGCTTTTCGGCATCATTATAACCCTTTTTTCTAGTAGTGGTATATACATTGATCAAGTTAGGGTTTCCATGTCCACTATATATGTGTTTATATTATATACTTTAGATTTCTTATTTCATGTTTTTAGGGCACACTTCATAATGATTATCATGTACATTCGTTGTTCCAAAAGCTGATCCAACACTGATTAATCTAACATAATTCTTATAATTGCCTTTAGACCATTTCCACCAAATACATTTGGTGGAAAGATAATGCATAATTAGCTATTGCCTAATGACATTTATGAGTTGAAAACACATGCCATATGCTCTAGAACTCAACAACGAATATTTTGTCTTTTTCAATATTACGAGATACATCCATCATTAACTCTAATCTCTAGCAAGAATTTGATAGTTACTTTTATTAAGATTCTTTTGTATCCTTGTCAAATAAATTGTGCGTTTTATAAAAAAAAAGTGAAATAATTATAATTATTTTTTGGTTTATGTAATAATTATGTGGTTCGAGTGTTGAATTTGTAATTTAAGAGATTAAGAAAAAAATTTTAATGATTTCAAAAAAAAAATTACAATTTTCTTGTTTAGACACGAATAGTTAAGGGGATAAAAATCATGCGAATTATGATATAGAGTTAGAACAATATCATATCTTGTGATCTACTCTCTTTGTCATCAAAATTAATTACTTTAACTTTTTATCCACATTGCGTGAGTGGTGTGTGATGCTTGTTTCCTCCCCCACATATGTGTGTGTGTGTGTGTGTGTGTGTGTGTGTGTGAGGATAACGCATTGATCAAGGAATTTTAATTTCATGTACCTTTTCTTAAAGGAAAAATCATCAAAGAAAGAAACTGGAAATAAATAAAATATATAGACTAGAGAAGTAAAGATGGCATTCATCTATACATAATTTTACATTGGAGAGATCTTGAATATTGCACAAAACATTGACGACTTAGATGAGTGAATATAATTACTTGCAAATCATGTGAATAGGAAAATGTTAATTTTGTCCACATTTGTATGCTATATGCACCAATGTCGGTTGTGATAATCTTATGTTAGGATGGACAACAGAAGTAACACACAAATATATAGAAAAGAGGAAAGAAAATAAATAAATAAAACACAACTCGAAGATTTAACGTGGTTCGATCTCTCAATTAGACCTACATCCACGACCTCAAAGGGAAACACTCCACTATGTAATTTTTGGATGGACAAAATTCCAAACCCTCACAAAATAACTCAAGGCCCAAAAATCTCCCAATTTACTAGGCTCAATGAGTTGGTGTATTCTCCCCAAAACAACACTAACCTATTTATAGGGAAAGCCTTCCTTACTGTTCTTTAAATTATCCTATGTGGGATTGAGAAAAACTCAACAAATCCTCCATTTCTCAATTTCCCAAATTACAACAGAATCTGAAAACCTAACTCTATTCCCAATCTTTGTAGTCTTCTTCTCTGTTGCTTCTTCCGTTTTACTTCCTTCAAGTTGCTTCTTCAAGGAATGACCATCAAGTTGGTAGATGTTTTTGCTCTTCTTTCTTCCTTGCATAACTAGATAGTTCCCTTTCTATATTTTGCAGGACTTACCAATTCCAACATACTTGTATCCTTTTGATGCCATCACACCTACAGAAATAATGTTGACACTAGAATCAGGAACATACCTTACATCAGGAAGTATTTTGACTTCATCAATGTGAAGCTTAAGGCGGCCTCGTCTAACGCCTTCAACCTTCATCTTAGAGTTGTTTCCCACGTTGATGTGGCCAAAATTCCCCAATTGAAAATCATCAAACATGTCTTGGTGCTTGCAAATATGCAAGTCTGATGCAGAATCCATTATCCAATTTGAATGTTTCTCATCAATAGTATTATCCAAACATGTCATCAATAATAGATCATCATCCATGACCACATTTGTAAAGGAATCACTTACTTTGGCCATGCCCCTCATTTTTTCTCTTAGACCTTTTAAATCCTCTTTCATTTTTGGGCAACAACTTTGGATGTGACCAATCTTTCCATACTAATAGCACTCAAGGTCGCTATTATCACTTTGGTGGGATTTTCCTTTTCCTTGATCACCTCTTCTTTTACTTCGACTCCTCCCCCTTCTCCAACTCTCTGTAGCTAGTACTCACTATCTTCACAGTGATTTTCTTTTATCATCTGGTGATTTTCTTTTAACGACTTCAACACCTCATTCAATTACAGTGTGCTTTTTCCTGCTAGCAATGACTGCACCAATAGCATGTAAGATTTGGGTAGAGAAGCTAACAAGAGCAATGCTTGTTCCTCATCTTCAATCTTCTCCCCTGAATTTTCAAATCGAGATGCTAACTCATTAAATTTATTTATATGGTCAATAATGTTACCTCCTTCTTCCATCTTAAGCGAATATAGATCTATCTTCATCATTAAGTGGTTACTCCAGTATCTTTGATGCATGGTTTATATTTAAAGTCTCCCATATATTCTTAGGTGATGTCTCCTTCAACACTATAACTTTAATATGTGGAGCCAATGCTGACTGAATAGTGCTGACTGCCTTTTTCTGAATAACACTCCAATCTGAATCCTTCATACCTTTTGGTTTCTTATCTTCTAATATAGAATCAAGACCCTACTGCATTAAGTAGTCTTAAGTTATGCATTGGCATAGAGTGAAGGCAATCTTTCCATCAAACATTGGAGGTAAAATCTCATTCTTCATATATGTGATATTTAAAGAATCTATAATAAAATATTTTACCTCCACGTGACACAAAAAAATTACCTCTTACTCAAAATTGTGCTGATGAAGCACCTCTTGCTCCTTTTCTATTCTCCCTAAACCTGAACCTTGCTCTTCTCCCAAGTCAGAACCTTTGCTCTTCTCCTAAGCCGGAACCTGGCTCTAATACCACTTGTTGGGATGGGCAACGGAAGTAACACACAAATATATAGAAAATAGGAAAGAAAATAAATAAATAAAACACAACACGAAAATTTAACGTGGTTCGGTCTCTCAATTAGACCTACATCCACGACCGCGAAGGGAAACACTCCACTATGCAATATTTGGACGGACAAAATTACAAACCCTCACAAAATAACTCAAGGCCCAAAAATCTCTCAATTTACTAGGCTCAAATAGTTGGTATACTCTCCCCAAAACAACACTAACCTATTTATAGGGAAAGCCTTCCTTACTCTTCTTTAAATTATCCTATGTGGGATTGAGAAAAACTCAACATCTTACAAATTGATATTTCCTTGATAATCATAAACACTATTAATGTTTGCAAACATTATTCTAGAACAGCAAATGAAAATACAAGTCGAGGCATGCAACTCGAATCCTAGCACAGTACCAAAACATTTTCCCACTAATCAAAAGTAGCCGGTATGTGTACCAGTATTTTCTTCAATTGCTTTGAGAATGATTATTGCAATAAAGGTAAACGTAATAAAGAGATAAGAAAATGCTTGTATTGGGCCCAAATATTAAGCAACCAATACAAAGTACACAAACTCAAGTCATAGGCACAAAGATATAAAAACTGCTACACCATTAATTTGTATTATATGATATTATGGATGAATTTCAACCAAATAAAAAATAAAAAAATCAAATAGATGGTAAGAAGTTAGTTTCGTCCCAACATCATGATTAGGTATGAAAAGCCATATGAGTTCATAATACATACTGAATTCAAATTTAAGACCAGACATTGCCTATATCATGGGATAGAAAGAAACCATTTTCCACCATGCCACTCCTTATGGTTTTTTACCCAGCTAAGCGCATTTATTCATTCACTCCACAAATTGACCTGTTTTGGTCCTTTTGGAATAGAATGTAAAAATGATGTCTATGCATTGATTCATCAAATGCGCTTTTACAAAATAAAAATGCACTTAGTAATGATATTGATGGTAGCATTGATAATGATAATAATGATATGGGTTTATGTGGATTACCATTGCTTGTAGGGGTATGAAAGAAAAATCTCCCAAAGTATGGTTGGGAGCTCTAGTCTCACCGCCTCAACCTGAATCTTGATGCATCTTTAATCTTCTTTCATCTCATTCCTCAAATGATATATGATGATATTATTGGAAACCTTTAGGTCTCTAAGTTACCAATATCATAGAATATTACACAGCTTTATTATTAAAAAACACAGAAAAAGAATTGGTTTTTTTTTAGTGAATGAAAAAAAGGCATGTTTTCTTGGTGAAAATTTGAAGTGTAATTACTTAGATATGATTAAATTGAAAAGGAAATAAGATTTTATAAAGAAGTATGATTTTAAAGGCCGATTGATGGACAAAAATCAGTTTGCAACACTAGTAAAGTAGGATGAACAAACCATAGTAATTTAAATCAACACTAGTAAATGCCTTCGGAGTCTTGCTATATGAACTTATGATTGTTGCATTCATATGTGCTGTCTAAGTTTCTGACTAGATCACTGATAGAAGCAGAGTAATATACCAAATAGGGTAGTGGAAATTTGATATTGATCCATAATTTATTCAGTAATAGTGCATGATTTCGGCTAATCAGAGCAGTAAAATTTTTAGCCTATGTTGATCATGAACAGAAGCGACAAATTTTGAAGATTTTGGAGCTTAATGCAAACAAATTTTCTTGTAGAATAGAGCAGAAAATACTTATCATTAGGTTATGAATTCCTTCAAATGTCTTTGTACTGATGCAATGAAAGAAAACAAGGAAAAATAAAAGTCAAGATTCTTTTTTTTTTTCATAGATTAATTGAATTTTCTCCGCTAAAACACTGAGAAATTGAAAGACTCTATGTATCCCAAACATATCTTACATAATCTATCATCTTCATGACAAAATCAGTTCAAGAATTTGAATTTATATTTAGATTCTCACTACCCTCTTTGTTTAAGCAATCACCTGGATAAACGGACTGCATACTTCTGCTTAAATGAAACAAACCAATGCAGTTACAAAGACGGTCAACTGATTGACGGACACTTCTTACTTCTTTTGTAGAGAATAAAACCTACAATTTCCCAAATTGCAAGAACTACCAATCAACAGCATCCATCCAGTCATAAATAAATCTGAATTAGAACTTATTTAACTCATTAAAATGCAATTATTAGGATCATCAATACACAAGAAACAGTAAAATGCACAGACAGCTACCTTAAACTTCTCTTGGTATTACATTAATTCTAAACATCACAACATATCCCAATTACCTATGCCAAATGGACTCATCATATTCCAGTAAGATAATCTGAAGATAGAAAAGCTTTTCTATCATTCCCATAACTGTACAAAAAACAACCAAATCTGAAGGCAAATGCTTAAGATCAGAATTATAGCTGAGGATAACATTGGATTTCTCCTTAAAAATGGATCCTCTTCTTTTGGTTGGATGACTGGACTAGGTTTGGACGACTGAGCTATCGAATTCTGCTATTATTCAGCCAGAGCTCGAAGCTGCACATTGTGTTTTCAATGGATTTTGGAATTGCGGATGCTTCATCAACTATTGGATCCCCAGGTTGCATAAAAAAGTATGCCTACTACTCCCCTCATTAGAGGAGAGGACCACTGAGGATACTGTGATCCAAACAGCCTCTGACGAAGACACTATCTCAACCTCATCATCATGGCATGTTATTCGACATAGAGGACGTAGAAATCAGTTCACAGCAGATGTAGCTAGTTTGCAAATGCAACCATCCATAAAGATTTTCATGTGGAAATTTCTAAACGGGTGTTAGCCATTAGACTCTCAGCTTCGGCGAATTAGCTTCTATTTTTCTTCATTTTGTAGCTTCTGTATGGCAGCTGAATAAACTCTTTCACACTTATTCTTTGATTGTGCATTAATAAGGGATTATTAGCAACTGGCCTCTTCTCAGATTCCCCACAGAAGAGCTCGTTGCCGTAGTTTTGCTGAGTTTTTAATTACTGGTGGAAGGGCAAGCCTACAGAACTCGATATTCTTCAGAGATTCTTTGCTGTTTCCTTATGGGAAATCTAGAAAATCGGTAACAAATTCCGTAATGATGTTCTCAAGTTCACTTCTCTGTGGCTTATACTTATGCCTCAAATATGCAAGTTTTAATTATTCTCATGTTTCCTTTCAGGTTTTGACGACTTCTCAAAGTTATTCCCTATTTCTTCGAAGTTGGCAGAAATTAAGAATACCAGTGTGTCTGGTGGAAATGGGGCAATAATGAGGTGATTCTAAACATAGATGGAGCATGTAAAGGAAACCCAGGAGCTTTGAGCGTTTGGAGGATAGTGCGTAATGGCAATGGACACTTCCTATATGCGTTTGCAAAATTGATAGTTCATTCAGATAGTTTCCATGCTGAACATAGAGCATTGGCTGAAGGTCTTCACGTATACTTGAAGCAAGGATTTTCCAATATTAAAGTACAAGTTGACAAAAAAATTCTTGCCAGGTAGCTCACTGCAGGCAACTTTCTTTAGTGGAATGGACATCATTTTCGAAGAAAGATTGAGATGTTTCGAGAGAAGTTCCAGCATATCACCTTCATTCATGTCTATAAGGAAGAAAACACAGTGGCTGACCACTTAGCTAATCACGCCTTAACATGAGAGATTTTACCTTTTCATATTCTTCGATGTTTCCACGTTACATTAAAGGTTTATATTTGTGAAAAAATGTTAGGGATAGGCCCCAAGAACAAACCAAAACTCCAATGGAAAAACCACACATTCTAAAAGACAATTTATAAGGCTTTAGGAAAGCATTCCTAAGCCACTAAACACCACTAATGCAGAACAAGAATATTATAAAGAATAATTGTCTCAAAAGCTATTCAAACTCTTGTATTGGTGTGTTGTTGTCTTAATCCAAGGACCAAAAAAGACCTAAATATATATAGGAATTTGAGGAGGTAGAAGTATTGTTTGTATTGGATGTGGGACTTCCTAATGAAACAAAGTTTAAATGGTGGTGGAATGAAATATAGAGTATGGATTGTTGACTTATCTCTAATTTCGTGGCAATTCCTATTCATTCATTCATTTATTTTGAATGTTGTATTATACAAATCTTCAAAAGTATATTTGTAATCCATTGCAAAGGCAAATAAAAGTAAGAGATAAGTTGCTTAATGCACATGTATCGAAGTGAGGAGAAAAAAAACTCCATGAATGCAAAGTGTAACTTGTGCGACGAAATACAACGTGTGATGAAAAAAAAGAAGAACATAGAATAAAAGCAAGAAGAAAAAGTAAAAAGCAAAAATATAAAGGATGCAAAAAGAACATTCAAGTAAAAATCATTATAAATGCATTCTTTTATAGAAAAATAATGAAGTTTGAGGGGATCCTACTTT
Organism: Voacanga thouarsii; assembly: GCA_026120185.1. Lineage (NCBI taxonomy): Eukaryota > Viridiplantae > Streptophyta > Magnoliopsida > Gentianales > Apocynaceae > Voacanga > Voacanga thouarsii. Next base: position 453,882 of record JANUWF010000528.1, on the reverse strand, counting down.
CCTATTTTTTTATAGAAAAATAATACACCGTTGTTTTCATTGTTTTTAACTTTCTGTCAAATATACAGATAGTGTTACAAAGCTAAACATTTGGATACTAAAGTAGAAATGACTTTAAAAATTAAGATATTTTAATTATGATAAAAAGAAAAAATTTTCTAAAACAAAATTATATGTATAAGTCAACTTTGAATGTATAATTTTACTTATTTTATTTTTTTCTCCTTTTCATTTCACGTCATTCCCGTTTTCTACTCTCATTATGTGTTAATACTGGTCTGGAGGATCTTTCATATGTTGGGCCGCGATTTACTTGGACTAATTTAAGGGTGTGGTCTAAGCTTGATCGGGTTATGGGTAATGATGCATAGTTCCAATGCCCTGTCCAAGCATCGGTGGAATTCCTCCCTATTGGGTTTCTTTCTGATCATAGCCCTGTCATTTGGTCAGTTGTGGACAACATTGGGGGATTTGCTCGTCCTTTCAGGTTCCTTAATTTTTGAGTTGACCATGACTCGTTTCACAATATTGTCAAGGGAGTCTGGGATTGAACATACACGGGATTTCACCAATTCACTCTATGCCATCGGTTGAAAGAGCTAAAGCGGGACTTATAGAGATTAAACAGACTAGAATTCTCTCACCTGTCTGGTCATGTTAAACAAGCAAACTTAGCTGTACTTAATGCCCAACAGTTATTACTTGAAAACCCTGTGGATCAAAATCTTATTGCACAATTCAAGGAGTGTAAACGGCCTGCATGGTATCTTGCGGAGGCAGAAATGAAGCTCTATTAGCAACTTGGAAAAGGTAAATGTGTTGCTCAAGCTGACAAGAATACTCGTTACTTCTTCAACATTATCAAACGGAATAAAAAAAGAGCTTCATTACTTCGATTCTCAAGGAAGATGGCTACATGACTAACAGTCCTAAGTCTCTTGCTTTTGAATTAGTGGAATTCTATCGGAACCTACTGGGAACTAAGGTGTGTTGCCAGGAAATCAATGTGGACTATGTTCGTGCTGGGCCAATGGTTCCTCATGACTTAAAGGCTAACTTGATTAGGGATGTCACTAACCAGGATATTAAATTGGCCCTGTGGGATATTGGTGATGGCAAATCTCCAGGTCCAGACGGTTATTCTGCCTTATTTTTCAAGAAAGCATGGGATACAGTTGGACATAATTTATGTGATGCTGTTAGGGAATTCTTCTCCTTTGGCAGATTATTAAAGCAAATCAACCATTCTATTATTACTTTAGTTCCCAAGTTTGAACATGCAGAGAGGGTGGGAGATTATCGGCCAATTTCTTGCTGCAACGTGGTGTACAAGATTATTTCTAAAATTTTGGCAAAAAGACTTAAATTCATTGTTCCACATCTTATAGACATCTCCCAGACTGCTTTCATCCAAGACAGACTCATGACTGATAATATCCTCTTGGTTCAAGAGCTTATGCATGCGTATAGTAGAACAAGAATCTCTCCTAGATGTACGATTAAAGTGGACCTTAAGAAGTCTTATGACTCAGTTAACTGGGACATCTTATTGGAATTATTTACAGAAATTGGGTTCCCTCATATTTTCGTGAACTGGATTGAGCAGTGTGTGACCACTACTTCTTTCTCTATTGCTATAAATGGGACTGTGCACGGTTTCTTTAAAGGTGCTAAAGGTCTGCGCCAAGGGGATCCAATCTCTCCTATGCTATTTGTCATTTGCTTGGAATATTTCTCACTGAGTTGTTAAAGTGCACACACTTGGGACTTCATTCAGATTTCATCCTAAGTGTGAGGCATTAAGGATTACTCACCTTGCATTTTCGGATGACCTGATGCTATTTGCTAGGGGAGATTGCTCTTTTGTCCGTATTCTCCTTGACTGTCTGGAAGTATTTAAGAGGTGCTCGAGCCTTGAAATTAACAAGGATAAGTCAAATATTTATCTTGCTGCGATCCGAAGGACTGATCTAGAGAGTATCCTGGATGACACTGGCATTCCTATTGGGGAACTCCCTTTTCGCTACCTTGGCTTACCAATCATTAATGGTAAAATAAGGCTAACCTTCTACAAACCTTTGCTTGATAGAATTGGCTCATATATTAGGAGATGGTCTGCATGTTCTCTTTCGTATGCTGGGCGGCTCCAATTAATCCAGTTTGTTCTTCAAGGTGTTGAGTGTTTCTGGTTTCCCATTCTTCCTACTCCATCAGTTGTTATTTACCAACTGGATAGGATGGCTAGGGATTTTCTGTGGAACTAAAAAAATGCATTGGTTTCCTGGAAAGATATTTACCTTCCCAAGACTGAAGGCGGACTTGGTTTGTGGAATTTACAGGCTTAGAACGGGGCATTATTGGCTAGAATCATTTGGGACTTACAAGCAGAGAAACAATCCTTGTGAGTCAAATGGTTGGACCACTACTATATGAAGGGCAGATCAGTTTGGGAGATTGATCATCACAGGGGCCATTCCCCTCTGTTTCGTAGACTGCTTTCAATCGGAGACATGACACTGGACTGGGAAAAGGATATTCATAGTGCGGCTGATCTTCATCACACTTGGGCTATGGGTACTGTTTTGTTCACTTCTCAAGCTTATGAATATTTGAGGCCAAATACACTGAGGGTGTATTGGGCTAATACTACTTGGAAGCAGGGTCTAACCCCTAAGCTCTCATTCATTCTTTGGTTGTGTGCTATGGGAAGACTGAAGACCAAGGATGCACTTGTGTTCCGACTTGATGACATGTCGTGTCCACTTGTAAGTCACATCTGGAAACTACTAACCATTTATTTTTCAAGTGCTCTATTTCTGCTACTATTTGGATTGAAATTAAAAGGTGACTCAGTTTACCACAAACAATGAATATGCCCAATGCTTGCCTTAAGTGGTACAAGCGTGCCAACCATGGTTCTTCGTGGTTAGCTAAGACAAAAGCTATTGCAATGGCTGCCACATTCTACTACATCTGGAATGCTCGTAACATGGCTATTTTTGAGGGGGGAGTTTGCCAAGCATTGGATATTGTCAAAAGGATTAAAACACATATGTACACTGTTATTTTTACTTTGTACCCTGATGTTTTGACTAGTTTTGAGAATTGTAGTCATATCCGCTAGTTATTAGTCTTATTGACTACGGACTAGTGAGCAACCATGTAAATATCTTTTGATCAATATTAATCCTTTTACATTTTGATCTAAAAAAAAAAAAGAATTGCAGGGAAAAAGAGATGAAAAGGGACTCCCAACTCTGACGACCTATAATGCTAGAATTTAAAGTTTGAGGTAAGTGACATGAAAATTTTATTACAAGATAATATTATAATTATTTAAAAATTTTTAGAGGAGTAAAAAAAAAAATTGAAGAATTTGTAAAAATTTATAATAGAAATACAGAATTTTAATAAATTTTTAGCAAAACCCATCTTAATTATAACAATTCCCAAATCCACGTAAATTCACACAAGCATAAACAGCAAGATATGCATGTAAAAAGTGTAGATGCCCAAATTTTCGTTTCTTTCTTGACATGTTGAGCTACAAAGGGCTAGTAGTTCTAGACATGGTGGCAAGGGCGTCAATGGTAGTCTAAAAAAATACAAGCACAAAAGAAAGTTGAAAAAAATATGCTATCTAAAACTGAACTTTTTTTTTTTATTTTCTTATTTTGGTTGGTTAGAGAATTCTTTAATTTGATGTTGAAGATTGCACTTTGTGCATTTGACCAACAAAGAGAGAACACCGAAAAAAGAAAATCAATTCCACATTGTACATAGGTAACCGAAAACACAAAACTCTCATTTAATTACTAAGGGTAAAAATGCCTTTTAACCTAAACTTACACCATTGTTTTTAACTTTCTGTCAAATATTCAGATAGTGTTACAAAGCTAAACATTGGGATACTAAAGTAGAAATGAATTTAAAAATTAAGATATTTTAATTATGATAAAAAGAAAAAAATTTCTAAAACAAAATTATATGTATAGGTCAACGTTGAATGTATAATTTTACTTATTTTATTTTTTCTCCTTTCCTTTCACGTCATTCCCGTTTTCTACTCTAATGAAGGAGAAACTAAGATAAAGGCTTGTACTTAATCCTAACCACATTAGGACAACCAATATTCGGCCATCTATGGCTCAAACCCGTAGTAAAAGGCTTGGCAACCAGGGTACCCGAAACTTAACATCACCTAACCATTCAAGGGGATAGGAAGATGATCATATGAATCAGAGTCCTACTCACCGGGGTTTCAATCTCAAACATACTAACCAATATTCACTCCTAAACAAATGAAATCTCTTTGCCCTCACCTCCTAAGCCTGTTGAGCCCTCTCTGTCCATAATTCTTGTTCTTGACCCGAATGACCATAACTTCCCAACCCCTATCCAAGCACCATGCCTCGGTCATGTGGATGTGGAGCCTCAGGCATCTGTAGATAATGTTGCTGAGCCACAATCCCCTAACTCCTCTGGCTCTTTCGTTCCTAAAACCATACCACCTCCTCCAGGGAATGATGCTAAACCATCAGAAACAAATGCAAGGAAATCTGATTGAACTTGGGCAAACATTGTTAAAGAAAATCGGGATCAGCGAAATGGCATGAGACAACACATCAGTCACAAACCAAGATATTTAGAAGCAAGCATTTGCAATCCTGTAGGATTTCAAATACCATGTCAGTACAAGAAGAAGGCTTACTTTCTTAGTTGAAGGTTGTCCAAACAGCATAGCTCCAACTTAAGCTTTGTTAATAGATGAGGAGATTCCTGTTTGCGATGCCGGCATGGAGATTCATCAACGGAAAATTTCCCATCATTGTTGTTAGTTGCTTTTGATGTTATTAGTGGTTCAGTCTAGTACTTCGATATATGCCTGTTTTAAAAATTAAGACAGCAAACCCCAACGATTTTAGACAACATATCAATCACATTCAGAAGCATACATTTGCAATCCTGTAGGAAGTAAATAACAAGAATAGTACACTGCACTAACCAGGAATGCAAGCATTATTCTTCAGATGGGCTCAAAAGATTTCCATTGTACCAAGGACCGGGAAGTGGACACAAGGATGTTGAGAGCTTCTCTCTCTATCACTGTCTCTTTGCTTGATATTGAACTCAAAGAATAATAGCTTAATCTACCAAGTCAGTGCAAGAAGAATGCTTACTTCCTTATTTGAAGGTTGTCCTGACAGCACAGCTCCAACTTAAGCTTTGTTAATAGATGAGGAGATTCCATTTTGTGATGTCGGCATGGAGATTCATCGACGGAAAGTTTCCCATCATTGTTGTTAGTAGCTTTTGATGTTATTAGTGGTTCAGTCTAGTACTTCGATATATGCCTACTTTATTGGCGTCGCAATATGGGTAACCACGCCTAGTTCCGGGGTCACAGCCAAGCATCTGTGGAGTTTTACCCCATTACATATCTTTTGGACCACAGTCCATGCATTTGGATGCAGGTGGAATATCCGCCGGGGGGGATGGGGGGCTGCCTTTAGATTTTTAAATATTTGGGTTGACCATGAAAGATTCTTTGAATTGGTTAAAAGGGTGTGGGAACAAAGTTTTGAAGGTTTTCATCAGTTTATACTATGTTAAAGGTTGAAGGCACTCAAATGGGATTTGCATAGGTTGAATAGAAAGGAATTCTCCCATATTTCAACTCGTGTGGAGTAGGCCAACCAGGAGCTACAGAGGGCACAACAGCTACCGTTAGATAACCCTTTAGACAGCTCCTTGATTGCCCAGTACAAGGACTGGAAAACGACTGCTTGGAGGTTAGCGAGGCAAAAATGAAGTTTTATCAGTAGCTAGAAAAGGGGAAATATGTTGCGCAGGCGGACAAATGCACAAAATACTTCCATGCCATAGTGAACAAGAACAAGAAACGGAACTTCATTGCATCCATTATAATGGAGGATGGAATAAGCAAAGATAGCCAAAAGGAACTTACGAAAGAATTTGTTGACTACTACTACCGACTGCTTGGGACTCGAGTTCAGTGCCAGAAAGTCAATGTGGAATATATTAGGGCTGGCCCATTGGTGCCACACCATCACATGGCAGACCTTGTAATGGAGGTTTCAAATTAGGAAATCAAGCTTACCTTATGGGATATTGGTGACTGCAAAGCCCCAGGACCTGAAGGTTACTCAACCTATTTTTTCAAAAAAGCCTGGGGAATGGTTTAGCAAGGTTTGTGTGCGGCGGTTTGGGAATTTTTTCATTCTGGTAGGATGCTAAAGCAGATCAATCACTTAGTTATTACTCTGGTACCTAAATCTGACAACTTTGAGAGGGGACGGGACTATAGACCTATTACATGTTGTAATGTGGTCTATAAGATTATCTCAAAAATACTGGCAGCCAGGCTCAAAACCATTCTTTCTATTCTGGTGGATCCTGCTTAGTCGGCATTTATGGAGGATAGACTTATAGCAGATAATATCCTACTGGTTTAGGAACTATTACGGGGCTACAACAGGAAGCGAGTGTCACTACGTTACACTATTAAGGTAGATTTGCAAAACCATATGACTCGGTTAGCTGGGATTTCTTGCTAGACTTATCAGATGAAATTGGATTCCCACAGCAGTTTGTTGGTTGGTTTGAGCAGTGCGTTACCACTACTTCATTCTCTATTGCTATCAATGGGACACTACATGGGTTCTTTTTGGGAGCTAAGGGATTTCACCAAGGAGACCTCATATCTCCGTTGTTGTTCACTCTCTGTTTGGAATACTTCTCTTGGGTTTTTAAAGTTCACACACTAGGGATAGCTTTTAAATACCACCCCAAGTGTGACTACTTGAGGATTACTCACCTTGCATTTGCAGATGACTTAATGTTGCTTACTAAATGTGATAGATCACCAGTATGCATTTTGATGGGATGTTTGGAGGAAATAAAAAGATGCTCTGGACTGGAAATCAAAAGGGACAAATCCAATATATACCTTGCTGGGTTGGGTATTTCGGACTAGAATACTATTCTGGATGACACTGGCATCCCTACGGGTGACTTCCCATTTCACTACCTTGGCATTCCAATTATGGTAGGTAAAATGAGAGCTTCTTACTTTCGTTATTTACTAGATAGGATTGGATCCTATATTGGAAGATGGTTGGCGCGGTTATTATCATATGCAAGATGAATGCAGCTGATCCAAACTGTCCTGTAAGAAGTTGATTCCTTTTGGCTTTCAGAACTTCCAACTCCAGTTATGGTTATCAATTAGTTGGACAGATTGGCCAGGGAATTCCTTTGGGACTCAAAGCATGCACTTGTGGCCTGGAGAGATATTTGCCTACCTAAGGAAGAAGGACGCCTGGGACTTTGAAATTTGAGCACTCAGAATGGAGCACTATTATCCCGAATCTTATGGGATATCCAAGTAGAGAAATAGTCCATATGGGTTAAATGGCTTAATCACTATTATATGGAGGGGCGTTCAATTTGGGAGATACCAAAACATAAGGATCATTCTCCTTTGTTCCGAAAATTACTATGAATCAGGGATTCCATTCTGGAAAAAGAAAGAGATGTAAATCGAGCAGCAATACTTTTGCAGTCTCGGGCAATAGGGACCACGTGATTCACTACACAGGCATATAACTATCTCAGAACATCACTCCGAATGTACATTGGGCCAAAACAATCTGAAAGCAGGGGCTCACACCAAAACATTCATTCATGGTTTGGTTGTGTGCCAAGGGCCGATTGAAAACTAAAGATGTCCTGGTGTTCTGGCCGGACGACATGTTATGTCCTTTATGCTATATGTACCCGGAGATGACTAGACACCTTTTTTCGACTGTGTAATATCGAAACAAGTATGGACGGATATCAAAGCATGATTTGCCTTACCACAGCATCTGAATTCGATCGACACTTGCCTCAGCTAGTTCAACCGGGCAATTAGCGGATCCTCCTGGCTTGCTAAAGCGAAAGTATCTGCAATGGATGCCACAGTTTACTACATATGGCTGGCATGCAATCAAACACTTTTCGAAGGAGTTGCATGTCAACCTTTGGACACTACAAAGCAGATCAAAACACATGTGTACTCTATTCTTTTTACCTTGTACCCACATGTTTTGACTCATTTTAAGGATTCTATCTGTCACAACTAGTTAATAGTTGCATTACTATTAACTAGTAAGATTCAGTGTACATATACTTTGATCAATATATACATTTACATCTTGATCCAAAAAAAAAAAGATAAAAACAAATAAATAAACATTAGCTTATATTACATATACGCCAAGAATTTTTTATTTTTGAATTGCAAAAAAAAAAAAAAAAAACATCAATCAAACAGGAAAACCTTAATTCAACCGTAAAAAATGGAACAAAAGAAATTATTGAAATTTTGAATATTTTTAATGCATTTTTTTATTTTAAAAAAGGACAAAATTGCAAAGAGTGTTATTTTTTAGGAGTAGAATTGAATTTAACACCCCCACCCATCCCCCACCCCCCCCCCAAAAGAAACATTTCCAAAAAAAAAAAACCCTACAATTTCTCTCATACAAACACATGTAGTTAAATGAAGTAGAAAAGATGTGTTTTGATACATGTATACGATTACAATTCACAAAGGTATGAGGAATCTTGTGGTCCTATCCATGGCATTATTGCAATTTAATTTTCTTTGACTTGTGATCCACTTGTGCATGCATGGATGGCATGTGAAGCTATCTTTCTTTCTTTTTTTTTTTTTTTTTGCTAGATAACGATTTAGCCTTGTATTTCTGATGAAGTAGTAGAAGAGGAAGACTCCTCCTCACAAATTACAGGACTGTTTCGGGGGTCCATAGAGGTTCCCTCACGATCACGTAAAATTGCAGGGGGAATAAGGGATGGGGGTAAATATCCAAAATGATTATGAAGTTTAGCCCATTTAGCTATGTCATGAGCATATACATTCCCAGATCGGGGGACATAAACATATTTCCAGTGATTTCTTTATCTGAGAATATACTTTACATCATCTGTGGATCCTTTCCCAAGCCATTCCTCGGCTGATTGGACACCTGCAATTGCCTTTATTACATTAAGGGAATCTCCTTCAAATATGACTTCAGATATATCGGCCACATAGCAATCAAAGCGGCATTAAGGGCAGCAAGAGCTTCGGCAGCAAAAGCATCGCCAGCATATTCTTTCCTAGTGCAGGCCCAAAGAAGTTGTCCAGTGTGGCTTCTAAAAACACAGGCAGAGATCGCAATCCCATCTTGAAAAGTAATGTCGAAGTTGACCTTAATATATGGGAATAGAGGAGCCTGCCAAGATCATGGTAGATAGATAGTTCGTCTTTTCAAAAGACGGGTAATGCTAGTATCCCAATACACCTTCGCAGTCCTTTCTATATGAGTAGATAGCATATCCCAAGGTTGAGAATCTTCCCCAGCATGTAATCGATTTCTGTATCGCCACACTTGTTCCATGAAAAGAAAGGTGGGTAATCATTAATCCCTCACTCTTGGGATGATAGTGGAACAAAGTACCAAGTGTACGCACTTTGACCATTAAAGAGAAATATTCCAAGCATATGACAAACAAGAGTGGAGAGATAGGATCACCCTATCGAAGACCTTTTTCTCCCTTAAAGAACCCATGCACTGTCCCATTAATAGCAACAGAGAAAGAGGTAGTGGTGATACACTATTGAATCCATTCCACGAATAGCTGCGGGAAACCCAATTCAGTAAGTAATTCCAGTAAGAAATCCTAGTTTACTGAATCATATGCCTTCCTAAGGTCCACCTTGACCATACAGCGGGGGGAAACTCTTGTCCTCCCATACGTACGCAGAAGCTCCTGAACAAGTAGGATATTGTTAGCCATGAGTCTGTCCTTAATGAAAGCTGTCTGTGAGATGTCCACTAGATGAGGAAGAACAATTTTGAGCCTGTCTGCCAATATTTTTGAGATAATCTTGTACGCAATGTTACAACAAGAAATTGGTCTAAAGTTCCGGCTCTTTCTGCATGTGCAGACTTAGGAATAAGAGTGATCACAGAATGGTTAATCTGTTTGAGGATTCTACCAGACAAGAAAAATTCCTTAATTGTGTCACAAAGGCTTCTTGCAACTGTACCCCAAGCCTTCTTAAAAAATAACGCAGAGTACCCATCCGGTCCCAGTACCTTGCAATCTCCGATATCCCATAATGCTAGTTTAATATCTTGATCAGTGACCGGCCTAACTAAATCATCCTTTAGGTCATAAGGGATCATTTGTCCAGCACGAACATAGTCCACATTGATGCTCTAGCAGTCAACTCTCGTCCCCAAAAGATTCCGATAGTATTCAACAAATTCATTAGTAAGGGCCATTGGACTGTCAGTTATAAATCAATCCTTCTTGAGAATAGAAGCGATGAAGCTCCATTTTTTGTTTCTTTTGACAATGTTAAAGAAGTAGCGAGTATTCTTGTCAGCATGAGCCACATACTTCCCTTTTGTAAGTTGCCGGTAGAGCTTCAATTCCGCATCCGCAAGATGCCAAGTAGACAGTTTACATTCTTTAAACTTAGAGATAAGCTCCAAGTTATGTGGGTTATCCATTAATTGCAGTTGGATAATAAGGACATCGTTGTTCGCCTGTTCAACACATCCAGATAAATGTGAGAATTTAGATGTGTTTAATCTCTGCAGGTCCTTCTTAAGGCCTTTTAGCCGACGACAAAGAGTAAACTGGTGATATCCCAAGGTGGGACGGAGCCACAAACCCTAAACCAAATCCTAAAACGAGGCATGGTAAGCCCAGAAATTAAGGAACCTGAACGGATGAAGATAATAACCCCGATTGTCAACTAAAGACCAACGACATGGACTGTGATCAGACAGATAGCCAATGGGGAAGAACTCAATAGACGCTTGGACGTTGCATTGGAACCATGCATCATTACCCATCACCCTATCCAATTTAGACCAAACCTAGAATTTGTCCAAGTAAATCGCTGCCTAATGTAAGGAAGGTCTTTCAGGCCCGTATTGGTGTAAAGTGCTGCAAAGACCTTTATTTCATAAGTTGAAGGTGGGATACCCCCAATCTTGTCATCAATATGAAGGTAAGCATTAAAATCCCCCATAAGGATCCATGGTTCAGACAGAGCAGTAGATAGGTGCTCAATTGACTCCCATAATGCTCTACGTGCCACAACAAAGTTGTAAGCATAGATAAAACTGAAATAGTAAAAGACATGAGTAACCTTACAAGTGATACGAACAGTAATATCCTGGGGCGAAGAGTGAAAAATCTGAACTCCACCATAGCAGCATTCCATAGGATGATCACCCTACCCCCCTCCGTCTCGATAAAATTATGTATGAACGACCAATTAGGGAACTTGTTTAGTAAGATACTGTCGAGTCTAACCACATCCAATTTTATCTCCAGTAATCCAATAACGTCAACACAGAGTTTAGAGATAAAGTCCAGAACCCCCGTGATGTTTGAGGGTCATGTTGAACCCTCGAATATTCCAACAAGCGACTTTCACTGCGGACTAACTAGTGCCCGTTGGGCACCAATCAAGTCATCACTACGATTAGCATATTTCTTCCATACAGATCATATAAACCCTATGGCATGCTCTGTTGCCTTTCCACCGTTTAGAACCAATTTAGGGATTACCACTAAGCTTTGATCATTCCCAGTGGAGTTTGCCGATGTTCTCTTTTGAAACTGAACATGCCTCTGTGAATTTGAACGGGAATGAACCCGTCCCAACCGTCTAACCCTTGAGCGCCCCCTTCTCTCCTTAATCTGTGCACCATGCCCAACAGATACATACATGTCACCCTGCGCATCAACTCCAGCATGCTCGGGTTTGTTCATGGGGACAGTATGCGTAGTAACCACAGGTTGCACAGTCATGTCCTTTGTGGCCGCATGGACTGGTCCCTGTGCACTAGTTGAAGCAACATAAATACCTTTCTCAATTTGTTCCTGTCCAACATACTGTACAGGAGACTTTCCTTTACCAATGTGTTGTCGAGCAGGTGCAAATCAGGATCTTGTTCTTTTAAGTGGCCTGTCCATTTCCATGGTGTTGGTTGTATTCCTTATGGAGTTCAGCAACTGCTCTTTCTTTTTCATCTTGTCCCCCATGCAACCCTCCATATCATATCCAAACTTATAGCAGTGGTTATAAAATGCAAGTTCATACTCAAACTACACAGTCTGTTGTTTAATTTTCCAAGATGGTAGACGGAACGGAACCACCTTCACTAGTGGTTTAGAAACATCAACCTCCACCAAGACTCTAGCATAGGACAACTGATCCAGCCTAGCAGTGAGCATATCCGTCATAATTAGGATGCCAACAGCAGAAGCTATCTTACTCAGTATTGTTTCATTCCAGTAACTAAGAGGCAGTGCTGGGAATGTTATCCATATGGGCATTATACTGACCTCTAAAGAGAAATCAAATTCTGATGACATTATCTTAAGCATTAACGACCTACCAAATACTGCATAAGGCCCCCCACAGAGAACCAAATGTCTATCAATATCAGTATTGAACCGAAAAATAATCCAACTCGAGGCATGTGTGTGAACCTTCGTCTGAACACCCCACTATTTTGTAAGTTCCAGAACAGCTTTCATACCCTGGAACCTTCCAACAAACATGCCAATTAGACAGTAGCCCAGCTTCGCCTCTACATCCACGCAGTCCAGAACATCAATGTTGATTAAGTCCCCGGAGTAAGGAATGTGCCTTAACCGCATTCCATTGCATATATCACGATTCCCTTTAACAACATTAGCCTACGAGTGAACTGGGTTGTCCAAATGCACCAACTAATGGTAGGACTTTGTGGCCTGCACAGAGCTGTTAGTATCGGCTGCACTTAGGCCAGTATGCGTAGAGAGCACATGAGTAGAAGGAAGGGGCATGCTCGCAACATCTGGGACCAACAAGGGCGATGGTTGATTGGGTTCTGTGGATAGCAAGTGTGGGACCAGGTCAATCGATGTAGATGGTAGTGGAGGATTAAGATCTGGATTTATCGTAGACTCAGTTTGTGGCACAGATGAAGAGACGTTGTTTGGCATATCCAATTCGAGCACAATAGATAGAAGAGACTCTATCTGGGAAGGGGGGGAGGCTAAGGATGTCTGGTGAGTGGGGGAAGACGGCACCCCAGAAATGGTTGTCTTCATTCGGCCTCTGGTCTGGACCATTAGGTCTAGTCCTTCAGACCCCAAGGCTGGCTAGTAGAGAAAGAACCGAAAAGGGGAAGGATGTAAGGGTAGGTAATTTCTCGGGGTAGGAGGTTTAGAAAACTAATAGAAAAAAAAATGCAGATGTGGACAAGGCTTCATTAAGCTAGACTGGAGGTGGTGTGTGTGATGGGATTTCGAATTTGAAACCAGAATCCAGGAGTTAAACCATGCCAAATCAATATGATAACAAAGACTGACAAACTGGTTTCAGCAAGAAGCAGGTGGTTTTTGCAGATCAAATGAACTAGATGACTGGTATAGAAGATAGAGGAAGAAGCAAAACCAAACCATAAGACAGATAAACACTGAAAAAAAGTACATAACCATCCCGCATCAATCTGCTAAATAAGGGGGGCACATACTGCATGTGATACTACACACATATAAGGATGACGATATAACCATAACAGATAGATGTAGGGATGTGAATATAAACAGTAGGAGCAATGGATAAAAGCACCAAGCAGATACTCATGCAGGAACCAACAGCTAATGCAACCCTAGTTTAGCAGAACCCAAAAAAAAAAAAAATCCGAACTCCACCACCGTAAGCTTAGTCAGGAGGGACAGAGATCACCAAAGAACAACCATAAATATTACTACTACACACACCACAACCAGATACCACACTAGAAATTGGATAGCATATACATTAGAGAGACTAACCAGCAAACGAGTCGTGTACCGGCAGCTGAGCTAGAGTTTCGATCATGTTGAGCAAGATGTGAAAAGAGTACTCCGTGGAGCTGAGAGCATCTCTCTCTACCTCTTCCTCTTGTTGCATTCTCTTTCGGATGTTTTGAAGGATGTCCAACTTGAATCTTGATGCATCTCTATTCTTTTTTCATCCCTTTCCTCAAATGATATATGATGATATTATTAGAAACCTTTAGGTCTCTAAGTTACCACTATCATGGATTATTACACAGCTTTATTATTAGTGAATGAAAAAAAGGCATGTTTTCTTGGTGAAAATTTGAAGTGTAATTACTTAGATATGATTAAATTGAAAAGGAAATAATATTTTAAAAAGAAGTATGATTCTAAATGCCGATTGATGGATAGAAATCAGTTTGCAACACTAGTAAAGTAGGATGAACAAACCATAGTAATTTAAATCAACACTAGTAAATGCCTTCGGAGTCTTGCTATATGAACTTATGATTGTTGCATTCATATGTGCTGTCTAAGTTTCTAACAAGATCACTGATAGAAGCAGAGTAACATACCAAATAGGGCAATGGAAATTTGATATTGGTCCATAATTTATTTAGTAATAGTGCATGATTTCGGCTAATCAGAGCAGTAAATTTTTTAGCTTATCTTGATCGTGAATAGAAGCGACAAATTTTGATGATTTCGGAGCTTAATGAGATTTACTTTCTTGTAGAATAGAGCAGAAAACACTTATCATTAGGTTATGAATTCCTTCAAATGTCTTTGTACTCTGAGAAAACAAGGAAAAATAAAAGTCAAGATTCTTTTTTCTTTTCACAGATTAATTGAATTTTCTCCGCTAAAACACTGAGAAATTGAAAGACTCTATGTATCCCAAACATATCTTACATAATCTATCATCTTCATGGCAAAATCAGTTCAACAATTTGAATTTATATTCAGATTCTCACTGCCCTCTTTGTTTAAGCAATCACCGGGATAAACGGACTGCATACTTTTGCTTAAATGAAACAAACCAATGCAGTTACAAAGATGGTCAACTGGTTGACGAACACTTCTTACTTCTTTTGTAGAGAATAAAACCCACAATTTCCCTAATTTCAAGAACTACCAATCAACAGCATCCATCGAGTCGTAAATAAATCTGAATTAGAACTTATTTAGCTCATTCAAATGCAATTATTAGGATCATCAATACACAAGAAACAGTAAAATGCACAGACAGCTACCTTAAACTTCTTTTGGTATTACATTAATTCTAAACATCACAACTTATCCCAATCACCTATGCCAAATGGACTCATCATATTCCAGTAAGACAATCTGAAGATAGAAAAGCTTTTCTATCATTCCCATAACTGTACAAAAAACAACCAAATCTGAAGGCAAATGCTTAAGATCAGAAATATAGCTGAGGATAACATTGGATTTCTCCTTAAAAATGGATCCTCTTCTTTTGGTTGGATGATTGCACTAGGTTTGGATGGCTGAGCTACTGAATTCTGCTATTATTTAGCCGGAGCTCGAAGCTGCACATTGTGTTTTCAATGGATTTTGGAATTGCAGATGCTTCATCAACTATTGGATCCCCAGGTTGCACAAAAAGTATGCCAACCACTCCCCCCATTGGAGGAGGGGACCACTGAGGATACTGTGATCCGATCAGCCTCTAACGAAGACACTTTCTCAACCTCATCATCATGGCATGTTATTCGACATAGAGGACGCAGAAATCAGTTCACAGCAGATGTAGCTAGTTTGCAAATGCAACCATCTATAAAGATTTTCATGTGGAAATTTCTAAACGGGTGTTAGCCATTAGACTCTCAGCTTCAGCGAATTGGCTTCTATTTTCCTTCATTTTGTAGCTTCTGTATGGCAGCTGAATAAACTCTTTCACACTTATTCTTTGATTGTGAATTAATAAGAGATTATTAGCGATTGGCCTCTTCTCAGATTCCCCACAGAAGAGCTCGTTGCCGTAGTTTCGCTGAGTTTTTAATTACTGGTGGAAGGGCAAGCCTACGGAACTTGATATTCTTCGGAGATTCTTTGCTGTTTCCTTATAGGAAATCTGGAAAATCGGTAACAAATTCCGTAATGATGTTCTCAAGTTCACTGCTCATAGTTTTAATTATTCTGTGGCTTATACTTATGCCTCAAATATGCAAGTTTTAATTATTCTCATGTTTCCTTTCAGGTTTTGACGACTTTTCAAAGTTATTCCCTATTTCTTCGAAGTTGGCAAAAATTAAGAGTACCAGTGTGCTCTGGTGGAAATGAGGTAATAATGAGGTGATTCTAAACATAGATAGAGCATGTAAAGGAAACCCAGGAGCTTTGAGCGTTTGGAGGATAGTGCGTAATGGCAATGGACACTTCCTATATGCGTTTGCAAAAATGATAGTTCATTCAGATAGTTTCCACGCTGAACGTAGAGCGTTGGCTGAAGGTCTTCACGTATGCTTGAAACAAGGATTTTCCAATACTAAAGTACAAGTTGACAAAAAAATTCATGCCAGGTAGCTCACTGCAGGAAACTTTCTTCAGTGGAATGGACATCATTTTCGAAGGAAAATTGAGATGTTTCGAGAGAAGTTCCAGCATATCACCTTCACGCATGTCTATAAGGGAGAAAACACAGTGGCTGACCACTTAGCTAATCACGCCTTAACATGAGAGATTTTACCTTTTCATATTCTTTGATGTTGCCATGTTACGTTAAAGGTTTATATTTGTGAAAAAATGTTAGGGATAGGCCCCAAGAACAAACCAAAACTCCAATGGAAAAACCACACATTCTAAAAGACAATGTATAAGGCTTTAGGAAAGCATTCCTAAGCCACTAAACACCAGTAATATAGAACAAGAATATTATAAAGAATAATTGTCTCAAAGGCTATTCAAACTCTTGTATTGGTGTGTCGTTGTCATAATCCAAGGACCAAACAAGACCTAACTATATATAGGAATTTGAGGAGGTAGAAGTATTGTTTGTATTAGATGTGGGACTTCCTAATGAAACAAAGTTTAAGTGGTGGTGGAATGAAATATAGAGTATGGATTGTTGACTTATCTCTAATTTTGTGCCAATTCCAATTCATTCATTCATTTATTTTGAATGTTGTATTACACAAATCTTCAAAAGTATATTTGTAATCCATTGCAATGGCAAATAAAAGTAAGAGATAGGTTGCTCAATACATATGTATCGAAGTGAGGAGAAAAAAAGCTCCATGAATGCAAAGTGTAACTTGTGCGACGAAATACAACGTGTGATGAAAAAAAGAAGAAAATAGAATAAAAGCAAGAAGAAAAAGTAAAAAGCAAAAATATAAAGGATGCAAAAAGAACATTCAAGTAAAAATCATTATAAATGCATTCCTTTATAGAAAAATAATGAAATTTGAGGGGATCCTACTTTGCTATTTCAAGTTTTAAAAATGCACATTAATTTTTTTAAAAAATTATTCCAAAAAAATTTAATGTTTCCTCACTCTCTAGTCTTCTGTCCTTCTCCGCCCCATCCACAACCTTTCACCTTGTATTACTACGCTACACAAAGACCCCCACCTCTCAGAATAGTTGGTGTAGGAATTTCAGTGCGGGCGTCAGTGGGTGGTAGGACGGTTGTGGCAATGCACACCTATGGGTAAGAACTGCAGGGAAAAAGAGATGAAAAGGGACTCCTAACTCTGACGACCTATAGTGCTAGAATTTAAAGTTTGAGGTAAGTGACATGAAAATTTTATGACAAGATAATATTATAATTATTTAAAAATTTTTAGAGAAGTAAAAAAATAAAATTTCGAAGAATTTTTAATAAAAATACAGGATTTTAACAAATTTTTAGCAAAATTCATCTTAATTATAACAATTCCCAAATCCACGTAAATTCACACAAGCATAAACAGCAAGATATGTATGTAAAAAGAGTAGATGCCCAAATTTCCATTTCTTTCTTGACATGTAGAGCTACAAGGGCTAGTAGTGGTAGACATGGTGGCAAGGGCGTCGTTGGCAGTCTAAAAAAATACGATGCACAAAAGAAAGTTGAAAAAAATATGCTATCTAAAATTGAACATTTTTTTAAATTTTCTTATTTTGGTTGGTTAGAGAATTCTTTAATTTGATGTTGAAGATCGCACTTTGTGCATTTGTCCAACAAAGAGAGAAGAAACAAAGAGAGAGCACAGAGAAAAGAAAATCAATTCCACATTGTACATAGGTAACCAAAAACACAAAACTCTCATTTAATTACTTAGGGTAAAAATGCCTTTTAACCTAAACTTACACTGTTGTTTTTAACTTTCTGTCAAATACACAGATAGTGTTACAAAGCTAAACATTAGGATACTAAAGTAGAAATGACTTTAAAAATTAAGATATTTTAATTATGATAAAAAGAAAATTTTTTCTAAAACAAAATTATATGTATAGGTTAACGTTGAATGTATAATTTCACTTATTTTATTTTTTTCTCCTTCCTTTTCACGTCATTCCCATTTTCTACTCTCATTATGTGCTGATACTAGTCTGAAGGATCTTCCATATGTTGGGCCACGATTTACTTAGACTAATTCAAGGGTGTGGTCTAAGCTTGATCAGATTATGGGTAATGATGCATGGTTCCAAAGCCCTGTCCTAGTATCGGTGGAATTCCTCCCTATTGTGTTTCTTTCTGATCATAGCCCTGTCATTTGGTCAGTTGTGGACAACATTGGGGGATCTGCTCGTCCTTTTAGGTTCCTTAATTTTTGGACTGACCATGACTCGTTTCACAATATTGTCAAGGGAGTATGGGATTGAACATACACGGGATTTCACCAGTTCACTCTATGCCGTCAGTTGAAAGAGCTAAAGTGGGACTTGAGAAGATTAAACAGACTGGAATTCTCTCACCTGTCCAGTCGTGTTGAACAAGCAAACATAGTTGTACTTAATGCCCAACAGTAATTACTTGAGAACCCTATAGATCAAAATCGTATTACACAGTTCAAGGAGTGTAAACGGTCTGCATGGTATCTTGCGGAGGCAGAAATGAAGCTCTACCAGCCACTTGCAAAAGGTAAATATGTTGCTCAAGCTGAGAAGAATACTCGTTACATCTTCAACATTGTCAAACGGAATAAAAAAAAGAGAGCTTTATTGCTTCGATTGTCAAGGAAGATGGCTACATGACTGACAGTCCTATGTCTCTTGCTGCTGAATTTGTCGAATTCTACCGGTACCTACTGAGAAATCAATGTGGACTTTGTTCGTGTAGGGCCAATGGTTCCTCCTGACTTAAAAGCTGGCTTGATTAGGGATGTCACTGACCAGGATATTAAATTGGCCCTGTGGGATATTGGTGATTGCAAAGCTCTAGGTCCAGACGGTTATTCTGCCTTATTTTTCAAGAAAGCATGGGATACAGTTGGATAGAATTTATGTGATGCTGTTAGGGAATTCTTCTCCTCTGGCAGATTATTAAAGTAAATCAACCATTCTATTATTACTTTGGTTCCCAAGTCTGAACATGCAGAGAGGGTGGAAGATTATCGGCCAATTTCTTGTTGCAACGTGGTGTACAAGATTATTTCTAAAATTTTGGCAAAAAGACTTAAATTGGTTGTTCCGCATCTTGTAAACATCTCCCAGACTGCTTTCATCCAAGACAGACTCATGACTGATAATATCCTCCTGGTTCAAGAGCTTATGTGTGCGTATAGTAGGACAAGAGTCTCTCCAAGATGTTCGATGAAAGTGGACCTTAAGAAGGCTTATGAATCAGTTAACTGGGACTTCTTACTGGAATTACTTACAGAAATTGGGTTCCCTCATATTTTCATGAACTGGATTGAGCAGTGTGCGACCACTACTTCTTTCTTTAATTGGGACTGTGCACGGTTTCTTTAAAGGTGCTAAAGGTCTGTGCCAAGGGGATCCAATCTCTCCTATGTTGTTTGTCATTTGCTTGGAATATTTCTCACGAGTTGTTAAAGTGCACACACTTGGGACTTCATTCAGATTTCATCCTAAGTGTGAGGCATTAAGGATTACTCACCTTGCATTTGCGGATGACCTGATGCTGTTTGCTAGGGGAGATTGTTCTTCTGTCCGTATTCTCCTTGACTGTCTGGAAGTATTTAAGAGGTGCTCGGTACTTGAAATTAACAAGGATAAGTCAAATATTTATCTTATTGGGATCCGAAGGACTGGTCTAGAGAGTATCCTGGATGACACTGGCATTCCTATTGGGGAACTCCCTTTTCGCTACCTTGGCTTACCAATCATTAATGGTAAAATAAGGCTAACCTTCTACAAACCTTTGCTTGATAGAATTGGCTCATATATTAGGAGATGGTCTGCACGTTCTTTTTCGTATGCTGGGCGGCTCCAATTAATCCAGTTTGTTCTTCAAGGTGTTGAGTGTTTCTGGTTTCCCATTCTTCCTACTCCATCAGCTGTTATTTACCAACTAGATAGGATGGCTAGGGATTTTCTGTGGAACTAAAAAAATGCATTGGTTGCCTGGAAAGATATTTACCTTCCCAAGACTGAAGGCGGACTTGGTTTACGGAATTTACAGGCTTAGAACGGGGCATTATTGGCTAGAATCATTTGGGACTTACAAGCAGAGAAACAATCCTTGTGAGTCAAATGGTTGGACCACTACTATATGAAGGGCAGATCAATTTGGGAGATTGATCATCGCAGGGGCCATTCCCCTCTGTTTCGTAGACTACTTTCAATCAGAGACATGATACTGGATCGGGAACAGGATATTCATAGTGCGGCTGATCTTCTTCATACTTGGGCTATGAGTACTGATTCTTTCACTTCTCAAGCTTATGAATATTTGAGGCCAAATACACTAAGGGTATATTGGGCTAATACTATTTGGAAGCAGGGTCTAACCCCAAATCTCTCATTTATTCTTTAGTTGTGTGCTTGGGGAAGACTAAAGACCAAGGATGCACTTGTGTTCCGGCATGATGACATTTCATGTCCACTGTGTAAGTCACATCTGGAAACGACTAACCATTTATTTTTCAAGTGCTCTATTTTTGCTACTCTTTGGATGGAAATTAAAAGGTGGCCCGGTTTACCACAAACAATGAATATGTCCAATGCTTGCCATAAGTGGTACAAGCGTGCCAACCGTAGTTCTTCGTGGTTAGCTAAGGCAAAGGCTACTGCAATGGCTGCCACATTCTACTACATCTGGAATGCTCGTAACATGGCTATTTTTGAGGGGAAAGTTTTCCAAGCATTGGATATTGTCAAAAGGATTAAAACACATGTGTACACTGTTATTTTTACTTTGTACCCTGATGTTTTGACTAGTTTTGAGAATTGTAGTCATATCCGCTAGTTATGAGTCTCCTTGACTACGGAATAGTAAGCAACCCTGTAAATATCTTTTGATCAATATTAATCCTTTTACATTTTGATCCTTAAAAAAAAAAGAACAACAGGGAAAAAGAGATAAAAAGGGACTCCCAACTCTAACGACCTATAGTACTAGAATTTAAAGTTTGAGGTAAGTGGCATGAAAATTTTTTTACAAGATAATATTATAATTATTTAAAAAAATTTTATAGACGTAAAAAAATAAAATTTTGAAGAATTTTTAAAAATTTATAATAGAAATACAGAATTTTAATAAATTTTTAGCAAAACCCATCTTAATTATAACAATTCCCAAATCCACGTAAATTCACACAAGCATAAACAACAAGATATGGATGTAAAAAGAGTAGATGCCCAAATTTTCATTTCTTTCTTGACATGTTGAGCTACAAGGGCTAGTAGTGCTAGACATGGTGGCAATGGCGTCAATGGCAGTCTAAAAAAAATACAACACACAAAAGAAAGTTGAAAAAAATATGCTCTCTAAAACTGAACTATTTTTATTTTAATTTTCTTATTTTGGTTGGTTAGAGAAATCTTTAAGTTGATGTTGAAGATCACGCTTTGTGCATTTGACCAACAAAGAGAGAACAAACAAAGAGAGAACAGAGAGAAAAGAAAATCAATTCCACATTGTACATAGGTAACCGAAAACACAAAACTCTCATTTAATTACTAAGGGTAAAAATGCCTTTTAACCTAAACTTACACCGTTGTTTTTAACTTTCTGTCAAATATACAGATAATGTTACAAAGCTAAACATTAGGATACTAAAGTAGAAATGACTTTAAAAATTAAGATATTTTAATTATGATAAAAAGAAAAAATTTTCTAAAACAAAATTATATGTATAGGTCAACATTGAATGTATAATTTTACTTATTTTATTTTTTCTCCTTCCCTTTCACGTCATTCCCATTTTCTACTCTAATGAAGGAGAAACTAAGATAAAGGCTTGTCCTTAATCCTAACCACATAAGGACAACCTACATTCGGCCATCTATTGATCAAACCTGGAGTAAAAGTCTTGGCAACCAGGGTTCTCGAAACTTAACATCACCTAACCATTCAGGGGACAGGAAGATGATCATAGGAATCAGAGTCCAACTCACCGGGGTTTCAATCTCAAACATACTAACCAATATTCACTCCCAAACAAATGAAATCTCTTTTCCCTCACCTCCTAAGCCCATTGACCCCTTTTTGTCCATAGCTCTTGTTCTTGACCCAAATGACCTTGATTTCCCAACCCTTATCCAGGCACCATGCCTCGGTCATGTGGATGTGGAGCCTCAGGCATCTTCAGATAATGTTGCTGAGCCACAATCCCCTAACTCCTCTGGCTCCTTCGTACCTAAAACCATACCTCCTCCTCCAAGGAATGATGCTAAACCATCAGAAAAAAATGCAAGGAAATCTGGTTGAACTTGGGCAAACATTGTTAAAGGAAATCGAGATCAGTGCAATGGCATGAAACAAGACATCAGTCACAAACCAAGATATTTAGAAGCAAGCATTTGCAATCCTGTTAGCTTTCAAATACCAAGTTAGTACAAGAAGAAGGCTTACTTCCTTAGTTGAAGATTGTCCAGACAGCATAGCTCCAACTTAAGCTTTGTTAATAGATGAGGAGATTCCTGTTTGCGATGCCGGCATGGAGATTCATCGACGAAAAATTTCCCATCATTGTTGTTAGTAGCTTTTGATGTTATTAGTGGTTCAGCCTAGTACTTCGATATATGCCTGTTTTAAAAATTAAGATAGCAAACCCCAACGATTTTAGACAACATATCAATCACATTCAGAAGCATGCATTTGCAATCCTGTAGGAAGTAAATAACAAGAATAGTACACTGCCCTAACCAGTAAAGCCAGCATTATCCTTCAGATGGGCTCAAAAGATTTCCATTGTACTAAGGATCGGGAAGTGGACACAAGGATGTTGAGAGCTTCTCTCTCTATCAATGTCTCTTTGCTCGATATTGAACTCAAAGAATACTAGCTTAATCCACCAAGTTAGTACAAGAAGAAGGCTTACTTCCTTAGTTGAAGGTTGTCCTGATAGCACAGCTCTAACTTAAGCTTTGTTAATAGATGAGGAGATTCCTTTTTGTGATGCCGGCATGGAGATTCATCGACGGAAAGTTTCCCATCATTATTATTAGTAGCTTTTGATGTTATTAGTGGTTCAGTCTAGTACTTCAATATATGCCTACTTTATTGGCGTCGCATTATAGGTAATAACGCCTAGTTCCAGGGTCACAGCTAAGCATCTGTGGAGTTTTACCCCATAACATGTCTTTCGGACCACAGTCCATGCATTTGGATGCAGGTGGAATATCCGCCGGGAGGGAGGGGGGCTGCCTTTAGATTTTAAAATATTTGGGCTGACCATGAAAGATTCTTTGAATTGGTTAAAATGGTGTAGCAACAAAGTTTTGATGGTTTTTATCAGTGTATACTATGTTAAAGGTTGAAGGCACTCATCAAATGGGATTTCCATTGGTTGAATAGAAAGGAATTCTCCCATATTTCAACTCATGTGGAGTAGGCCAACCAGGAGCTACAGAGGGCACAACAGCTATTGTTAGATAACCCTTTAGACAGCTCCTTGATTGCCCAGTACAAGGACTAGAAAATGACTACTTAGAGGTTAGAGAAGCAAAAATGAAGTTTTATCAGTAGCTAGAAAAGGGGAAATATGTTGCGCAGGCGGACAAATGCACAAAATACTTCCATGCCATAATGAACAGGAACAAGAAACGAAACTTCATTTGCATCCATTATAATGGAGGATTAAATGAGGACAGATAGTCAAAAGGCACTTGCGAAAGAATTTGTTGACTACTACTACTGACTGCTTGGGACTCGAGTTCAGTGCTAGAAACTCAATGTGGACTATGTTAGGGCTGGCCTATTGGTGCCATACCATCACATGGAAGACCTTGTAACTGAGGTTTCAAATTAGGAAATCAAGCTTACCTTATGGGATATTGGTGACTGCAAAGCCCCAGGACCTGAAGGTTACTTAGCCTATTTTTTCAAAATAGCTTAGGGAATGGTTCAGCAAGGTTTGTGTGCGGCGGTTCGGGAATTTTTTCATTCTGGTAGGATGCTAAAGCAGATCAATCACTCAGTTATTACTCTGGTACCTAAATCTGACAACGTTGAGAGGGTACAGGACTATAGACCTATTTCATGTTATAATATGGTCTATAAGATTATCTCAAAAATACTGGCAGCCAGGCTCAAAACCATTCTTTCTATTCTGGTGGATCCTACTTAGTCGGCATTTACGGAGGATAGACTTATGGCGGATAATATCCTACTGGTTCCAGAACTATTACGAGGCTACAACAGGAAGCGAATGTCACCACGTTACACCATTAAGGTAGATTTGCAAAAAGCATACGACTCGGTTAGCTGGGATTTCTTGCTAGACTTATCAGATGAAATTGGATTCCCGCAGTAGTTTGATGGTTGGATTGAACAGTGCGTTACCACTATTTCATTCTCTATTGCTATCAATGGGACACTACATAGGTTCTTTAAGGGAGCTAAGGGACTTCACCAAGGAGACCCCATATCTCCGTTGTTGTTCACTCTCTGTTTGGAATACTTCTCTTGGGTTTTTAAAGTTCACACACTAGGGATAGCTTTTAAATACCACCCCAAGTGTGACTACTTGAGGATTACTCACATTGCATTTGCAGATGACTTAATGTTACTTACTAAAGGTGACAGATCACTAGTATGCATCTTGATGGGATGTTTGGTGGAAATAAAAAGATACTCTGGACTGGAAATCAAAAGGGATAAATCCAATATATACCTTGCTTAGTTGGGTATTTCGGACTAGAATACTATTCTGGATGACACTAGCATCCCTATGGGTGACTTCCCATGTCACTATCTTGGCATTCCAATCATGGTAGGTAAAAAGAGAGCTTCTTACTTTCGTCATTTACTAGACAGGATTGGATCCTATATTGGAAGATGGTTGGCGCGGTCATTATCATATGCAGGGCGAATGCAGCTGATCCAAATTGTCCTGCAAGAAGTTGATTGCTTTTGGCTTTCAGAACTTCCAACTCCAGTTATGGTTTTCAATCAGTTGGACAGATTGGCCAGGGAATTCCTTTGGGACTCAAAGCATACACTTGTGGCCTGGAGAGATATGTGCCTACCTAAGGAAGAAGGATGCCTGGGACTTTGAAATTTGAGCACTCGGAATAGAACACTATTATCCCGAATCTTATGGGATATCTAAGTAGAGAAACAGTCCCTATAGGTTAAATAGCTTAATCACTATTACATGGCGGGCCGTTCAATCTGGTAGATATCGAAACATAAGGATCATTCTCCTTTATTTTGATGATTACTATCAATTAGGGATTCTATTCTGGAAAGACAAAAAGTTGCAAATCGAGCAGCAATACTTTTGCAGTCTTGGGTAATAGGGACCACGGGATTCACTACACAGGCATATAACTATCTCAGAACATCACTCCGAAGGTACATTGGGCCAAAACAATCTGGAAGTATGGGCTCACACCAAAACATTCATTCATGGTTTGGTTGTGTGCCATGGGCCGATTGAAAACTAAAGATGTTCTGGTGTTCTGGCCGGACGACATGTCATGTCCTTTATGCCATATGTACCCGGAGATGACTAGACACCTTTTTTTTCAACTGTGTAATATCGAAACAAGTATGGACGGATATTAAAGCATGGTTTGCCTTACCACAACATCTGAATTCGATCAGCACTTGCCTCAGCTAGTTCAACCGGGCAACTAGCGGATCCTCCTGGCTTGCCAAAGCGAAAGTATTTGCAATGGCTACCACGGTTTACTACATATGGCTGGCACGCAATCAAACACTTTTCAAAGGAGTTGCATGTCAACCTTTGGACACTACGAAGCGGATCAAAACACACGTGTACCCTATTCTTTTTACCTTGTACCCACATGTTTTGACTCATTTTAAGGATTCTATCTGTCACAACTAGTTAATAGTTGCATTACTTTTAACTAGTAAGATTCAGTGTACATATACTTTGATCAATATATACATTTACATCTTGATCCAAAAAAAAAAAAGATAAAAACAAATAAATAAACATTAGCTTATATTACATCTACGCCAAGAATTTTTTATTTTTGAATTGCAAAAAAAAAAAAAATCAATCAAACAGGGAAACCTTAATTCAACCGTAAAAAATGGAACAAAAGAAATTGATTGAAATTTTGAATATTTTTAACGCATTTTTTATTTTAAAAAAGGACAAAATTGCAAATAGTGTTATTTTTTAGGAGTAGAATTGAATTTAACACCCCCACCCATCCCCTACCCCCCACCCCTGAAAAAAAAGAAACAACAATAACAAACTAAGCCTTAATCCCAAGTAACTTGGGGTCGGCTACATGAACCAATGTTAGGCAACGTGTGGTCATCCACATGAATCCTTTCTCGCCACTTTCTTCTATCGAAAGTCATACTTTCATCCAAATCTAACAAAGACATATCTCTCTTAATTACCTCTATCCATGTCGTTTTAGGCCTACCTCTACCTCTACCTCTGTCTAACCTATCCTGCCTCACTCTCTCCATCGCCCTAACAGGAGCATCCCTCGGTCTTCTCTGAATGTGTCCAAACCAACGCAGACGACTTTCTCTCATCTTTTCCTCAATAGATGCCACACCCACCTTTTCCCTAATGATCTCACTTCTAACTCTATCCTTCCTAGTATATCCACGCATCCACCGTAACATACGCATCTCAGCTGCTTTCATTTTTTGAATATGACACCTTTTAGCTGTCCAACATTCCGTACCATATAACAAAGTAGGTCGTACGACTGCCTTGTAAAACTTTCCCTTTAAATTCAACGGTGCATTACGATCACAAAGAATACCAGTCACACTCCTCCATTTCAACCAACCCACCTTAACTCGATGTGCAACGTCACTATCGAGCTCTCCGTCTTTCTGAATAATAGATCCTAGATAGCGAAAACAATCAGCTAACGGTATATCTCTACCTTCCAAAGTTACACTCTGGGCTGTGTTTCTGCTACCACTAAACTTGCATCTCATATACTCTGTTTTACTCCTACTAATTCTGAAACCCTTGGATTCCAATGTCTGCCGCCATAACTCCAATTTAGCATTTACACCGGCTCTAGTCTCATCAATTAATACAATATCATCCGCAAACAACATACACCATGGCACAGCCTCCTGTATAGTGCAGGTCAACTCATCCATAACGGCTGCAAAGAGGAAAGGGCTAAGCGCTGATCCTTGATGCACCTCGATATTAAAAGGGAATTCTGCAGTCACTCCGGCGCCAGTCCTTACACTTGTACATGCTCCCTCATACATATCTTTAATGAGAGTAATATACTTTATCTTTAAGAAACATTTCCAAAAAAAAAAAAAAAACCTATAATTTCTCTCATACAAACACATGTAATTAAATGAAGTAGAAAAGATGAGTTTTGATACATGTATACGATTACAATTCACAAAGGTACGAGGAATCTTGTGGTCATATCCTTGGCATTATTGCAATTTAATTTTCTTTGACTTGTGATCCACTTGTGCATGCATGGATGGCATATGAAGCTTTCTTTTCTTTTCTTTTCTTTTTTTTTTTTTTTGCTAGATAATGATTTAGCCATGTATTTCTGATGAAGTAGTAGAAAAGGAAGACTCCTCCTTACACATTACGGGACTGTTTCGGGGGTCCATAGAGGTTCCCCCATGATCACATAAAATTGCAGGGGAAAGAAGGGATGGGGGTAAATATCCAAAAATGATTATGAAGTTTAGCCTATTTAGCTATGTCATGAGCATATACATTCCCAAATTGGGGGACATAAACATATTTCCAATGGTTTCTTTGTCTGAGAATATACTTCACAGCATCTGTGGATCCTTTCCCAAGCCATTCCTCAGCTGATTGGACACCTGCAATTGCCTTTATTACATTAAGGGAATCTCCTTCAAATATGACTTCAGATATATCGGCTACATCAAGCAATCAAAACGGCATTAAGGGCAGCAAAAGCATCGCCAACATATTCTTTCCCAGTCCAGGCCTAAAGAAGTTGTCCAGTGTGGCTTCTAAAAACACAGGCAGAGATCGCAATCTCATCTTGAAAAGCAGTGTCGAAGTTGACCTTAATATATGGGAATGGAGGAGCCTACCAAGATCATGGCAGATAGACAGTTCACCTTTTCAAAAGACGGGTAATACTAGTATCCCAATACACATTCGCAGTCCTTTCTATATGAGTAGATAGCGTATCCCAAGGTTGAGAATCTTCCCCAGCACGTAATCGATTTCTGTATCGCCACACATGTTCCATCAAAACCACCGCATAGTTGAGGAATTCTCGCTTGGTCTCACTTGGAAAAGGGAATAAGTTGCCCACATTTAGCAATTCCTTTATCCAGTCTTCCAGTTTCTAGGTTGAAAATTTATCAATTCTCAACTACCATTTTGAATGCCACCATAGACGTTTAATAATCGGACAGAGAAGGAAGATATGTTCCAAACTTTCCAATGCAGACTGACAAAAGCAACATCATTGATCAATTATGTTCAAAACTAAGGCCAATTTGGTCTTTGTAGGTAATAACTGGGATAGTATCCGCCATTAAAAATGCTTGTGCTGGTTGTAAAGATGGGAAGACCACAGAATTTTCCACAGAGTGCATGGGAGAGGAGAAATATAAGATGAAGATGGTGGATCCAAAAAAGGGGGGTTAAGATTGTGTCTCAGATGATGAATAATTTTGTATGTAGATTTAACAGAAAATCTCCCTGACTTGGAGGGAGCCCACACGAGTGAGTCTAGTGAGTCAGGTTCCCCAATCCGGGGAATAGAAATTTTCATAATCTCCTGAGCAATAGATGGTGGAAACAGATTTGAAATGAGATCAAAGTCCCATACATGTTGATCAGAGAGTATAAGATCTCGGACTAAACTCACCTGATATTAATCGACAGGCAGAATAGAAGGAAGTCGATAAGTGTTAAGTCCAGGAATCCAAGGATCTTCCCAAATATTAACCTGCGAATTATGACCAATTCAATAACATAATCTAGCTTCCAGTACCTCTTTACTCTTCCAGATACCTTTCCAAATCCATGAAGATCCACTAGGACAGCTATCCACATCAAATAATCTTCTGCCTCTAAGGTATTTGGATCGGATTAAATTCACCCATGGTCGATGAGATTCTGTGTAGATTTGCCAAGAAAAATTCGAGATCAATGCCAAATTATTTTCCACAGCTTTCCGGAATCCCAAGCCTCATGTTTCTTTAGGGGAACAGATGGTCTCCCAAGCTTTGAGGTATAAGTGTCTTCCTGAACCTTCTTTAAACCCCCACCAAAAGTCTCGCATTAAGGCATCCAATTTGTTGCAGATGGATGAT
Organism: Voacanga thouarsii; assembly: GCA_026120185.1. NCBI lineage: Eukaryota > Viridiplantae > Streptophyta > Magnoliopsida > Gentianales > Apocynaceae > Voacanga > Voacanga thouarsii. The sequence goes on along the minus strand of JANUWF010000528.1, from coordinate 424,100 downwards.
GGAAGCATAAAACATTGCATGACATGAATAGGGAATGATTAAGCAACATGCTTAATTAACACAGATCTACCAGCCTGAGATAGAGTGTTTATTTTTCAACCACTGATCTTCTGTCGTAAACATTCCACCATTCCTTGAAATGCCACTGACTTTGAGGATCTCTTACAGAAAGGTGTCCCAAGATAGGTACTATTATGCGCACATTCAGACATTTGAAATATTGTTCAGGTGGAAGATCTAATCGATGACCGCACATTCCTGCTGAAATGGATTGAAGATTTTTCAAAATTGATAGATAAACCAGACCATCTACAATACATGTTCAATAGATTCTATACCACTCAAGCCTCCGATTCAATTGTTCGGCAAAATAGTATCAAATCATTCGCATACATAAGATGGGAGATGTAAGGGAAATTTTGTCCAATTTTAACACCATGGAACAATTGGTTGGCCTCAGCAGCTGTGAGCATTCTTGATAGCAGATCAAAATATAGTACAAATAATGAAGGAGATAACGGATCCCCCTGACGAAGACCCCTGAAATTTTTAAAAAATCCAAAAGGGGACCCATTGATCAAAATTGAAAAGGAGATAGAGGATATGCACTCTATAATTGGGCTGGTAAATCGATCAGAAAAGCCATGATATTGTAGTATTCTGATGAGGAGTAGCCATTCTACCTTGTCATATGCCTTTTCCATATCAATTTTGAGAGCCATAAGACCCAAGTTGCCTTTCTTGGAGTTTAGATGATGCATTATCTCATGACAAATAATCACATTGTCACTCATACCACGAGATGGAATAAAGGCCCATTGGGAAGGGGAAACAAGCATGTTTAGCAACGGTTTAAGACAGTCTGCCAAAATTTTTGAGATGACCTTATACACCACATTACACAAAGCAATAGGCGAGAAATGATCAACTTTGTAAGCAGAGTCTCTTTTCAGAATAAGGGAGATGAAAGTATGATTTAGAGACTTAATCATTTTCCCATGAGCAAAAAAATACTAAATAGCAGCAACTACATTTGCATTCATAATATACCAGTAGGTTTTAAAAAAACAAGGGCTCATTCCATCAGGTCCAGGACTTTTGCCAGCTTTCATATCAAAAACAATTTGACGAATACAATCAGCAGAAGGAATAGCATACAAAGCCTCATTTTGTGCCATAGTGATAGAAGGGGAAATAAGATTGTTTAAATCTGTAGGAAATTGAGGAGCTGTAGAAGAATACAAATAATGATAGTATTGTTCAAATGCTTGACTAATACCATCCCAGGTTGTCTCCCATTTACCATCAGTTGAAAGAAGAGAATCAATTTAGTTATATCTCCTATGGATTATGGTTGAAAGATGAAGGAATCGAGTGTTGGCATCACCGTCTTCCAACCAAGACACTTTTGCTTTGTTCCACCAATGTAATTGTTCTCTTTTCATATGTTCATCCAATGCTTCCTGTAAAGACTTTTCTTTTTCCAGAACAAGATCGGATTGAGCAAGAGACTGAAGGATATCAATTTCTCTACGAATTCCCACAATATTCTGCTAAATTAGCCCAAAGACCGATTTATTCAAGATTTCAGTGCACTTTCTGCATTTTTAAGACTGGTTACTAGAGCAGTAAGAGCCGATCCCAGAACTGGAATAGACCAAGCAGACAAGACAATATCATGAGCATGTCAAGCTTTTATACGAGGTCGCTTTGTACTATACCATTATGCAATACAAAGGGAACAAAGACAACCAACCACCGATTCCTTTGTTATATATACATATATCAATAGTGGAAATCACGTAATTTACTTGCATGCATACTAACCTTGAAATAAAAATTACGCAAGTATAAAAATTGTGGAGTCGATCAGGGAACGCCTATTTATTACTGAAGATTTTCGTCAGATTGGCTAACGCATATTCATTGCCTCAATACCCAAAAACAAAAAAAAAAATTATCTATCTATTTTCAACTAAAAAGAAATAAAATTAGACCTACACATGATTGTAAGGTACTAATTTTGCATTGGGAAAGTATTTGTCATTTCAATAATATGTTAACGGTTCAAATTCAAATAAAAATACTCATAAAATATGTGAATATAAAAATATTTGTACTGATGATATGAATATATAATGTCGGTTTTACATTGTTAATAAATCAATATCAATGGTGACCTTATTAGTACGTCATACATCACTTGTAGCCGTATAAATATACCATTCTCTTGCTGGCCAAGGAAGAAATCTAATAGGGTCTTCTACTGTCTTACAGGATCTTCAGCATTGAGCAGGCAAGTGCTTTCTGATCTTGGTCATTTTAATAGATAGAAAATTTTACTTTACCACTTTACTTTCCATCCCAATATTTTACCTAATTTCTTTCGGACAGTTATTCAATTTCCTTTGGCTGTGGGTCAATTTAACAATATTCCTTGATCAACAACATAATGACTGCACAAGAGACCAGTGATATATGCTACCACGAGCAGGTGCTTAGAATCTACAACAAATCATTCAAGTGTGATGGTTGCAAGGAACGAGGATCTGGATCAAGGTATCGGTGTGATCCCTGCAGCCAAGAACTTCACGTGGAGTGCTGGGATAAGAAATCTGAGATTTCTCATGAGTTCTTCAAAGGTTCCTCGTTGAGTTTCTTTGAGCAGCCACAATCTGGATGTGCGAAGCGAGGGTGCCGATTAAAGCATCAAAGGTGCTACGATGCCTGTGGGAAAGATATACGTGGATTCAATTACCACTGCAAGATAAAGGGTTGAGATTTGCACCCCTTTTGTAGCAACCTTGAGAAGAAACCGCACATAGGAGGAACGTCCTTTTTGATTCAGCAAGGTGTTGCTTCCAAGTGCAATTGGTGCCATCAGAAAAAAATTGCAGGTGGACAGAAACACAGTCCAGGATGGTCTTACGTTTCTAGTTGCAGGAATTATCATTTTCACGTATATTGTCTGATGGAATTACTGCGTGATGCTGCAGACAACGATGAAAAATTGACAAAGGAAAATATCAATCTGCATCACTTAGTCAAATGTCACACAAGTGGACGGAAGTTTAAATACAAGAAGGTGGTAAAAGGATTCCTTGACTTCATAGGATCGTTTCTTGAGAACGTATATGTCCATTTGACTTCTGATGTTCTCCAGGACTTAATAGACTCGTCTTAACTTAGGCCAGAACAAAATTCAAATCGGTGTTATTTTGATCAATTTAATTAGGGTTTCCATATCAACTGTATAAGTGTTATATTATATACTTTAGATTTCTTATTTCATGTTTTTAGGGCACACTTCATAATATTTATCATGTACATTCGTTGTTCCAAAAGTTGATCCAATACTGAATAATCTAACATAATTCTTATAATTCCCTTTGTACCATTTCCACCTAATACATTTGGTGGAAATATAAGGCATAGTTAGCAATTGCCTAATGACATTTATAAGTTGAAAACCCATGCCATATGCTCCAGAATCCTACCATCTCAACAACGAATATTTTGCCTTTTTTCAATATAACGATATACATCTGCCACCGACTCTAATCTCTAACAGGAACTTATGTTTACAGCTTGTATTAAGATTCTTTTGTATTCTTAACAAATAAAATTGTGCATTTAATTAAAAAAAGTGAAATAATTATAATTATATTTTTGTTTACGTAATAATTATGCAATTTGAGTGTTGAATTCGTAATTTAAGAGATTAAGATAAATTTTTAATGATTTCAAAATAAAATTTACAATTTTCATTTTCAGACACGTATAGTTAAGGGAATAAAAATCATGTGAATTATGATATAGAATTAGAACAGTATCATATCTCGTGATCTATTCTCTTACGTCATCAAAATTAATTACATTGACTTTTTTATCCACCTTGCACGTGAGTGGCGTGAGTGGGGAGAATACCGTAGCAGTTGCACAACATAAGCACCACTATCACTCTTTATACTATGTATTACAATCAAACGGGAACAAAGGTCATTGGATTACATCGACAACTGATCCTTTCCTAATGTTTGAGGGGGGAAAAGAACATGCTACGGATCCATAATTTGCCAGTGTGTGTGTATATGTGTGTGTCTTATTATTACATCATACAATATGCACGCATATGACTAACATAAAATAACGACTTTGTTGTTGAGGATAACGCATTAATAAAAAAAATTTAATTTCATGTACCTTTTTTGTAAAGGAAAAATCACCACAGAAAAAATTTGGATCTAAATAAAATGCATAGATTAGAGAGGATAAGAAATTATTCATCCATATTGTAATACCCAACCTAATTTCATATTGGAAATTGAATAATAATATATAATAAATAAATAAAGTAAAATAGATATTCATCTTTTAGGCATTTTGTATTTATTATGTCGTTTATTTATACCTATAGTAACCTAAGCAAAGTTAAGGAAGCTATCTAGTAGCTGGCCACCTCTAGATAGTTGACTTTTTTGAGTTTGGCAACAGTATTTGTGTAAAGCCGTCCTTACCTAGCAGTAGAGTTGTGAAAACTCGGACAACGAATGTGGGTCATCAAAGCCTAAGGCAAATTTGAGAGAGAAGAAGGAGGGGTATTCTCTCTATAGATTGATCACCTAACCTGTGGTCAACAAACCACACGTATGTGTTGTTTGGCAAGCGAACCATACTTCTATGGGAACTGTTTATGAATATTCTCTATTGTGGGCATCAGACTTCTGATTGTGAATTGACATTTCTCGAAATGAAAATTATTGAGAAATGTTTTGATGAAAAGCTCAATAGGTGAATTCTATTTAATTCCCTAAGCTACTTTTGACTGTTAAGTCAGAAAATATGAATTCATTTCGAAGTTGCTTTATTCTAGTTTTTTTCTTTTTTTAATTTACTTTATACAATGTAGTCTACTAAGAAATTATTTTCTTGAGGAAAAATTGTGAAAGCTAAAAATATGAGTTACGATACTCTATTTGTGAAACCCCAGTCAAAACCAACCTTAGAGTAAGGGGGGTTGGGATGAATATCATATTTTATTTCATGGTTAAATATATTTTCATATAATTTTTATGTGTTTTGGATTCGGGTTTTATTGTCTTGAGGTCTTGTTGCTGAGTATTGTGTGAGAAGGGCAAGATGGTAATTTTTGCCCGAGGTGAAAATAGGGAGATAGCTTGAGAATTGAATAGAAAAATATTTTTAGAGAGGAAATAAGAACAAGAGTTGTTGTGGTTTAGTGGTTAGAGCTTTGGAATTAATTCTTGAGGTCTTGGGTTCAAATTCCATCATTGGAGCTTTAGCATGATTAAATTTTATTTTTTCTTGGGAAGTATCATTGCTGGCCTTAGTGGTGTTTGGAGTAGGGTAGAGATGTTGTCCTATGAGAGACATGTTAGGAGTCTTCAAATCCTACTCTTTTGCTCTACACAAAATTTCTAAGGGGAATTCATTTCCTCTTGATCCTTAGTTTTTCCTAATTCTCAATGCATTAGTTTGTTCATTGTGTTCAAGCTAATTTTATTCTAGAAAAATTCCAGCAATGTGTTGTGGCTTTGAAGGTTCAAAATGTCTTAGTAAAAGATATCATATGGACCGAAACAATGGATGAGGGGGAAAGATTTCAAGTGAATTAAATTCCTTAGTGAACTTTCTAAAAATTCACTCTAGCTAGGTTCATTTCCCTTTGTCCATAGAACTGAAATTTTTCCAGCTTTGTGTGCCTTCAAGGTTTCGAAATTCTTGACCATTATTCCCTCCCAAATGCTGCCAGAAAATGGCCCTTTTGATCAGCTTAGAATCTGGATTTTTATGGCTATTTTCGGACTGCACAAAGATGGTGCAAAACCAGAAAAAAATCCTGTACAAATCGCAGCTTTGGAGGTCCAAAACCAAGCCGTTTTCTTCCAGTTTTTGTACAGCACCCTAGCCATGTTTTTCCTCCATGAAGTAGGCTGGAAACCAGCCTTGAAAGCCCCAGAAATTCCCCTTCAAAGCCTCTACAAATCGCCTGGAAAAGGGCAGCCGAAAACTGCCCAGAAAATTCCAGCCTTGAGAAAATCTGTGCAGTGGTTTTTTTCCAGCTTTGTTTCCTAATTCTCTCCTAGCCGAAACTCCATCCTTTTTCTGCAAAAACCACCCTTAAACCTCCATTAACAGACCTCCATTGTCCTCCCAAAGTTCTGCACGAAAATCCAGCCATGGATGCCTAAAAGATTTCCAAAAAAATTCTGCAATCATTCCTTGATTTGGATACCAAAATTCCAGCTACCATGATTTAACAACTTTCTATAAAATATACCTCACACAACCAGACCTTCTCTCCACCATTATACTCCATAATTTCGGCCACCCTAAGCCTCCTTCAACCAGCTTTCATTCAACCAAAACACTGCCCAGAAATTCGTCCATGGCAGATCTCCAAAAGCTCTCCAATAATCAAAGATATTCTTGTGATATCTAGTTTCCAAATTTGCTTCCCAAAAATATTCTTCAAGGATTTTAACAACTAGCCTTTCCTTTTTCCTTCCAAACCATAAAAACCATCTTCCTAAACCCTACAAACAGTTTGGCAGCCCTAATATCTTCAGAATTTCGGCAGCCTCCATCCAAGAACTCTCTATTCTCTTCAACCTCAAGAACACCTACTCCTTCCTTTCACCTAATACCTCTCCAAATCACTTCAAACTACCTCTAAAAATTCCAGATTTCATCTATTCATTGCTGTGAGTCCATCCGTACCATTTTTAACATCAAACTCCAAAATCCAACTTGCACTTTTGGATCAAAAACCAGAAATTTCTGTTAAGGTCAAGAACACCTTCAAGGTAAATTTATTCTAACAACTTCAACTTCTCCAATCTTGATCTCTAGTGGGAATATATGTGATCAAACATGCTAATGGTCTCTCTCTCTCTCTCTCATGGCCGAAAATTCCCCTCTCTTGGCCAGATGACTTTTTCTCCCATGAACATGCTTTCGCCGTCTCCCATGGACAAAGTTAGACATCTTGGAGTTGAGATCTACTCTAAACTCCTTCAAGGCATTCATCAACCAAGTAAGTACCTTCAATCTTCCTTTATAAACTCTAGATTCATGTCTCTAGGATGATGATGATAATAGGTGGATGGTGATAGGATTGGAGTATATATATATATTGTTGAGATTGAAGTATGAATATATGTATGTTTGTGAAGGAGATGGGATTTATGCATGGAAGGATTATCTTGGATGATTATATGATGATTTGAGGTTGATGCATGTCATAGGTAGTATTTGTGATGAAGTATGCTAGAGATTATGTCACATTTGGTGAATAGGATTTATATTCATGTTGGATTATTGAAGCCATGATCATGTTTATGCTAGTAAGGGTTAGATCATATTTTGATAAATTGAGATCTATGCTTGTATGCATGATTTGGATGATTTGATGAATTGAAGGGTTGTATATGTTCATGATTGTGGTTAGCTATAGGAATATGATCATGATCTATTTGTCCCTAAGCTAAATTTTATTTCATTAATAAAATATTTAATAATATGATTTTTCTAGTAAAATTTTGAAAACCATGGGAAAATGTGGATTTGGTCTTTTATATAAAATAGTGATATTTTAGTCAAATAAATAATAGTTTTTGCTAGAAATATATATATATGTGAAATATATATATATATATATATTATTTAAAATGATAAAATCAATTAAAGCCTTTTATGGAAATAATTATAATTAATAAAATATTTATAATTAAAAATTTAATTATTATCTTTTAATCAAAACCCATTAAGGATTTGCTTATTATTTTTCAAGCAAGACTCATTAAATTTATTTTCAACAAATTTTAGCTATTAATTATTTTCTAACAACTAAATTATTAATAAATCATTATTTTACCTAATACCACCTTGGACCCTTTTTCAAATAAACCATAATTTATTTTTAGCAAGATTTATACCTTCAACTTTTTGTACCTATTTCCCAAACTCTAGTTATTTTAATATCAAACTAGATTTATTTTATAAACTCTTTTTATTTATTATTGAGCCTTAAAGCTTGGGACACTAGGGATATGATTGTAGTAAGTTGAGTTAGTTTTATTTGAGAAAGTGAGTCTTTCGCTTGAGTTTGATTGTGGTTTGTATTTACCCTATGCGGGGATAGGTCAGCTGTTGGAGACCTTTGTTGTGGGCAAGGATCAGGTAAGCTCCTGCATAAAACCTGTTTGATGAAAAATGATTTCTTTTATGGCAAGCCCAATGTAGAGTGCATGGTCACTCATTTTTGTAAAGGCAATTGAGGAATATTTCCATTCTCATTTCAGACAAATAAATTATTTGCAAATTAAGGGGCGGTTTTACTCAAAACCTAAAATTCTTTCAAAAACCAGTTTTGCCCCAAACTTTGGAAAACCTTAATTGCCATTTTCAAGTGGAACTGTGTTTTGTTCATTTTCTTCCCAAGTGGGATATGTTACGTTGAGTACTCAATGGGGGTAGATTGGTAGTACTAGTTTTGAAGAGTAAGAGTGAGTCTTCTAGCAGGAGGCCACTCCTTCAGAAGATGAATTCAACATAGAGAAACGTCAGTACTACTTAGTCATGTCGGTCCGAGCTAGCAGTTTTTATTTCAGTCAAGTGACTGTATTTTGCCGGAATGGACACCCGATTGTTGTTTGGGTATAGAGAAGGAGGAGTATCTTGCCCGGTAGGCCGATCACCTACCTTTAGTCAGTCTGCACAAAGTGTCGGCATTCTAACCGGCAGTATGCACAAAGTGTCGGCATACTGACCATCCGGTTATGGGGCCCAACGTGTGGTAACCCATAATGCTTTCTTTCGAGTGGTTGATCTTATAAATTATGTATGGCTGGAAAAGCCAAAACGCCATTCTTGCTTTTGACTAATGTTTATTGCTTGCCAATATTTCTCTTATAAAGTTTTTATACTCTGCATCCACGAACTATTTCCAGTAACACCCAAAGCACCCACGGACTTACTGAGATTTCTGTCTCATCACCCTTTTCACCATGATTTCAGGCCGATCCTGCTGTGCGGATGAGTAGCTTGTGTTATCTGCCTTGGAAGAGAATGTTGTCTTTTATTTTTATGTATTGCTTTGGGGAGTTGAGAGTGGATGATTTTATTTATGGATTTGTATTTCTTTTGGGAATTCATGGTTTTATTCGTGGATTTATTCTTGGGTTGTAATAAATTTTAAGTTAAATTATTATTTTCATTTCGCTATTTTAATTGTGTGACCTAGTTATAAAGACCCCTTGTTCTTTGGATGGGGCGACATCCCCAGCCCTGGCGGGCCTAGGTAGCGGGGTGTTACACTAGTGGTTTATTATTCATGCATCATGAAAATGATTTCTGAATAGTAATACAATAGCACACTACAGGACGTATTGAGATTCTTGTCTCACACGTTTTCTTACCATGTCTTCAGGGAAATCGTGGTGCCTAGGAGTTGAAGATTTATCTATGTATTACTTATTTAGATTCGTCCAAACTTGTGCTAAACTTGGATCCGGGGGTTCCGGCTTATCTTTTTACCTGGAGCTATTGTTTTTTAATTCTGCATTTGTCTTGAAATTGTCCATCCTATATCTAGATTTTGCGTTTTCATTTCTTTTTCACGTTATAAAAACCCTTTGTCATTTAGACGGGGCGACATCCCTGGCACATTGGGCTATTTAGGGAAGAGATGTTACAATTATTATTAGAGCTTTGGATCAGATATGCCTAGGGTTAGATTAAACCTAGGCTTGGATTAAAACTTAGCTCTAGATTAAAGATAGGATCGGATTAAGACTAGGATTAGGCAATTTCCTTGAATTTATTCCTTTAGAATTTAAGTCATTTGACATGCTTGGATGTTTTGTGGAGTATACGTACCCGTCCATTACGGTACTTTTGAATGCTTATATGAGATTCCTTAAGTCCAAGAGGGCTAGACATGATTATGAGATATAAGATCTTGGTATTCTTTCTAGTCCTTTGATTTTGGACTACCCTAGTTCTCATTGGACAAATAAGGTAGTGAGTTGGAGTTTAGTAATAGTGACATTTGTGGGAACTCGGGATTTAACACTGATATTTTGGCGAAGTATGATTTTCCCACTACTAGAAAAATGTTGATTACCAACTTACAAATTGTTTTGGTAATTGTCCAATTTCTGTTGGTAATATTAAATTACCAACAGATTCCCAACAAAATGTGGTTCATTTGTAAAACGCTTGTTGGAAATTGTTACCAACAAGAGTTTTATAAGTCTGTTGGTAATTACCAACAAATTTTACAGTTGGTAATAGTATTAAATTGCAGTTGGTAATGATTTTTTTGGAATGACATATTTTCTGTTGGTAATTCTACTAAGTTACCAATAAATTGACTAAGTAGTTGGTAAAGCTGTTTGCAATTTTCCAATTAATTCTTTTGTTGGTAATTTAGTTGCCTTTTTTTCCAATTAATTATTTGGTTGGTAATGTAGTTGGTAATTTTCCAACAATTTCTTAGTTGGTGTATTTATTTTGTTGGTAAATATTATTCATTACCAACAAATAATTTAGTTAGTAAAGGTCCAAGAATATCATGCCAATTGATAAGTTACCAACATACTTGTATCCTTTTGATGCCATCACACCTAAAGAAATAATGTTGACACTAGAATTAAGAACATACCTTACATCAGAAAGTATTTTGACTTCATCACTGTGAAGCTTAAGGCGGTCTCATCCAATGCCTTCAACCTTCATCTTAGAGTTGTTTCCCACGTTGATGTGTCCAAAATTCCCCAATTGCAAATCATCGAACATGTCTTGGTCCTTGCAAATATACAAGTCTGATGCAGAATCCATTATCCAATTTGAATGTTTCTCATTAATAGTATTATCCAAACATCTCATCAATAATAGATCATCGTCCATGACCACATTTGTAAAGGAATCACTTACTTTGGCCTTGCCCCTCATTTATTCTCTTAGAGCTTTTAAATCCTCTTTCATTTTTGGGCAACGACTTTGGATGTGACCAATCTCTCAACAATAATAGCACTCAAGGTTACTGTTACCACTTTGGTGGGATTTTCCTCTTCCTTGATCACCTCTTCTTTTACTTCGACTCCTCCCTCTACTCCAACTCTCTGTAGCTAGTACTCGACTATCTTCACAGTGATTTTCTTTTATCATCTAGTGATTTTCTTTTAATGACTTCAACACCTCATTTAGTTGCAGTGTGCTTTTTCCTGCTAGCAATGACTTCACCAATAGCATGTAAGATTTGGGTAGAGAAGCCAACAAGAGCAATGCTTGTTCCTCATCTTCAATCTTCTCCCCTGAATTTTCAAGTCGAGATGCTAACTCATTAAATTTATTTATATGATCAATAATGTTACCTTCTTCTTCCATCTTAAGCGAATATAGATCTATCTTCATCATCATCAAGTGGTTAGTCAGTGTCTTCGATGCATGGTTTTTATCTAAAGTCTCCCACATCTTCTTAGGTGATGTCTCCTTTAACACTATAACTTTAATATATGGAGCCAATGCTGACCGAATAGTACTGACTGCCCTTTTCTGAATAACACTCCAATCTGAATCCTTCATACCTTTTGGTTTCTCATCTTCTAATGCAGAATCAAGACCCTACTACACTAAGTAGTCTTGAGTTATGCATTGCCATAGAGTGAAGTCAATCTTTCCATCAAACAATGGAGGTAAAATCTCATTCTTCATATATGTGATATTTAAAGAATCTATAATAAAATATTTTACCTCCACGTGACACAAAAAATTATCTCTTACTCAGAACTATGCTAATGAAGCACCTCCTGCTCCTTTTCTCTCTTCCCTAAACCTGAACCTTACTCTTCTCCCAAGTCGGAACCTTTACTCTTCTCCCAAGCCGAAACCTGGCTCTGATACCACTTGTTGGGATGGGCAACAGAAGTAACACACAAATATATAGAAAAGAAGAAAGAAAATAAATAAATAAAACACAACACGAAAATTTAACGTGGTCCGGTCTCTCAATTAGACCTACATCCACAACCGCGAAGGGAAACACTCCACTATGTAATTTTTGGACGGACAAAATTAAAAACCCTCACAAAATAACTCAAGGCCCAAAAATCTCCCAATTTACTAGGCTCAATAAGTTGGTATACTCTCCCCAAAACAACACTAACCTATTTATAGGGAAAGCCTTCCTTACTCTTCTTTAAATTATCCCATGTGGGATTGAGAAAAACTCAACATCTTATAAATTGATATTTCCTTGATAATCATAAACACTATTAAGGTTTGCAAACATTATTCTAGAACATCAAATGCAAATATAAGTCGAGGCATGCAACTCGAATCCTAGCACAGTACCAAAACATCTTCCCACTAATCAAAAGTAGCCGGTATGTGTACCAGTATTTTCTTCAATTGCTTTGAGAATGATTATTGCAATAAAGGTAAACGTAATACAGAGACAAGAAAATGCTTGTATTGGGCCCAAATATTAAGCAACCAATACAAAATACACAAACTCAAGTCATAGGCACAAAGATATAAAAACTGTTATACCATTAATTTGTATTATAGGATATTATGGATGAATTTCAACAAAAAAAAAAAAAATCAAATAGATTGTAAGAAGTTAGTTTCGTCCCAACATCATGATTAGGTATGAAAAGCCATATGAGTTCATAATACATCCTGAATTCAAATTTAAGACCAGACATTTCCTATATCATGGGATAGAAAGAAACCATTTTCCGCCATGCCACTCCTTATGGTTTTTTACCTAGCTAAGCGCATTTCTTCATTCACTCCACAAATTGACCTATTTTGGTCCTTTTGGAATAGAATGTAAAAATGATAACTATGCATTGATTCATCAAATGTGCTTTTACAAAATAAAAATGCACTTAGTAATGATATTGATGGTAGCATTGATAATGATAATGATGATATGGGTTTATGTGGATTACCATTGCTTGTAGGGGTATGAAAGAAAAAATCTCCCAAAGTATGGTTGGGAGCTCTAGTCTCACCGCCTCAACCTAAATCTTTTTTTTTTTTTATCGCAATGTAAAAGGATTAATATTGATAAAAAAAAATATTTACATGAATGTTTACTAGTTTATAGTCAAGAAGACTATTAACTAGCAGAGATGAAGACCATCCTCAATACTACTCAGAACATTAGGGTACAATGTAAAAACAACAATGTACACATATGTTTTGATCATTTTCGAAATATCCAACGATTGGCAAACAGTCCCCTCAAATAATGCTTTATTACGAGCAGTCCATATGTAATAAAACGTGGCAGCCTTCGCTTTAGCCATCCAAGAGGAGCTACGGTTGGAACATTTGTACCACCAAAGATAAGAGGCTACCGTATCCAATGCTTGTGGCAAGCCCAACCACAAATGAATTTCCCTCCAGATAGATGCAGAAACAACACACTTGAAAAATAAATGATTAGTCGTCTCCATATGTGTATTACAAAGAGGGCAAGATAAATCATCCAAGCGGAACAAAAGTGCATCTTTTGTCTTCAAACGTCCCCTAGCACACAGCCATACCATGAATGAGTGTTTGGGGCTAAGCCCCTGCTTCCAAATAGTTTTTGCCCAGGAAACCCTCGAGGAAGGTGCCTGGAGGTAGTCATAAGCCAAGGAGGTGAAGGATGTGCTAGATGTTGCCCATGTATGGAGAAGAACAGAAGCAGAGAGTGAGCCATTTTGCCTGCCAAGTATCAAGTCCCGAATTGCTAGGACTTTACGAAATAGCGGAGAATGCTCCCTGTGGTGTTCAATCTCCCAAATAGATCTACCCTTTATGTAGTAGTGGCCTAACCATTGGACCCACAAGGATTGTTTCTCAGATTATATGTCCCAGATGATTCTTGTTAAAAGTGCCGCATTCCAAGTCTGTAGATGACATAAACTAAGTCCACCAGCATGCTTGGGTAAGCAGATATCCTTCCAGGAAACCAACGCCTTTTTTGAGTCCCATAAGAAATCCTGAGCCATCCTATCCAGTTGCAAAATCAATGCAGCCGGAGTGGGGAGAGTGGATAACCAGAAACATTCAACTCCCTAAAGGACTGTTTGGATAAGAAGTAGGTGGCCAGCATAAGACAGTGATCGAGTATGCCAACGCTCAATATAGGGGCCAATTCTATCCAGCAAAAGTCTATAGCGAGATAGCCGAACTTTACCATGCATGATCGGTAGTCCCAGGTACTGAAAAGGGAATTCCCCAATGGGTATACCAGTATCAGCTAGAAGACCCTCCTGATTAGTGCTACAAATACCAGCCATAAAGATATTAGACTTTTCCTTATTAATTTGAAGCCCCGAGCTCCTATTGAAGTCGTCCAGGCAGTCCAAGAGAATGCAAACAGAGGGACGATCCCCTCTAGCAAACAGCATAAGATCATCAACAAAAGAAAGGTGGGTAATCCTTAATCCCTCACACTTGGGATGATAGTGGAACAAAGTACCAGGTGTATGCACTTTGACCATTCGAGAGATTCCAAGCATATGACAAACAAGAGTGGAGAGATAGGATCACCCTGTCGAAGACCTTTTTCGCCCTTAAAGAACCCGTGCACTATCCCGTTAATAGCAACAGAGAAAGAGGTAGTGGTGACACACAGTTGAATCCATTCCACGAATAGCTGCGAGAAACCCAATTCAGTAAGTTATTCCAGAAAGAAATCCCAATTTACTGAATCATATGCCTTCCTAAGGTCCACCTTGACCATACAGCGGGGGGAAACTCTTGTCCTCCCATACGTACGCAGAAGCTCCTGAACAAGTAGGATGTTGTCAGCCATGAGTCTGTCCTTAATGAAAGTAGTTTGTGAGATGTCCACTAGATGAGGAAGAACAATTTTGAGCCTATCTACCAATATTTTTTAGATAATCTTGTACGCAATGTTACAATAAGAAATTGGTCTAAAATCCCCCACTCTTTCTGCATGTGCAGATTTAAGAACAAGAGTGATCACAGAATGGTTGATCTATTTGAGGATTTTGCCAGACAAGAAAATTTCCTTAATCGCATCACAAAGGCTCCTTGCAAATGTACCCCAAACCTTCTTAAAAAATAACGTAGAGTACCCATCCGGTCCCAGTGCCTTGCAATCTCTGATGTCCCATAGTGCCAGTTTAATATCTTGATCAGTGACCGGCCTAACTAGATCATCCTTTAGGTCATGAGGGATCATTTGTCCAGCAAGAACATAGTCCACATTGATGCTCTGGCAGTCAACTCTCGTCCCCAGAAGATTCCGATAGTATTCAACAAATTCATTAGTAAGGGCCATTGGACTGTCAGTCATAGATCCATCCTCCTTGAGAATAGAAGCGATGAAGCTCCTTTTTTTTGTTTCTTTTGACAATGTTAAAGAAGTAGCGAGTATTCTTGTCAGCATGAGCCACATACTTCCCTTTTGCAAGTTGCTGGTAGAGCTTCAATTCTGCATCCGCAAGACGCCAAGCAGACAGTTTACATTCTTTGAACTTAGAGATAAGCTCCAAGTCATGTGGGTTATCCATTAATTGTTGTTGGATAGTAAGGACATCCTTGTTCGACTATTCAACACGTCCAGATAAATGTGAGAATTTAGATATGTTTAATCTCCGCAGGTCCTTCTTAAGGTCTTTCAGCCAACGACAAAGAGTAAACTAGTGATATCCCAAGTAGGGACGGAGCCACACAGCCTGAACCAAATCCTAAAATGAGACATGGTCAGCCCAGAAATTAAGAAACCTGAACGGCGGAAGAGAATAACCCTGATTGTCAACTAGAGATCAAAGGCACGGACAGTGATCAAACAGATAGCCAATGGGGAAGAACTCAACAGACGCCTGGACGTTGCATTGGAACCATGCATCATTACCCATCACCCTATCTAGTTTAGACCACACCCTAGAATTTATCCAAGTAAATCGCTGCCCAACGTAAGGAAGGTCTTCTAGGCCCGTATTGGTGCAAAGTGCTGCAAAATCCTTTATTTCATAATTTGAAGGTAGGATACCCCCAATCTTGTCATCAATATGAAGGTAAGCATTAAAATCCCCCATAAGGATCCATGGTTCAGACAGAGCAGTAGATAGGTGCTCAATTGCCTCCCACAATGCCCTACGTGCCACAACAGAGTTGTAAGCATAGATAAAACTGAAATAGTAAGAGACATGAGTAACCTTACAGGTGATACGAATAGTAATATCCTGGGGCGAAGAGTGAAAAATCTGAACATCCACAATAGCAGCATTCTATAGGATGATCACCCTACCCCCCTCCGTCTCGACAAAATTATGTATGAACGACCAATTAGCGAACTTGTTCAGTAAGATACTGTCGAGTCTATCCATATCCAATTTTATCTCCAGTAATCCAATAACGTCAACAGGGTGTTTAGAGATAATGCCTAGAACCCCGTGATGTTTGAGGGTCATGTTGAACCCTCGAATATTCCAACAAGCAACTCTCATTGCAGACTAACTAGTGCCCGTTGGGCACCAATCACGTCAACACTACGATTAGCATATTTCTTCCATACAGATCGTATAAACCCTGTGGCATGCTCTGTTGCCTTTCCAGCGTTCAGAACCAACTTAGGGATTGCCACTAAGCTTTGGTCATTCCCAGTGGAGTGTGCCAATGTTCTCTTTCGAAACTGAACATGCCTTTGTGAATTTGAACGGGAATGAACTCGTTCGAACCGTCTAATCCTCAACGCCCCCTTCTCTCCTTAATTTGACCACCATGCCTAACAGACACATGCATGTCACCCTACACATCAACTCCAGCATGCTCTGGTTTGTTCATGGGGATAGTATGCATAGTAACCACAGGTTGCACAGTCATGTCCTTTGTGGCCACATGGACTGGTCCTTGTGCACTGGTTGAAGCAATATACATACATTTCTCAATTCATTCCTGTCCAACGTACTGTACAGGAGCCTTTCCTTTATCAATGTGTTTAGGGCTTGTCCCCTTTTGTATAGGCGAACGCATGTCAGGGTGTTGTCAAGCAGGTGCAAACCGGGTTCTTGTTCTTTTAAGTGGCCTGTCCATTTCCCTGGTGTTGGTTGTATTCCCTATGGAGTTTAGCAACTGCTCTTTCTTTTTCATCTTGTCCCCCATGGAACCCTCCGTATAATGTCCAAACTTACAGCAGTGGTTACAAAATGCAGGTTCATACTCAAACCACACAGTCTGCTGTTTAATTTTCCCAGATGGTAGATGGAATGGAACCACCTTCACTAGTGGTTTAGAAACATCAACCTCCACCAGGACTCTAGCATAGGACAACCGATCCAGCCTAGCAGTGAGCATATCCGTCATAATTGGGATGCCAACAGCAGAAGCTATCTTACTCAGTGTTGCTTCATTCCAGCAACCAAGAGGCAGTACTGGGAATGTTGTCCATATGGGCATTATACTAACCTCATCCAAAGAGAAATCAAATTCTGATGACATTATCTTGAGCATTAACGACCTACCAAATACTGCATAAGGCCCCCCCACGAAGAACTAAATGTCTATCAGTATCAGTATTGAACCGAAAAATAATCCAACCCGAGGCATATGTGTGAACCTTCGTCTGAACACCCCACTGTTCTGTAAGTTCCAGAACAGCTTTCATACCCGGGAGCCTTCCAACAAACATGCCAATTAGACAGTAGACCAGCTTCGCCTCTACATCCACGCAGACTAGAACATCAATGTTGATTAATTCCCCGAAGTAAGGAATGTGCCTTAATCGCATTCCATTGCATATATCATGGTTCCCTTTAACAACATTAGCCCACGAGCGAACTGGGTTATCTGAATGCACCGAGTAATGGTTGGACTTTGTGGCCTGCATAAGCTGTTAGTGTCGGCCACACTTGGGCCAGTATGCGCAGAGGGCACATGAGCAAAAGGAGGGGGCATGCTCGCAACATCTGGGACCAATAAGGGCGATGGTTGATTGGGTTCTGTGGATAGCAGGTGTGGGACCAGGTCAATCGGTGTAGATGGTAGTGGAGGATTGGGATTAGGATTTATCGCAGACTCAGTTTGTGGCATAGATGAAGAGACGTTGTTTGGCCTGTCCAATTCGAGCACAATAGATAGAAGAGACTCTGTCTGAGGGGGGTGGGGGGCTAAGGATGTCTAGTGAGTGGGGGAAGACGGCACCCCAGAAATGGTTATCTTCATTCGGCCTCTAGTCTAGACCATTAGGTCTAGTCCTGTAGACCCCAAGGCTGGCTAGTAGAGTAAGAACCGATAAGGGGAAGGATGTAAGGGTAGGTAATTCCTCAGGGTAGGAGGTTTAGAAAACTAATAGCAAAAAAAAAAAAAAATGTAGATGTGGACAAGGCTTCTATAGGCTAGACTGGAGGTGGTATGTGTGATGGGATTTCAAATTTGAAACCAGAATTCGGGAGTTAAACCATGCCAAATCAATATGATAACAAAGACTAACAAATTGGTTTCAGCAAGAAGCAGGTGGTTTTTGCAGATAAAATGAACTGGATGACTGGTATAGAAGATAGAGGAAGAAGCAAAACCAAACCATAAGACAGATAAACACTGAAAAAAAGGTACATAACCATCCCGCATCAATATGCTAAATAAGGGGGGCACATACTGCATGTGATACTACACACATACAAGGATTACAATATAACCAGAACAGATAGATGTAGGGACGTGAATATGAACAACAGGAGCAATGGATAAAAGCACCAAGAAGATACTCATGCAGGAACCAATAGCTAATGCAAAACTAGTTTAGCAGAATCCAAAAGCAAAAAAAACAAAAAAAAATCCAAACACCACCACCGTAAGCTTAGTCAGGAGGGTCGGAGATCACCAAAGAACAACCATAAATATTACTACTACACACACCACAACCAGATACCACACTAGAAATTGGATAGCATATACATTAGAGAGACTAACTAGAAAAGGAGTCGTGTTTTGGCAGCAAAGCTAGAGTTTCGATCATGTTGAGCAAGACACGAAAAGAGTACTCCGTGGAGCTGAGAGCATCTCTCTCTACCTCTTCCTCTTGCTACACTCTCTTTCGGATGTTTTGACGGATGTCCAACTTGAATCTTGATGCATCTTTATTCTTCTTTCATCCCATTCCTCAAATGATATATGATGATATTATTGGAAACCTTTAGGTCTCTAAATTACCAGTATCATGGATTATTACATAGCTTTATTATTAAAAAACACAGAAAAAGAATTGGTTTTTTTTAGTGAATGACAAAAAGGCATGTTTTCTTGGTGAAAATTTGAAGTGTAATTACGTAGATATGATTAAATTGAAAAGGAAATAAGATTTTAAAAAGAAGTATGATTTTAAAGGCTGATTGATGGACAGAAATCAGTTTGCAACACTAGTAAAGTAGGATGAACAAACCATGGTAATTTAAATCAACACTAGTAAATGCCTTTGGAGTCTTGCTATATGAACTTATGACTATTGCATTCATATGTGCTGTCTAAGTTTTTTACTAGATCACTGACAGAAGTAGAGTAACATACCAAATAGGGCAGTGGAAATTTGATATTCGTCCATAATTTATATAGTAATAGTGCATGATTTCGGCTAATCAGAGTAGTAAATTTTTTAGCTTATGTTGATCATGAACAGAAACGACAAATTTTGATGATTTCGGAGCTTAATGCGATTTACTTTTCTTGTAGAATAGAGCAGAAAACACTTATCATTAGGTTATGAATTCCTTCAAATGTCTTTGTACTGATGCAATGAAAGAAAACAACGAAAAATAAAAGTCAAGATTCTTTTCTTTTTCACAGAATAATTGAATTTTCTCTGCTAAAACACTGAGAAATTGAAAGACTCTATGTATCCCAAAGATATCTTACATAATCTATCATCTTCATGACAAAATCAGTTCAACAATTTGAATTTATATTCAGATTCTCACTACCCTCTTTGTTTAAGCAATCACCGGGATAAACGGACTGCATACTTCTGCTTAAATGAAACAAACCAATGCAGTTACAAAGATGGTCAACTGATTGACGGACACTTATTGCTTCTTTTGTAGAGAATAAAACCCACAATTTCCCTAATTTCAAGAACTACTAATCAACAGCATCCATCGAGTCGTAAATAAATCTGAATTAGAACTTATTTAGCTCATTCAAATGCAATTATTAGGATCATCAATACACAAGAAACAGTAAAATGCACAGACAGCTACCTTAAACTTCTCTTGGTATTACATTAATTTAAACATCACAACTTATCCCAATCACCTATGCCACATGGACTCATTATATTCCAGTAAGACAATCTGAAGATTGAAAAGCTTTTCTATCATACCCATAACAGTACAAAAAACAACCAAATCGGAAGGCAAATGCTTAAGATCAAAAATATAGCTGAGGATAACATTGGATTTCTCCTTAAAAATGGATTCTCTTCATTTGGTTGGATGACTGGACTACGTTTGGACGGCTGAGCTACCGAATTCTACTATTATTTAGCCAGAGCTCGAAGCTGCACATTGTGTTTTCAATGGATTTTGGAATTGCGGATGCTTCATCAACTATTGGATCCCCAGGTTGTAACACCCCGCTACCTAGGCCCGCCGGGGTCGGGGATGTCGCCCCGTCCAAAGGACATGGGGTCTTTATAACGAGGTCACACAAATAAAATAGCGGAATAAAAATAATACTTCAACTTAAGATTTATTACAACCCAAGAATAAATCCACGAATTCCCAAAAGGAAACAAATTCATAAATAAAATTATCCACTCTTGTCTCCCTAAAGCAATACATAAAATCAAAAGACACATTCTCTTCCAAGGTAGATAACACTAGCTACTCATCCCCACAGCAGGATCGGCCTGAAATCATGGTAAAAAGGTGATGAGACAGAAATCTCAGTAAGTCCGTGTGTGCTTTGGATGTTCAGTGAAAACAATTCGTGGATGCAAAGTGTGAAATCTTTATAAGAGAAATATTGGCAAGCAATAAATATTAGTCAAAAGCAAGAGTGGTGTTTTCCTCTTTTTGAAACCATACAAGTGCCCAATAAAATCAACCACTCATAAAGGTGGTCATGGGTTACCACACGTTGGGCCCCATAACCGGTCAGAATGCCTAACACTTTGTGCAGACTGACAAAAGAAATACTGGCAAACAATGAATGATGTTCAAAAATAAGAGTGGTTTTTTGGGCTTACCTAGCCATACATAATTTATAAGATCAACCACTCGAAAGAAAGGATTATGGGTTACCACACGTTGGGCCCCATAACCAGTCAGAATGCCTAACACTTTGTGCAGACTGACAAAAGTAGGTGATCGGCCTACTGGGCAAGATACTCCTCCTTCTCTATACCCAAACAACTGCCGGGTGTCCATTCCGGAAAACCCAGTCACTTGACTGAAACAAAATAAACTGCTAGCTCGGACCGGCCTGACTAAGTAGTACTGACGTTTCTCTAAGTTGAGCTTATCTTCTGGAGGTGGCCTCTTGCCAGAAGACTCGCTCTTGCTCTTCAAAACTAGTACTACTAGCCTACCCCCGTTGAGTACTCAACGTAACATATCCCACTTGGGGAGAAAATGAACAAAACACAGTTCCACTTGAAAATGGCAATTAAGGTTTTCCAGAGTTTGGGCAAAACTGGTTTTAGAAAGAGTTTTAGGTTTTGAGTAAAACCGCCCCTTGATTTGCAAATAATTTATTTGTTTGAAATGAGAATGGAAATAATCCTCAATTGCCTTTACAGAAATGAGTGACCATGCACTCTACATTTGGCTTGCCATAAAAAAAATCATTTTTCATCAAATAGGTTTTACGCAGGAGCTTACCTGATCCTTGCTCACAACAAAGGTCTCAAATAGCTGACCTGACCCACATAGGGTAAATACAAACCACAATCAAACTCAAGCCAAAGACTCACTTTTTCAAATAAAACTAACTTAACTTACTACAGTCATATCCCTAGTGTCCCAAGCTTTAAGGCTCAATAATAAATAAAAAGGTTTATAAAATAATTCTAGTTTGATATTAAAATAACTAGAGTTTGGGAAATGGGTACAAAAAGTTGAAGGTTTAAATCTTGCTAAAAATAAATTATGGTTTATTTGAAAAAGGGGCCAAGGTAGTATTAGGTAAAATAATGATTTATTAATAATTTAGTTGTTAGAAAATAATTGATAGCTAAAATTTGTTGAAAATAAATTTAATGAGTCTTGCTTGAAAAATAATAAGCAAATCCTTAATGTGTTTTGACTAAAAGATAATAATTAAATTTTTAGTAATAAATATTTTATTAATTATAATTATTTCCATAAAAGGATTTAATTGATTTTATCATTTTAAATAATATATATATATATATATATTTTCAGCAAAAACTATTATTTATTTGACTAGAATATCACTATTTTATATAAAAGACCAAATCCACATTTTTCCATGGTTTTCAAAATTTTACTAGAAAAATCATATTATTAAATATTTTATTAATGAAATAAAGATTAGCTTAGGGATAACTAGATCATGAATATATTTCTATGGCTAACCACAAACATGAACATATACAACCCTTCAATTCATCAAATCATCCAAATCATGCATACAAGCATAGATCTCAATTTATCAAAATATGATCTAACCCTTACTAGCATAAATACGATCATGGCTTCACTAGTCCACATGAATATAAATCTATTCACCAAAGGTGACATAATCTCTAGCATACTTCTTCACAAATACTACCTATGACGTGGAAACATGCATTAAATCTCAAATCATCATACAATTGACCAAAATAATCCATCCATGCATAAATCCCATCTCCTTCATATTCATACATACATTCATGCTTCAACCTCAACAATATATACTCAAACCTTATCCGCAATCCATCTTCTATCAACATCATCCTAGAGACATGAATCTAGAATTTAAAATTAAGATGGAAGGCACTTACTTGGTTGATGAATGCCTTGAAGGAGTTTAGAATGGATCTCAACTCCTAGATGTCTAACTTTGTCCAAGGGAGATGGCGAAAGCATGTTCATGGGAGAAAAGGTCATCCGGCCAAGAGAGGGGAATTTTCAGCCATGAGAGAGAGAGAGAGAGAGAGAGAGAGAGAGAGAGAGAGAGAGAGAGAGAGAGAGAGAGACCATTAGCATGCCTATTCACATAGGCTCTCACTAGAGATCAAGATTGGAGAAGATGAAGTTGTTAGAATAAATTTACCTTGAAGGTGTTCTTGACCTTAACAGAAATTTCTGGTTTTTGATCCAAAAGTGCAAGATGGATTTTGGAGTTTGATGTTAAAAATGGTACGAATGGAGTCACAGAAATGAATAGATGAAATCTGGAATTTTTAAAGGTAGTTTGAAGTGATTTGGAGAGGTATTAGGTGAAAGGAAGTAGTAGGTGTTCTTGGTGTAGTGTGTGTTCTTGAAGGTTGAAGAAAATCGAGAGATGGTAATGTGCAGCTGCTGAATTTTTGTGAGAGATAGGGGTGGACGAATTTTTGTAGGGTTTAGGAGGTTGATTCTCTGATTTGGAAGGGAAAAGGAAAGGTTAGTTGTTACAAGCTTTGAAGAATATTTTTAGGAAGTGAATTTGGAAACTAAATATTCCAAGAATATCTTGATTGTTGGACAGCTTTTGGAAATCTGCCATGGTCGACTGTTTGAGCAGAATTTCTGTGGGATTAAAGCTGGTTCAAGGGGGCTTATGGTGGCCAAAATTATGGAGCATAATGGTGAAGAAGAGGTCTGGACAATTGAGTGATATATTATGGAAGGTTGCTAAACAAGGGTGGCTGGAATTTTGGAAACCAAATCAAGGTATGATTGCAGAAAGTTTTGGAAATCTTTTAGGCATCCATGGCAGGATTTTCGTGCAGAAATTTGGGAGGACAATGGAGTTCTGTTAATGGAGGTTTAAGGGTGGTTTTTGAAGAAAAATGATGGAGTTTCGGCTAGAAAAGAAATAGGAACCAAAGCTGGAAAATTTTTCCTGCACAGTTTTTGCTGAACAACAATTTTCTGGGCAGATTTTCGGCTGCCATTTCCAGCCAACATGCAGAGTGTTTGAAGGGGAATTTCTGGGGTATTCAAGGCTGGTTTCCAGCCTTCTTCATGGAGGAAAAACATGGCTAAGGTGCTGCCCAAAATCTGGCAGAAATCAGCTTGGTTTTGGACCTCCAAAGTAGTGATTTGTACAGGATTTTTTTCTGGTTTTGCACCATCTTTGTGCAGTCCGAAAATAGCCATAAAAATCCAAATTCTAAGCTGATCAAAAGGGCCATTTTCTGGCAGCATTTGGGAGGGAATAATGGTCAAGAATTTTGATACCTTGAAGGCACACAAAGCTGGAAAAATTTCAGTTCTATGTACAAAGGGAAATGAACCTAGCTAGAGTGAATTTTTAGAAAGTTCACTAAGGAATTTAATTCACTTGAAATCTTTCCCCCTCATCCATTGTTTCGGTCCATATGATATCTTTTACTAAGACATTTTGAACCTTCAAAGCCACAACACATTGCTAGAATTTTTCTAGAATAAAATTAGCTTGAACACAATGAACAAACTAATGAATTGAGAATTAGGAAAAACTAAGGATCAAGAGGAAATGAATTCCCCTTAGAAATTTTGTCTAGAGCAAAAGAGTAGGATTTGAAGACTCCTATCATGTCTCTCATAGGACAACATCTCTACCCTACTCCAAACACCACTAAGGCCGACAATGATACTTCCCAAGAAAAAATAAAATTTAATCATGCTATAGCTCTAATAATGGAATTTGAACCCAAGACCTCAAGAATCAATTCTAAGGCTCTAACCACTAAACCACAATAACTTTTGTTCTTATTTCCTCTCTAAAAATATTTTCCTATTCAATCCTCAAGCTATCTCCCTTTTTCCACCTTAGGTAAAAATTACCATTTTGCCATTCCCACTCAATAATCACAATCAAGCCCTCTAGACTATAAAACACAAATTCAATGCACATAAAACCATATAAAAATATATTTAAACATGAAATAAAATATGATATGCATCCCAACCCCCTTACTCTAAGGTTGGTTTCGACTGGGGTTTCACACAGGTTGCACAAAAAGTATGTCTACTACTCGTCCCATTGGAGGAGGGGACCACTGAGGATACTGTGATCCGAACAGCCTCTGACGAAGACACTTTCTCAACCTCATCATCATGGCATGTTATTCGACATAGAGGATGCAGAAATCAGTTCACAGCAGATGTAGCTAGTTTGCAACTGCAACCATCTATAAAGATTTTCATGTGGAAATTTCTAAACGGGTGTTAGCCATTAGACTCTTAGCTTTGGCAAATTAGCTTCTATTTTCCTTCATTTTGTAGCTTCTGTATGGCAGCTGAATAAACTCTTTCACACTTATTCTTTGATTGTGCATTAATAAGGGATTATTAGCAACTGGCCTCTTCTCAGATTCCCCACAGATGAGCTCGTTGCCATAGTTTCACTGAGTTTTTAATTACTGGTGGAAGGGCAAGCCTACGGAACTTGATATTCTTTGGAGATTCTTTGTTGTTTCCTTATGGGAAATCTGGAAAATTGGTAACAAATTCCGTAATGATGTTCTCAAGTGCACTTCTCATAGTTTTAATTATTCTGTGGCTTATACTTATGCCTCAAATATGCAAGTTTTAATTATTCTCATGTTTCCTTTCAGGTTTTGACGACTTCTCAAAGTTATTCCCTATTTCTTCGAAGTTGGCAAAAATTAAGAGTACCAGTGTGATCTGGTGGAAATGAGGTAATAATGAGGTGATTCTAAACATAGATGGAGCATGTAAAGGAAACCCAGGAGCTTTGAGCGTTTGGAGGATAGTGCGTAATGGTTGAAAAGTTTCAGAACAAGACAGAATTTGATGGGGAAGATAAGTGTGTTTTATTCATGAAGAAGGCTTACATATATATAGGATTACAGTCCTGTCAATCAGGAATAAATTTAGCCTCTATTAAAGGAAGAAAATCTCTACCTAATTAAGAGAATATTTTTCTTGTTCTACAAGATTATACAACTAATATACATAGATTATTTCCTTATTACCCCCCCTCAAGTTGGAGCATGAAGATTAAGAATGCCTAACTTGCAAAGGAGATGTTCAAATTGATGACCACCCAATACTTTTGTGAAGATATCAGCTAACTGAGAACCAGTGGGAATATACATTGGTCGAATAACCCCACGATGAACTGCATCACGAACAAAATGACAGTCAATCTCAATGTGTTTGGTGCGTTCATGGAATACTGGATTCGAGGCAATATGCAAGGCTGCCTGACTGTCATAATATAACTGTACAGGTGTTGAATGATGGACACCAAGATCAAGTAACAAACTTTGCA
This sequence comes from Voacanga thouarsii, assembly GCA_026120185.1. Lineage (NCBI taxonomy): Eukaryota > Viridiplantae > Streptophyta > Magnoliopsida > Gentianales > Apocynaceae > Voacanga > Voacanga thouarsii. The sequence goes on along the minus strand of JANUWF010000528.1, from coordinate 397,679 downwards.
ACCACTTTAATTCACAAGTAGTCATAGCCATAGAACGATATTCTGCTTCAGTCGATGACCGAGAAACAGTCTGTTGCTTCTTGGTCTTCCAGGAAATGGGAGAACCACCAAGGTGAATATACTAACCTGTCAAAGAACGGCAAGTGAGAGGACAACTCGCCCAATCAGAGTCACACCAAGCAGAAAGATGCAGATTCTTCTGTGACCGTAGTAATATACCTTGACCAGGTTTCCCTTTCAAGTAACGAACTACTCTCAAGGTTGCCTCCCAATGTTCTTTGTGGGGTTGCTGCATGAACTGAGCCAACACATGCACATAATAGGATAATTCAAGTCGGGTGACCGAAAGATAAATAAGTCGACCCACCAACCGCCTATAACTTTCTGGATGAGGCAAAAATTCACCTTTTGCCATTGCCAAATTATGATGTTGTTCTATAGGGAAAGAAACTGGTCTAGCACCAAGTAAACCGGCTTCGGAAACAATATCCAAGGCATATTTCCATTGACACAAATAAATGCCTTCAGAACTACGTGTAACTTCAATGCCCAAAAAATACTTCAAGACTCCCAAATCCTTCATATGAAAGCAACTACTCAAATACTGTTTAAATATTTGTATAGCTGAGTGGTCGTTACCTAACACAATAATGTCGTCAACATAAATAAGAACATGGATTTACACTTGGTTTTGGTGCAAAGTGAAGAGAGAGTAGTCAGAATAAGATTGCTTGAAACCATATTTCTTCAACGCAGAAGCTAATTTCACAAACCAACATCGAGGAGCCTGTCGTAGCCCATACAAAGATTTCTTCAAATGACACACCATTCCTGGTTTGTGAGCATAAAAACCAGGAGGCATGCGCATGTACACCTCTTCTTGCAAGTCCCCATGTAAAAATGCATTTTGCACATCCATCTGATGAAGTTCCCAATTTTTAGCTGCAGCAACTGTAAGAAAAGTGCGGACAGTAGTCATTTTTGCCACAGGTGTAAACGTCTCATTGTAATCTATTCCTTCAACTTGCTTATTTCCCAGAACAACTAATTGAGCATTGTAACGTTCAATTGTTCCATCTGCATTATACTTTATGCGATACACCCATTTGCATCCTATTGCCTGCTTTCCCAGTGGTAATTTCTTTACCGTCCACGTTTCATTGTCTTCCAAGGCTTGTATTTCCTTTGCCATAGCATCTCTCCACTGTTTATCTTTCATAGCTTCAGCAAAAGAATTGGGTTCAACTCCTGTAGTAATTGCTGCCAAGAAAGTACGGTGACACAAAGAAAATTTATCACAATTCACATAATGTGTAAGAGGATAAGGACTACCTGAGGAATGCTGATGATAAAGTGATGTTGCAGAGGGGCTCATTACTTTCATAGTATGTAAGACAAAATCCCTTAACAAAAAATTGTCACGTTTTTCCCTGTGACCACGGCCAAGCATCTCTTCGGGTTGCAATTCTTGACTTGTTTCAGTTTTAGTTGTGCCCCCCTGGCTGTAGTCATACCTTGATCTTGCTCATTGTTGGACTCAATGACTGCTTGATCGGCTCTATCATTATTCTTCTGTTCAGGCATTTTATCGAAGAAATCCAATTCTTCTTCAGTCAAAAGATCATCATGTGTATTGTTAGCCATTCTTGGTTCATCGTCAGATTTTTGTATATAGGGGAACTGATTCTCTACAAAAATTACATCTCGAGAGACAAATAAGTCACCTGTTTCAACATCATACAAAGTCCATCCTTTCTTTCCAAAAGGATATCCAACAAATACACATTTGCGGCTTCTGCTGGAAAATTTATCTCCTTCTCGTCGTTGATTATGAGCATAAGCCAAGCAACCAAATACTCGAATATTTCCATATGATGGAGCTTGACCATACAATAATTCATAAGGCGTTTTTCCTTTTAACAACATCGATGGAGTCCTATTAATTAAATAGGCTGCAGTTAACACACATTCTCCCCAAAATTTGATAGGCAAGTTTGCCTGAAAATAAAGAGCATGAGCTACATTCAGTATGTGTCGGTGTTTTCGTTCTACTCTTCCATTTTGTTGAGGCGTCCCAACACAACTTGTTTGGTGCATTATACCATTCTCTTCAAAGTACTCATGTAGATAAGTGAATTCAATTCCATTGTCACTACATACTATTTTCACATTTCCATTGAATTGTCTTCGTATTAACGCAAAAAAATTGCGAAGAGACTGTCCCACCTCAGATTTATTTCATAACAAATAAACCCACACACTTCTTGAAAAATCATCAACTATCGTCAAGAAATAATGTGCACCACAAAGAGTTGGAGTTCTATTAGGACCCCATAAATCACAATGTATCATTTCAAAAATGCTAGAAGCTTTGCTGTTACTAGATAAAAACTCTCCTCTAATCTATTTTGCTCGAAAACAAATTTCACAATTATCACACTTATCACTACTAACATCAACAATAGGTAACAAACTAACAATCTTATTGGAAGGATGACCCAACCTCTGATGCCAAATTTCAAAGCTGTCATTTCGCACCTTTTTCAAAGCCATAGCACTCTTCATTCCTCCGATTTGCTTGAAGTAATAAAGCCCCTCATGCTTCTCACCCGCACCAATCAGCATCCTCGAATTGTGGTCCTGTATTACACAAAATGTATTAGTGAATAGAACTGTGCAATTCATTTCCTTAGTCAGCTGTGATACAGAAATTAAGTTACACTTCAAATCAAGAACATATAAAACTTTGTTCAATTTTAAATGTTTATTCAACATCACAGCTCCTTCTTTCTTCACCATAATCTCCTTTCCATATGGCAATCCAACCGGAATGGAATGAGTATCTTTCACATTATTCATCAATTCAAGACTTCCAGTCATATGGTGAGAAGCTCCGCTATCAATTATCCATCTCATGGTGTTATACGTACCATTCAATCTTCCTTGATTTCCATCTTTTTGTGCATTCAAAAGATTGATCAACGTGTTCCATTGCTCACCACTCAGTCCCTTCAATCCTCCTGTATCAGTTGCATTATTACCCTGTCCTGGTGTACATGTCGCATTAGCTCGAATTGATCCACCACGTCCCCTACCAGCTGGGTTAGTGGTCTGTTTTGATCCTTCCTGTCCACGATGTCCACTGCCTTTTAGCCTATCTCTCCACCAGTCTGGATAAACATGACTCAAAATTGTGGCCCGTTTTGTTACAATTGTGCAGACTATGGACTTATTTTTATTTTCAATTCGTCCTTTTAATGTCGAACCTGTTTGTACTGCGAAGGCCATGTGCTCACTTCGTTGTTCCTTTCCACGAGTTATATTGCGAACTCGTTCTTCTTGAATCACCATAGCATATGCTCGATTCAGATTTGGCAATGGTTCAGTACTCAAAATGTTAGACTATATTGTTCCATAAATTGAGTCATCTAATCCCATTAAGAATTGATGCAGCCTTTCTTCCTCTCGTTTCTTATCCAATTTTTTAGCAATATTACAATTGCAGTTCCCACATTTGCACACTGGATTCTGCTCATAGTTTGCCAATTCTTCCCATATCATCTTCAATCTTCCATAATAGTTCACTATTACCATTCCTTACTGTTTGCATTCTACCAACTCGGTTTTGAGCTGATGAATACGTGGTCCATTCGCCATAGAAAATCATTCTTCAATGTCATCCCAAAGATCTTTTGCGATTTCCATATACGAGATGGTTGATTGCAAACTTGGTTCTATTGTGTTTAACATCCATGAAACCAATATGGAGTTAACAGTCCACCAATCTTCCATCTCCGAAGAGTCTTCTGTAGGCTGTTTTATAGCACCATCAATGAATCCATATTTCTTTTTGGCTCTGAGCGCCGTTCTTATCGCTCTTGCCCATTCGTCATAGTTCTTTCCTTTCAGCTGAACCTGTGTAATGATATTTCCTAGATTATCATTTGTTGAAAGAAAATATGGAGACATCATCTTTCTGGTTGAGACATCACTGCCTCCCTTTTTATCACTACTCCCGTCCCCACTCATAGCTCTGATACCATGAAAAGTTTCAGAACAAGACAAAATTTGATGGGGAAGATAAGTGTGTTTTATTCATGAAGAAGGCTTACATATATATAGGATTACAGTCCTGTCAATCAGGAATAAATTTAGCCTCTATTAAAGGAAGAAGATCTCTACCTAATTAAGAGAATATTTTTCTTGCTCTACAAGATTATACAACTAATATACAGAGATTATTTCCTATTATAAAAGAAAGAAAATCTCTACCTAATTAAGAGAATATTTTTCTTGCTCTACAAGATTATACAACTAATATACATAGATTATTTCCTTATTAATGGCAATGGACACTTCCTATATGCGTTTGCAAAAGTGATACTTCATTCAGATAGTTTCCATGCCAAATGTAGAGCGTTGGCTGAAGGTCTTCACGTATGCTTGAAGCAAGGATTTTCCAATATTAAAGTACAAGTTGACAGAAAAATTCTTTCTAGGTAGCTCACTGTAGACAACTTTCTTCAGTGGAATGGACATCATTTTCGAAGAAAGATTGAGATGTTTCGAGAGAAGTTCCAGCATATCACCTTCATGCATGTCTATAAGGAAGAAAACACAGTGGTTGACCACTTAGCTAATCACGCCTTAACATGAGAGATTTTACCTTTTCATATTCTTCTATGTTGCCACGTTACATTAAAGGTTTATATTTGTGAAAAAATGTTAGGGATAGGCCCCAAGAACAAACTAAAATTCCAATGGAAAAACCACACATTCTAAAAGACAATTTATAAGGCTTTAGGAAAGCATTCCTAAGCCACTAAACACCACTAATACAGAACAAGAATATTATAAAGAATAATTGTCTCAAAGGCTATTCAAACTCTTGTATTGGTGTGTTGTGGTCTTAATCCAAGCACCAAACAAGACCTAAATATATATAGGAATTTGAGGAGGTAGAAGTATTGTTTGTATTGGATGTGGGACTTCCTAATGAAACAAAGTTTAAATGGTGGTGGAATGAAATATAGAGTATGGATTGTTGACTTATCTCTAATTTCGTGGCAATTCCTATTCATTCATTCATTTATTTTGAATGTCGTATTATACAAATCTTCAAAAGTATATTTGTAATCCATTGCAAAGGCAAATAAAAGTAAGAGATAGGTTGCTCAATGCACATGTATTGAAGTGAGGAGAAAAAAAACTCCATGAATGCAAAGTGTAACTTGTGCGATGAAATATAATGTGTGATGAAAAAAAAGAAGAAAATAGAATAAAAGCAAGAAGAAAAAGTAAAAAGCAAAAATATAAAGGATGCAAAAAGAACTTTCAAGTAAAAATCATTATAAATGCAATCCTTTATGATAAAATAATGAAATTTGAGGGGATCCTACTTTGCTATTACAAGTTTTAAAAATGCACATTAATTTTTTAAAAAAATTATTCCAAAAAAATTTAATGTTTCCTCACTCTCTAGTCTTCTATCCATCTCCGCCCCATCCATAACCTTACACCTTGTATTACTATGCTACACAAAGACCCCCACCACTCAGAATAGTTGGTGTAGGAATTTCAGTGCGGGCATCAGTGGGTAGTAGGACGGTTGTGGCAATGCACGCCTATGGGTAAGAACTGCAGGGAAAAAGAGATGAAAAGGGACTCCCAACTCTGACGACCTATAGTGCTAGAATTTAAAGTTTGAGGTAAGTAACATGAAAATTTTATTACAAGATAATATTAGAATTATTTAAAAAATTTTATAGAAGTAAAAAATAAAATTTTGAAGAATTTTTAATAGAAATACAGAATTTTAATAAATTTTTAGCAAAACCCATCTTAATTATAACAATTCCCAAATCCACGTAAATTCACACAAGCATAAACAGCAAGATATGTATGTAAAAAGAGTAGATGCCCAAATTTCCGTTTCTTTCTTGACACCTTGAGAAACAAGGGCTAGTAGTGCTAGACATGGTGGCAAGGGCATCGATGGCAGTCTAAAAAAATACGACGCACAAAACAAAGTTGAAAAAAAAATATGCTATCTAAAATTGAACTTTTTTTTTAACTTTATTATTTTGGTTAGTTAGAGAATTCTTTAATTTGATGTTGAAGATCGCACTTTGTGCATTTGACCAACAAAGAGAGAACAAACAAAGAGAGAACACAGAGAAAAGAAAATCAATTCCACATTGTACATAGGTAACCGAAAACACAAAACTCTTATTTAATTACTAAGGGTAAAAATGCCTTTTAACCTAAACTTACACCGTTGTTTTTAACGTTCTGTCAAATATACAGATAATGTTACAAAGCTAAACATTAGGATACTAAAGTAGAAATGACTTTAAAAATTAAGATATTTTAATTATGATAAAAAGAAAAAATTTTCTAAAACAAAATTATATGTATAGGTCAACGTTGAATGTATAATTTTACTTATTTTATTTTTTCTCCTTCCCTTTCACGTCATTCCTGTTTTCTACTCTCATTATGTGCTGATACTAGTCTGGAGGATCTTCCTTATGTTGGGCCACGATTTACTTGGACTAATTTAAGGGTGTGGTCTAAGCTTGATCGGGTTATGGGTAATGATGCATGGTTCCAATGCCCTGTCCAAGCATCGGTGGAATTCCTCCCTATTGGGTTTCTTTCTGATTATAGCCCCATCATTTGGTCAGTTGTGGACAACATTGGGGGATCTGCTCATCCTTTCAGGTTCCTTAATTTTTAGGCTGACCATGACTCGTTTCACAATATTGACAAGGGAGTATGGGATCGAACATACACGGGATTTCACCAGTTCACTCTATGTCATCGGTTGAAAGAGCTAAAGCGGGACTTGTGGAGATTTAACAGATTGGAATTCTCTCACCTGTCTGGTCGTGTTGAACAAGCAAACTTAGTTGTACTTAATTCCCAACAGTTATTACTTGAGAACCTTGTGGATCAAAATCTTATTGCACAGTTCAAGGAGTGTAAACGGCCTGCATGGTATCTTGCGGAGGCAGAAATGAAGCTCTACCAGCAACTTGCAAAAGGTAAATGTGTTGCTCAAGCTGACAAGAATACTCGTTACTTCTTCAACATTGTCAAACGGAATAAAAAAAAGAGCTTCATTACTTCGATTCTCAAGGAAGATGGCTACATTACTAACAGTCCTAAGTCTCTTGCTTTTGAATTAGTGGAATTCTATCGGAACCTACTGGGAACTAAGGTGTGTTGCCAGGAAATCAATGTGGACTATGTTCGTGCTGGGCCAATGGTTCCTCATGACTTAAAGGCTAACTTGATTAGGGATGTCACTAACCAGGATATTAAATTGGCCCTGTGGGATATTGGTGACTGCAAAGCTCCAAGTCCAGACGGTTATTCTGCCTTATTTTTCAAGAAAGCATGGGATACAGTTGGATAGAATTTATGTGATGTTGTTAGGGAATTCTTATCCTGTGGTAAATTATTAAAGCAAATCAACCATTCTATTATTACTCTGGTTCCCAAGTCTGAACATGCAGAAAGGGTAGGAGATTATCGGCCAATTTGTTACTGCAACGTGGTGTACAAGATTATTTCTAAAATTTTGGCAGAAAGACTTAAATTGGTTGTTCCGCATCTTGTAGACATCTCCCAAATTGCTTTCATCTAAGACAGACTCATGACTGATAATATCCTCTTGGTTCAAGAGCTTATGCGTGCGTATAGTAGGACAAGAGTCTCTCCTAGATGTACGATTAAAGTGGACCTTAAGAAGGCTTATGACTCAGTTAATTGGGACTTCTTACTGGAATTATTTACAGAAATTGGGTTCCCTCATATTTTCATGAACTGGATTGAGCAAGTGTGTGACCACTACTTCTTTCTCTATTGCTATAAATGGGACTGTGCACGGTTTCTTTAAAGGTGCTAAAGGTCTGCACCAAGAGGATCCAATCTCTCCTATGTTGTTTGTCATTTACTTGGAATATTTCTCACAAGTTGTTAAAGTGCACACACTTGGGACTTCATTCAAATTTCATCCTAAGTGTAAGGCATTAAGGATTACTCACCTTGCATTTGCGGATGACCTGTTGCTGTTTGCTAGGGGAGATTGTTCTTCTATCCATATTCTCCTTGACTGTCTGGAAGTATTTAAGAGGTGCTCGGGCCTTGAAATTTACAAGGATAAGTCAAATATTGATCTTACTGGGATCCGAAGGACTGGTCTAGAGAGTATCTTGGATGACACAGGCATTCCTATTAGGGAACTCCCTTTTCGCTACCTTCGCTTACCAGTCATTAATAGTAAAATAAGGCTAACATTCTACAAACCTTTACTTGATAGAATTGGCTTATACATTGGGAGATGGTCTGTACGTTCTCTTTCGTATGATGGGCGGCTCCAATTGATCCAGTCTGTTCTTCAAGGTTTGAGTGTTTCTGGTTTCCCATTCTTCCTACTCCGTCAGCTGTTATTTGCCTGCTAGATAGGATGGCTAGGGATTTTCTGTGGAACTCAAAAAATGCATTGGTTGCCTGGAAAGATATTTGCCTTCCCAAGACTGAAGGCGGACTTGGTTTGCGGAATTTACAAGCTTGGAACGGGGCATTATTGGTTAGAATCATTTGGGACTTACAAGCAGAGAAACAATCCTTATGGGTCAAATGGTTGGACCACTACTATATGAAGGGCAGATCAGTTTGGGAGATTGATCATCACAGGGGCCATTCCCCTCTGTTTCGTAGACTGCTTTCAATCAGAGACATGATACTGGACCGAGAATAGGATATTCATAGTGCGGCTGATCTTCTTCATACTTGGGCTATGGGTATTGATTCGTTCACTTCTCAAGCATATGAATATCTGAGGCCAAATACACTGAGGGTATATTGGGCTAATACTATTTGGAAGCAAGGTCTAACCCCTAAGCACTCATTCATTCTTTGGTTGTGTGCTAGGGGAAGACTGAAGACCAAGGTTGCACTTGTGTTCTGGCTTGATGGCATGTCGTGTCCACTGTGTAAGTCACATATGGAAACGACTAACCATTTATTTTTCAAGTGCTTTATTCTTCTACTATTTGGATGGAAATTAAAAAGTGGCTCGGGTTACCACAAACAATGAATATGTCCAATGCTTGCCTTAAGTGGTACAAGCGTGCCAACTGTGGTTCTTCGTGGTTAGCTAAAGCAAAGGCTACTGCAATGGCTGCCACATTCTACTACATCTGGAATGATCGTAACATGGCTATTTTTGAGGGGGAAGTTTTCCAAGCATTGGATATTGTCAAAAGGATTAAAACACATGTGTACACTATTATTTTTACATTGTACCTTAATGTTTTGACTAGTTTTGAGAATTGTAGTCATATCCGCTAGTTATTAGTCTCCTTGACTACGGACTAGTGAGCAACCATGTAAATATCTTTTTATCAATATTAATCCTTTTACATTTTGATCCAAAAAAAAAAAAACGAACTGCAAGGAAAAAGAGATGAAAAGGGACTCCCAACTCTGACGACCTATAGTGCTAGAATTTAAAGTTTGAGGTAAGTGACATGAAAATTTTATTACAAGATAATATTAGAATTATTTAAAAATTTTTATAGAAGTAAAAAAATAAAATTTTGAAGAATTTTTAAAATTTTTAATAGAAAAACAGAATTTTAATAAACTTTTAGCAAAACCCATCTTAATTATAACAATTCCCAAATCCACGTAAATTCACACAAGCATAAACAGCAAGATATGTATGTAAAAAGAGTAGATGCCCAAATTTCCGTTTCTTTCTTGACATGTTGAGCTACAAGGGCTAGTAGTGCTAGACATGGTGGCAAGGACGTCGATGGCAGTCTAAAAAAATACGACGCACAAAACAAAGTTGAAAAAAATATGCTATCTAAAACTGAACTTTTATTTTATTTTATTTTCTTATTTTGGTTGGTTAGAGAATTCTTTAATTTGATGTTAAAGATCGCGCTTTGTGCATTTAACCAACAAAAGAGAACAAACAAAAAGAGAGAACACAGAGAAAAGAAAATCAATTCCACATTGTACATAGGTAAAGGAAAACACAAAGCTCTCATTTAATTACTAAGGGTAAAAAAGCCTTTTAACCTAAACTTGCACCGTTGTTTTTATCTTTCTGTCAAATATACAGATAGTGTTACAAAGCTAAACATTAGGATACTAAAGTAGAAATGACTTTAAAAATTAAGATATTTTAATTATGATAAAAAGAAAAAATTTTCTAAAACAAAATTATATGTATAGGTCAATGTTGAATGTATAATTTTACTTATTTTATTTTTTCTCCTTCCCTTTCACGTCATTCCCGTTTTCTACTCTAATGAAGGAGAAACTAAGATAAAGGCTTGTCCTTAATCCTAACCACATAAGGACAACCTACATTCGGCCATCTATTGCTCAAACCCGGAGTAAAAGGCTTGGCAACCAGGGTACCCGAAACTCAACATCACCTAACCATTCAAGGGGACAGGAAGATGATCATAGGAATTAGAGTCCTACTCATCGGGGTTTCAATCTCAAACATACTAACCAATATTCACTCCCAAACAAATGAAATCTCTTTGCCCTCACCTCCTAAGCCCATTGTGCCCTCTCTGTCCATAACTCTTGTTCTTGACCCGAATGACCATAATTTCCCATCCCCTATCCAGGTACCATGCCTCGGTCATGTGGATGTGGAGCCTCAGGCATTTGCAGATAATGTTGCTGAGCCACAATCCCCTAACTCCTCTGGCTCCTTCTAACCTAAAACCATACCTGCTCCTTCAGGGAATGATGCTAAACCATCAGAAACAAATGTAAGGAAATTTGATTGAACTTGGGCAAACATTGTTAAAGGAAATCGGGATCAGTGCAATGGCATGAGATAACACATCAGTCACAAACTAGGATATTCAGAAGCAAGCATTTGCAATCCTGTTGGATTGCAAATACCAAGTTAATACAAGAAGAAGGCTTACTTCCTTTGTTGAAGGTTGTCCAGACAACATATCTCCAACTTAAGCTTTGTTAATAAATGAGAAGATTCCTGTTTTGAGATGCCGGCATGGAGATTCATCGACGGAAAATTTCCCATCACTGTTGTTAGTAGCTTTTGACGTTATTAGTGGTTTAGTCTAGTACTTCGATATATGCCTATTTTAAAAATTAAGACAGCAAACCACAACGATTTCAGACAACATATCAATCACATTTAGAAGCATGCATTTGCAATCCTGTAGGAAGTAAATAACAAGAATAGTACACTGCACTAACCAGGAAAGCAAGCATTATTCTTCAGATGGGCTCAAAAGATTTCCATTGTACCAAGGACTGGGAAGTGGACACAAGAATGTTGCGGGCTTCTCTTTCTATCATTATCTCTTTGCTCGATATTGAACTCAAAGAATACTAGCTTAATCCACCAAGTCAGTACAAGAAGAAGGCTTACTTCCTTAGTTGAAGGTTATCCTGACAGCACAGCTCCAACTTAAGCTTTGTTAATAGATGAGGAGATTCCTTTTTGCGATGCCGGCATGGAGATTCATCGATGAAAAATTTCCCATCATTGTTGTTAGTAGCTTTTGATGTTATTAGTGGTTCAGTCTAGTACTTCGATATATGCCTACTTTATTGGCATCGCATTATGGGTAATGATGCCTAGTTCCAGGGTCACAGCCAAGCATCTGTGGAGTTTTACCCCATTACATGTCTTTTGGACCACAGTCCATGCATTTGGATACAGGTGGAATATCCGCCGGGGGGGAGGGGCGGCTGCCTTTAGATTTTTAAATATTTGAGCTGACCATGAAAGATTCTTTGAATTGGTTATAAGGGTGTGGGAACAAAGTTTTGAAGATTTTCATCAGTTTACACTATGTTAAAGGTTGAAGGCACTCAAATGGGATTTGCATGGGTTGAATAGAAAGGAATTCTCCCATATTTCAACTCGTGTGGAGTAGGCCAACCAGGAGCTACAGAGGGCACAACAGCTATTGTTAGATAACCCTTTAGACAGCTCCTTGATTGCCCAGTACAAGGACTGGAAAACAACTGCTTGGAGGTTAGCGAGGCAAAAATGAAGTTTTATCAGCAGCTTGCAAAGGGGAAATATGTTGCGCAGGCGGACAAATGCACAAAATACTTCCATGCCATAGTGAACAGGAACAAGAAACGGAACTTCATCGCATAAATTATAATGGAGGATGGAACGAGGATAGATAGTCAAAAGTCACTTGCAAAAGAATTTGTTGACTACTACTACCGACTGCTTGGGACTCGAGTTCAGTGCTAGAAACTCAATGTGGACTATGTTAGGGCTGGCCCATTGGTGCCACACTATCACATGGCAGACCTTGTAACGGAGGATTCAAATCAAGAAATCACGCTTGCCTTATGGGATATTGGTGACTGCAAAACCCAAGAACCTGAAGGTTACTCAGCTTATTTTTCTCAAAAAAGCCTGGGGAATGGTTCAGCAAGGTTTGTGTGCGGCGGTTCGGGAATTTTTTCATTCTGGTAGGATGCTAAAGCAGATCAATCACTCAGTTATTATTCTGGTACCTAAATCTGACAAAGTTGAGAGGGTATGGGACTATAGACCCATTTCATGTTGTAATGTGGTCTATAAGATTATCTCAAAAATATTGGTAGCCAGGCTCAAAACCATTCTTTCTATTCTGGTGGATCCTGCGTAGTCGGCATTTATGGAGGATAGACTTATGGAGGATAATATCCGACTGGTTCAGGAACTATTGCGGGGCTACAACAAGAAGCGAGTGTCACCATATTACACCATTAAGGTAGATTTGCAAAAAGCATATGACTCGGTTAGCTGGGATTTCTTGCTAGACTTATCAGATGAAATTGGATTCCCACAGCAGTTTGTTGGTTGAATTGAGCAGTGCGTTTCCACTACTTCATTCTCTATTGCTATCAATAGGACACTACATGGGTTCTTTAAGGGAGCTAAGGGACTTCGCCAAGGAGACCCCATATCTCTATTGTTGTTCACTCTCTGTTTGGAATACTTCTCTTGGGTTTTTAAAGTTAACACACTAGGGATAGCTTTTAAATACCACCCCAAGTGTGACTACTTGAGGATTACTCACCTTGCATTTGCAGATGACTTAATGTTGCTTACTAAAGGTGATAGATCACTAGTATGCATCTTGATGGGATGTTTGGAGGAAATAAAAAGATGCTCTGGACTGGAAATCAACAGGGGCAAATCCAATATATACCTTGCTTGGTTGGGTATTTCAGACTAGAATACTATTCTGGATGACACTGGCATCCCTATGGGTGACTTCCCATTTCACTACCTTGGCATTCCAATCATGGTAGGTAAAATGAGAGCTTCTTACTTTCGTCATTTACTAGACAGGATTGGATCCTATATTGGAAGATGGTTGGCGCGGTCATTATCATATGCAAGGCGAATGCAGCTGATCCAAACTGTCCTGCAAGAAGTTGATTACTTTTGGCTTTCTGTACTTCCAACTCCAGTTATGGTTATCAATCAGTTGGACAGATTGGCCAGGGAATTCCTTTGGGACTCAAAGCATGCACTTGTGGCCTGGAGAGATATTTACCTACCTAAGAAAGAAGGACACCTGGGACTTTGAAATTTGAGCACTCGGAATGGAGCACTATTATCCCGAATCTTATGGGATATCTAAGTAGAGAAATAGTCCCTATGGGTTAAATGGCTTAATCACTATTACATGGAGGGGCGTTCAATCTGGGAGATACCGAAACATAAGGATCATTCTCCTTTGTTCCGAAGATTACTATCAATCAGGGATTCCATTCTGGAAAGAGAAAGAGATGCAAATTGAGCAGCAATACTTTTGCAGTCTTGGGCAATAGGGACCACGGGATTCACTACACAGGCATATAACTATCTCAGAACATGACTCCGAAGGTATATTGGGCCAAAACAATCTGGAAGCAGGGGCTCACACCAAAACATTCATTCATGGTTTGGTTGTGTGCCAAGGGCCGATTGAAAACTAAAGATGTTCTGGTGTTCTGGCCGGACGACATGTCATTTCCTTTATGCCATATGTACCCAGAGATGACTAGACACCATTTTTTCAACTGTGTAATATCGAAACAAGTATGGACGGATATCAAAGCATGGTTTGCCTTACCACAGCATCTGAATTCGATCGACACTTGCCTCAGCTAGTTCAACCGAGCAACTAGCAGATCCTCCTGGCTTGCCAAAGCGAAAGTATCTGCAATGGCTGCCATGGTTTACCACATATGGCTGGCACACAATCAAACACTTTTCGAAGGAGTTGCATGTCAACCTTTGGACACGACGAAGCGGATCAAAACACATTTGTACTCTATTCTTTTTACCTTATACCCTCATGTTTTGACCCATTTTGAGGATTCTATCTGTCACAACTAGTTAATAGTTGTATTACTATTAACTAGTGAGATCCAGTGTACATACACTTTGATCAATATATACATTTACATCTTGATCCCAAAAAAAAAAGATAAAAACAAATAAATAAACATTAACTTATATTACTTCTACGCCAAGAATTTTTTATTTTTGAAATTGCAAAAAAAAAAAAAAAACCAATCAAACAGGCAAACCTTAATTCAACCGTAAAAAATGGAACAAAAGAAATTGATTGAAATTTTGAATATTTCTAACGCATTTTTTATTTTAAAAAAGGACAAAATTGCAAAGAGTGTTATTTTTTAGGATTTGAATTGAATTTAACAACCCCACCCATCCCCCCCCCCCGAAAAAAAAAGAAACATTTCCAACAAAAAAAAAACCTACAATTTCTCTCATACAAACACATGTAGTTAAATGAAGTAGAAAAGATGAGTTTTGATACATGTATACGATTACAATTCACAAAGGTACGAGGAATCTTGTGGTCCCATCCTTGGCGTTATTGCATTTTAGTTTTCTTTGACTTGTAATCCACTTGTGCATGCATGGATGGCATGTGAAGCTTTCATACGAGGTCTCTTTGTACTATACCATTATGCAATACAAAGGGAACAAAGACAACCAACCACCGATTCCTTTGTTATATATACATATATCAATAGTGGAAATCACGTAATTTACTTCCATGCATACTAACCTTGAAATAAAAATTACGCAAGTATAAAAATTGTGGAGTCGATCAGGCAACGCCTATTTATTGCTGAAGATTTTCGCTCAGATTGGCTAACGCATATTCATTGCCTCAATACCCAAAAACAAAAAAAAAAAAATTATCTAACTTTTTTCAACTAAAAAGAAATAAAATTAGACCTACACATGATTGTAAGGTACTAATTTTGCATTGGGAATATATTTGTTATTTCAATAATATGTTAACGGTTTAAATTCAAATAAAAATACTAATAAAATATGTGAACATATAATGTCGGTTTTACATTGTTAATAAATCAATATCAATGGTGACCTTATTAGTACGTCATACGTCACTTGTAGCCGTATAAATATACCATTCTCATGCTGGCCAAGGAAGAATTCTGATAGGGTCTTCTGCTGTCTTACAGGATCTTCTGCATTGAGCAGGCAAGTGCTTTCTGATCTTGGTCATTTTAATAGATAGAAAATTTTACTTTTCCACTTTACATTCCATCCCAATATTTTACCTAATTTCTTTAGGACAGTTATTCAATTTCCTTTGGCTGTCGGTCAATTTAACAATATTCCTTGATCAACAACATAATGACTGCACAAGAGACCAGTGATATATGCTACCACGAGCAGGTGCTTAGAATCTACAACAAATCATTCAAGTGTGATGGTTGCAAGGAACGAGGATCTGGGTCAAGGTATCGGTGTGATCCCTGTGGCCAAGAACTTCACGTGGAGTGCTGGGATAAGAAACCTGAGATTTCTCATGAGTTCTTCAAAGGTTCCTCGTTGAGTTTCTTTGAGCAGCCACAAGCTGGTTGTGGGAAGCGAGGGTGCCGATTAAAGCATCAAAGGTGCTGCGATGCCTGTGGGAAAGATATACGTGGATTCAATTACCACTGCAAGATAAAGGGTTGGGATTTGCACCCCTTTTGTAGCAACCTTGAGAAGAAACCGCACATAGGAGGAACGTGCTTTTTGATTCAGCAAGGCGTTGCTTCCAAGTGCAATGGGTGACATCAGAAAAAAATTGCAGGTGGACAGAAAAACAGTCCAGGATGGTCTTACGTTTCTAGTTGCAGGAATTATCATTTTCACGTATATTGTCTGATGGAATTACTGCGTGATGCTGCAGACAACGATGAAAAATTGACAAAGGAAAATATCAATCTGAATCGCTTAGTCAAATGTCACGCAAGTGGACAGAAGTTTAAATACAAGAAGTTGGTAAAAGGATTCCTTGACTTCATAGGATCGTTTCTTGAGAACGTATGTGTCCATTTGACTTCTGATGTTCTCCAGGACTTAACAGACTCGTCTTAACTTAGGCCAGAACAAAATTCGTTGTTCCAAAAGTTGATCCAATACTGAATAATCTAACATAATTCTTATAATTCCCTTTGTACCATTTCCACCTAATACATTTGGTGGAAATCTAATGCATAGTTAGCAATTGCCTAATGACATTTATAAGTTGAAAACCCATGCCATATGCTCTAGAATCCTACCATCTCAACAACGAATATTTTGCCTTTTTTCAATATAACGAGATACATTTGTCACTGACTCTAATCTCTAACAGGAACTTTATGGTTACTTGTATTAAGATTCCTTTGTATTCCTGACAAATAAAATTGTGCTTTTAATTAAAAAAAGTGAAATAATTATAATTATTTTTTAGTTTACGTAATAATTATGCGATTTGAGTGTTGAATTTGTAATTTAAGAGATTAAGATAAAATTTTAATGATTTCAAAATAAAATTTACAATTTTCGTTTTCAGACACGTATAGTTAAGGGAATAAAAATCATGTGAATTATGATAGAGAATTAGAACAGTATCATATCTCGTGATTGGATTCGGGGTCACGCAAGTTGTGGTACTACAACTTGTGCGGTTATTTGAGCTCACATGAATATTTGACACAATCACATGAACATTTCACATAATCACATGAATATCAAAACGACGGCATTTTGAATGATCAAAACGACGTCGTTCTACTAAAAAAAATTTTACACGCAGCCACCTTCTCGAACGATAGATTTTTGTTTTTTTCCATCTGGGCCTTTAAATGGCCAGATGCCTCGTGATCTACTCTCTCACGTCATCAAAATTAATTACATTGACTTTTTTATCCACCTTGCGCGTGAGTGGCGTGAGAGGGGAGAATACCGTAGCAGTTGCACAACATAAGCACCAGTGCACCACTATCGCTCTTTATACTATATATTACAATCAAACGGGAACAAAGGTCATTGGATTACACCGACAACTGATCCGTTGCTAATGTTTGAGGGGGAAAAGAACATGCTACGGATCCATAATTTGCTTGTATATATATATATATATATATATATATATATATATATATATATATATATATATATCTCTTATTATTACATCATACAATTTGCACGCATACGACTAGCATAAAATAATGTCTTTGTACCTTTTTTGTAAAGGAAAAATCACCAAAGAAAAAATCTGGATCTAAATAAAATGTATAGATTAGAGAGGTTAAGAAGTTATTCATCCATACTGCAATACCCAACCTAATTTCACATTAGAAATTGAATAATAATAATAATATATAATAAATAAATAAAGTAAAATAGATATTCATCTTTTAGGCATTTTCTATTTATTATGTCATTTATTTATAAAACTCTTACGTGAATTCTAAATGTTCTTATGGGATACTATGAATTGTATGTGTTTAATAAGTATATATTTGACTTTTGTGAGTTGTGCATGGTTTATTAATAAATTAAAATATTGTTTGCAAGATAAATATCATATTTTTTAATTTCTCTAATGAGAGAAATAATTCTTATAATTTTTTTAATGTGTATTTTTGAGTAATTTTGACTTTTGACTTTATCGGGAGTTTTGCAAACCAAAAGATCATTTTTTTTTTTTGACTGCATGTCAATTATTTTGACTAAGTCTATGAAATCAAATTTGACTAGACCTTCTAATTTTGTTGACTTGATCTTCTAATTCCTTTTAATCTTCGCCATCCAATCTCTTTAAATCCTAATCCTCTATTTTTTTCCCCCCCAACACTTAAGTGAATTCATCTCCACCTTTAATTCAAAAATACCCTTGACCAAAACCTATTTCCCCTTCACTCCCAAGACAGCAGGCCATCACATACTCACTCAAAGATTTTATTTATTTATTTTTTTTTCACCTTCATCTTACAAGCTGCCGGCAGCTTGCTTACACAAGAGGAAGCAATTCCTCTTACATTTCATAGCAAACCGTGAACCTCCACCTCCCATTTTCCTTGGCCCCCACTTCATTAGCTCAAGAGTTTCAGCTGGTATGCAGTGTTAGGATGCTTGCATTCACTGACTTTTGAAAGGTTGAACAAAGCCTTCAAAGGTAATCTCGAAGCTCCTCTTTTCCTGTTCCTTCTTGTAACATAAAAATCCCCTCACTTTTCCTTTGATTTTTCCTTCGAGAAACACAAGAAAACCCAACTGAAAACTCAAAGTTCAAGGCTTCTTCTAGCTACCTACCCTCTGTTTATATCAAGTCTTCTTAAAGGAGAGTGAAAGAACCATTCTTTCCTTGAAAATTATGATAGCCGAAAGAATAGGGCAATCTGTCCAGAAATTTTGCGACATGCAAGAAGCTGTTTAATTGGAGACATGTGTTTCTAAGCGTGTATGAAATAATTTGAGAAAAAACAAGTTAATGTTGTAGTTGTGTTTGAAAATTGGTAGGATAAAATAGATTCTGTGCCGGAATTTTCTATGTACTGAAAAGACAAATTATTTGAGCTTGAAATTTATAAAGGCCATGCTAGTGACAGATTTTCTTAGTATTCTATGATGTGGTGGGGACATTTTGATGCGGTTTTTGTATGGAGAAAATGCTAGTAACAAGGTTTTACAACTTTTGCTAAGTGGCTCTGCACACAGTGAAAATACTGTGTATAAAACCCGCAACTGATTTGCCCCGAAAATAGGTCTTCCTGGTCGAATTTATTTCTGGTTCATATATAGTGGAAAATTCAATGTCTTAAGAGAATTTTGCAACAAGAATCACCAGAAAAGAATTTATGGTTAGTGAGATATGAGTTTTTGAATTTGATTGCGCAAAACTACCTACCCGAGTTAGTGTAGTGGTAGACATTTTGCAAAAATTAATTTGACCCATCTGTAAGTGGAATCTTTGAGAAAATTTTATATTGTAATACACCTTTCACCACGAGGTTTCAAACTTGAAAATTTGGGGGGAAAATAAATTGGTTTGCTTAGTTAATTAATTCAACATTTTGACCCCTGCTTTTGCTCAGTTAAGGTAACAATTCTGTTTATGTCGGAGTTCGGCTTTGATCAGAATTGTTCTACAGACCCTATGCAATCTTAATTGGATTTGATATTATGATGTTTATAAAATGTCTATGAGTGTTTATATATATGTGGGACTTGATGCTTGAATTAAATTAATTACTTAATTACAAAAAAAAAATTTACCTATGGCAGCTGTCCACTAATGTGACAAAGTTACTTAAATGGAAACTTTAATTCTTTCGTAACCACTTAATAGAATGATTCACTTCATATGAATTAGTAATAGTTAAATAATATTGTGACCTTTGAATATTGGACTTTGAGTTGCATTTTTGTTAGAAATCTATAGTTAGGGTTTTGGTTGGTCTTATTTGTGTAAGTGAAAGGAATTGTTGAGTCCAATATTGAATGGAATTGTTGAATTTCCTCTAGTGAGATTATTTGTAAACATTAGGACTAAGTATTCATGTGAAATGGTTAGAAATACTTAGGGCCTAAGTAATTTTCTAATCACCATAGGATGATTACCAGAATTCTATGTGGAATGTTTATATACGAAATTAATTTATATGTAATTTATATGGTAGATTTTGTGGAGATAGAAGGTGGAGGACCGAAGAATTGAGCTAATATTGTTAATTTGCTAGCTTGGACCAGGGTAAGTCCTTGCATATCATGAAAATTGACTTTATGCATGAGATTGATTACAAAAATTTCTATCACACCATATAAATCCATTTTTATCATATGAAATGCTTTATGACTAGTTTATCTATAAAATGATTTATATATTTTCACTTGAACGTAATCTTATTCCGTAATTGAATTATTTGGTTTTATATGGTATTAATGCTGGACAAATAATGGAATTTTCTTCACACATAAATTTGTGAAAGTCATGGTATGAGAAATTGTATGGATTTCAAACATAGGATTATTTGATGTCACATGTTATGATGATTTATGTCTTCAAGTAAGTTTACATGAGTAGTATGTTTAGATGAATCTAAATTCGGGAATTTATGTTGAATCTACAAATGCATTTCGGAATGTGAATGTTGGGAATGTTTTGGAAATTGGGAATATTATTTTGATGGCAAATGTTTGAGAAAACTTTTGAAGAATAGTTTTGAGTTGAGACGTGCGAATCCTCGAGTACTCAAAGGGGTGCCATACCTATAGTAACCTAAGCGAAGTTAAGGAAGCTATCTAGTAGCTGGCCACCTCTAGATAGTTGACTTTTCTGAGTTTGGCGACAGTATTTGTGTAAAGCTGTCCTTACCTAGCAGTAGAGTTGTGAAAACTCTGACAGCAAATGTGGGACATCAGAGCCTAAGGCAAATTTGAGAGAGAAGAAGGAGGGGTATTCTCTCTGTAGGTTGATCACCTATCCTGTGGTCATCAAACCACAAGTATGTGTTGTATGGCAAGTGAACCATACTTCTATGGGAACTGTTTATGAATGTTCACTAGTGTGGGCATCATACTTCTAATTGTAAATTGACATTTCTTGAAATGAAAATTATTGAGAAATGTTTTGATGAAAAGCTCAATAGGTGAATTCTATTTAATTCCCTAAGCTACTTTTGACTTTTAAGTCAGAAAATATGAATTCATTTCGAAGTTGCTTTATTCTAGTTTTTTTCTTTTCTTTTTTTTTTAATTTACTTTATACAATGTCGTCTACTAAGAATTTATTTTCTTGAGGAAAAATTGTGAAAGCTAAAAATATGAGTTAGGATACTCTAGTGGTTTATTATTCATGCATCATGAAAATGATTTCTGAATAGTAATACAATAGCACACCACAGGACGTATTGAGATTCTTGTCTCACACGTTTTCTTACTATGTCTTCATGGAAATCGTGGTGCCTAAGAGTTGAAGATTTATCTATGTATTGCTTATTTAGATTCATCCAGACTTGTGCTAAATTTGTATCATGGGGTTCCAGCTTATCTTTTTACTTGGAGCTATTATTTTTTAATTTTGCATTTGTCTTGAAACTGTCCATCGTATATCTAGATTCTGTGTTTTCATTTCTTTTTCACGTTATAAAAACCCCTTGTTATTTAGACGGGGCGACATCCCCAGCCCTATTGAGCTATGTAGGGAAGAGATGTTACAATTATTATTAGAGCCTAGGATCAGATATGCCTAGGGTTGGATTAAACCTAGGCTTGGATTAAAACTTAGCTCTAGATTAAAGATAGGATCAGATTAAGACTAGGATTAGGTAATTTCCTTGAATTTATTACTTTAGAATTTAAGTCATTTGACATGCTTGGATGTTTTGCGGAGTATAAGTACCCATTCATTACGTTACTTTTGAATGCTTATATGAGATTCCTTAAGTCCAAGAGGGCTAGACATGATTATCATATATAAGATCTTGGATCTAGTCCTTTGATTTTGGACTACCCTAGTTCTCATTGGACAAATAAGGCAGTGAGTAGGAGTTTAGTAATAGTGACATTTGTGGGAACTTGGGATTTAACACTGATATTTTGGTGAAGTATGATTTTTTGGTTATTCTTTATATTTATGGATATATAATGGTGACATTGCTCGGAATGCCCTTATAATGCATGTGTTATATTCTACATGAAATATTGCTATATGTCTTGTTATTTGATTGAGCATACTATGTGCATTTACTTGCTCTTGGTATATGGCATATCGCATATTTGCACTTTAATTTTGTGATGGAATAATTAGGTTATGGAATGCCTCATTGGGGGGAATTTGGATGCTGTTTAAGTATGAAATTGAGAGAGGTGATGTTCGCAGGAATGGATGCCACCTATAACATATACCGCTGTCATAGACACAATCACACCAACAGAAAATGAAGACATTGAAAGGACAACTTCAAGAATGACACAGTGTAGGAGAAACTTTCTTGCTATAGGTTGCAGAGGAAGGATAAGGGAAAATAGGCAAGAACAACTTCAACAAGAGCTATTACAAACTAGGCAACTTACACCCGCAAGAGATACTTCGAATTTGATAACTTGTAATTCCTGTGATGGATAGGACACAAAGTAAAGGATTGTTGGTCTAAGAATTTTCATAAAATATATTTTAATTGTGGGGACACTGCCTATCTGAGGAACAATTATCCAAAGCTGCCCCAATTGAATCAAAGGAACCCAACTCTGTCACTATACCCAGTTGATCGAGGTAACACAGTCGAAGCCAATGGAAGAGACAACTTGAAGCCATAAAGTAAAGGCCAAATTGTTCTCTTTGATCTATAGAAACTTGTAAAAGAATGTAGTGGCAGTGGGAAGTACACTTATTATCTAAAGACATGTAGTGAATGTACCAATTGATCTTTGTTACATACATCTTCTCATGACTTTGGAGGGCATCTAGTAGTGTCATGGTAGTTTGGCATTTTCATTTAACTCATTAGTAAGTATCCTTTTGGGTGGAAGGAAAGGAACTAATAGACTTTTGTTACAAATATGAGATTATAAGTTGGAATAATGGTTTGAATTTTATAAACATGGTATAGTATGGGTATGGTAAGGAAGATCAAGATATTTATTATGAAATACTACGATTTAAAATTACCATATAGTCCATTAGTCAGAACTTTCCTAAAAAAAACTGATAAAAAAAAAAAGGAAATATGAGTAAGGAAGCAGAATTAAGTCGGGAAAAATAAAAGTATGTGGAAATCCTATTTTGATGCATTTGAAGGTGATGATCCTATTTTTGGAATGGAATGGTTGTCTAAGCGTTGTGCATAAGTATATTACATGAGCAAGGTAGTGCAGTTTATCATGACCAGATGAGGTGTTTTAGAATTTTAAGAAAACCAAGTGAAGGAATTAAAGTTTGTGATACCAAGAGTAAAGTTTGAAAGCTTCTCAAGAAGAATCGATTGAGAAAGTTGTTGGGACAAGCACATATGTGACTTAGTATGTTATCATGGATGAATTCGGTGTTATCTTTAAGGATAAAAGATGGGACCCTTAGGGATCGTGTTAGATTTGGGATAAGGATATTATTAAGTGAGATTTTGAGAAGGGAATAATCCTAGGATTATATCTAATCCAAAGATTGAACACACAAAGCGTTTGAAATTAGTTTCAGAGTTGAGGAGGCACAAACTTTTAGCAATTTTAGTAGTGTGAGTATTGGTTAACCAAAGTTTCAACCTTCGGACATGTGATAATTATGGAAAAGAATAAGGAAAAAGCTTCTAGAGTAGAAGTGATTTCTTTTTAGAAGAAGCCCATGAATGTTACAACGGAATATTACTACCATATCATTGAAAGATTCTCATTATTGCCTCACCCTTGACCTGGCAATTGTAGAAGAACATGTCGTATTCGTGGGCGAGAAGTATGAAAGGAGCCTCTAAAAGCCTAAAGGAAAATTTCTCTCCACATCTATGTTAAATTTGTTAGAGGAAGGAAAATCCCCCGTTTATACATGGGTGTATCGATGTAAGGACTAAGAGCCAAAGTGGTGATTCCCTTGGAAGATGACTTGATCTTCCTGATCTCACCTTCCCTCCCTTTCATCTAAGCTTCCTCAAGTGATTATTAGGTTTCTCCCAACATCTATTATTATCATGGGCTTTCCCTCCAAATTTACTTAACCAGGGCCATCTTAGCCTTTTAATTTGTTGTTCGCAATCCGTCTCATCAAATTCACCAACAACATGCCTAACTTTTTCCTATGACGTCTCTGTGTTGGCATTTTACTTCTTACTTTATTAGATTCATTCTATTTAGTTCATGCTCCTTTTCCATACTTTTGATTTAGTACTTCCCGACTTAGGACATCTCTTTTAACTTCGCCTCTTTCTTAAATTCTAATGTCGCTATCTACTCAATCTTTTCACCTTTAACATCTTGTAGTCCACTTTGTTCCACAAAACTTTCTTTTTTCTTTACCAAAAAGTATTAATTTTTGGTGCTCGTCTTTTTCTCAATGACTCCTATTACTCACTGTAAATTCATTTCTTTTACTAAAGCTTGAGTATCAAATGTGTTCTTCTCTTCACTCAACGTAAGTGTTCAATTCTAATCATTCACAATAACTTCTTTAATAGTTAACAACTATAATATTTCCATCTTTTTGCTCATCGATATTTTCGTGATCGCTAATACTATCTTCATGATGAATTTTCAACCTTTTTCTTTTCCTCTGGAGTTTGTAACTCAGCTTCCAGTACCTGAGAAAGTAAGGGAATAAGACTATTGCAACAATCTCACGGAAAGCTCAAGTCACATGAAATTAACTGCACCACTTATGATTTAGAGTTATTCATGATCGTATTTACTTTAAAGAATAGGGACACTACATGTATGAAGCAAATTATGAAGCATTCCTTTATTACAAGAGTTTAAGATATACCTTTACACAAAGTGATTTGGAGTTGAAGCAAAGGAAATAGAGGGAATCCCTTGAGGAATATCATCATCCAATCACCCATCACATTGGCAAGACTAATTTTGTAATTGATGTGTTAAGTCAAAACACGGGGGTAGCAAGATTTTGAGTTGAAGAAGTACAAACAATTCACGAAGTTTTGTCTTTCTAAGTAGAGGTAGGAAATCTCTTATGCACAATTAAATAATTCGGAGTTTCATGCTTTGAAGGAGAAAGAAATAGGGAGAGCAATCCGAGATCTCTACGAGGATTTCCAAGAAGTGTCATAATATTGTGTAAGATTGCATGTGCCAAAAAGAAAGAGAAATGAAAAAGAAGATTTTGAGAGAAGCGCACAAAATTTGGAAAGTCATTTGCCTCGAGGAAACAAAAGGTATCAAGATGTGAAAAGAGGTTTTGGAGGCTTGAAATGATGAAAGGAGCTATTTCGTTTGTGTCAATGTGTAGTGCTTGTTGCAAAGAAAAAGGGAATGTATAAAGTTAGTTAGATTGTTGCAAGCCTCGCAAAATCCCTAATGGAAAAGAAATTGAGTTAGCTAAATTTAGTTAGTTTAGTTAGCAATGGTTAAAGTTTACGAGAACATCACAGATGAGAATGAAGTGTCTAGAATCTCTTTAACCTATGACTTAGATTAATTTCCGTGACGAAATTTCTTTAAGTGGGGGAGGGTGTAATATCCCACCCAATTTCACCACAGAAATTGAAGAATAATATATAATAAATAAATAAAGTAAAATAGACATTCATCTTTTAGGCATTTTGTATTTATTATGTCATTTAGTCATTAAACTCATATGTGAATTCTAAAAGTGCTTATTGGATAATCTGAATATTTGACTTTTGTGAGTTGTACATGGTTTATTAATAAATTGAAATATTATTTGCAAGAGAAATATAATTTTTTTTAATTTCTCTAATGAGAGAAATAATTCTTATAATTTTTTTTCTAACATCTATTTTTGAGTAATTTTGACTTGACTTATTAGGAGTCTTGAAAAACAAATGATCTTGTTATTTGTATTGCATGCCAATTATTTTGACTAAGTTAATTAAATCAAATTTTCCTAGACCTTCTAATTTTGTTCAGTTAATCTTGGCCATCGAATCCCTTTCAATTCTAACCCTCTATTTTTTCCCCCAACACTTAAGTGAATTCATCTTCACCTTTAATTAAAAAATACCCTAGACCAAAACCTATTTCTCTTTCAGTCCCATGATAGCTAGCCATCTCCACTCAAAGTTTTTTTTTTCACCTTCATCTTACAAGCTATCGGCAGCTTGTTTACACAAGAGGAAGCAATTCCTCTTGCATTTCCTAGCAAATCGTGAACCTTCACCTCCCCTTGGTCCCCTCTTCAGTAGCTCAAGAGTTTCAGCTGGTATGGAGTGTTAGGAAGCTTGCATTAAATGATTTTTGAAAACTTGAACAAAGCCTTCAATTGTAATTTTGAAGCTCCTCTTTTCCTCTTCCTTCTTCACTACTAGAAAAAAAGGCTTTGCTGACATATTTTTAATGACACTTTTTATAAAGTGTAATAATATAATACTTATAATGACACTAATTTTTTAAGTGTTATTACATTGAATCAATACGACGTAGTTTTGTTAGTTTCATTTAAAGTGATATACAATTATGACACAATTTTGTGTAAAGAAAAAAAAAAGATTTTTCCTAACCTTTTCAGATGCTTAGGCGCGCGCATAACACTTCAGTACTGAAAAATTTGCGCGAGTCCGTGTTTCAACCGAAGGCGCTGATCGAGAGCAACAACAATGGCAGTGAGGGAAATTGGAATTTTTCTTCAAATCAGTGAGGGAAATCAGTAGATCTAGAGTGGCATTCGTAGCTTCTTCAATCCAAACTCACCTGCGCAAAAGAGGGCTGTGTTTCAACCATAGACGTCGAGCAACAACAATGGCGGACAGTGAGGGAACTTGGATTTTTCCTTCAAATCAGTGAGGGAAATCGAACGAAATAGAGCTTGATTTGGAGCTTCTTTAGCCTAAACTCCCCTGCGTGAGTCACAACATCTTCTCTGCCTAACCGATTGAAGTGACGGCCATCGGCTCTGCTACTGTGTGAAGTGGTATCGGTATTGCAGAGGGGCATTATTTAGCTGCGGTCTTTACACCGCTCTTTAGACTAGTAAGTATTCTTAGGTCGATTTGCATTTCTGTGCATCTGTTTGTTTAATTTTGCTGCGGTTGATGCGGTTTAGCTCCGGATTTCGGAGGCGATTTTCTTATTCTTGTAGTTGAGGAATTTGTGTTGACCTTTTCCTCTAATTTTTATTTGTTAAATGTCGTCTCTTAGATGTTTGAATTATGGGAGGTGCTGGAAATAATTGAGCCGGAGAACCTCTTTCTGCTATAAGTATTGAGATTGAACTCCTTTTGTTCATTTGTTGATAGATTTCCAGGGTACCATGTCTAAACATTTTGGCATTCTGAATTATGATTTTCTCCCTTTTCCCCCTCAAAATGTAGCTCGTGTTTTTTCCCCTCTGTAAATGTTATGAATTCATTTCGGAGTAAGGTAAATTGGTGTCCTGTTTTAGAGTCAAAGGGTTTTACCTACTGTAAATTGGAGATTAACTGACTTCGCATGTTTAAAGACGTTGCTTTCAGTTGTTGGGACCTCTACATTTCATATGGTTCTTTGCACTGGAATTTTGTAGCTTGAATGTTCTTAATTCATTTTTTTTATTTTACAATTTTAATTCTTGGAAGTTTTTATTGATCATTTAGTTCAGTTACTGGTATAAGTTATGGTTTAGTTACTTTCATTTAATTTAGTTATGGTTATAAGCTCAATAATTGGGTATGAGTAATGGAGTTTGTGCATATTGGTGATTTATTCCGTGTCATACATTCTGATAATATTTTGCTTGCCATCATTTTCATTTCTGTTTTCAAGAAAGCCTGATTGTATATTGTGGCATTCAAGAAAAAGCATGCCTGTCTCTCGTCATCATCCTATAGCATTCTTCTTCCATGCTTGAGTTTTCTAGTGTGCTTCAACAATTCAACTTTCTCCCTTTATATGTATGTGTTTCTGAGATAGAGTTATTCTATTTTAGTTGATTTTGTTGTGTTTCTACATGGGTTCTTGCAGTTGTTACCATCATTCTTTGTTATCCATAATTAAGTGTTGGTTTTGGCATAAAATGAAGTGATTCATGGGTAATGGAAGCTTAGTGTAGATTTGTTGGTGCTTGTGGATTTTCTATTTCAGCAATAGATGCTATTTGATTGAGACTTTGGTTTTCCGTTTTTACATTTTACTGTAGAAAGGTGTGAACCCGAAGTTTTATCTGATTGAGACTTTGGTTTTCTGCTCTTCTTGCTGTGTGCAGTTCTTATTTTATTGTAGTCACCTTGACTTGTGTGTTGCGACTCCATTTTTTTCATTCTTCCAGTATGCCTTTCATCTCATTTCCTTCATTTTCTCTGAATAAGTTGCAGTGGACAGTAGCTAGCAACAATTCTCATAGTCACACCATCAAAATTAAATCTCACTATGTTCAGAATTTAATTAAGTAAATTTACCAGCCAAGCTAGCCAACCTAGACTTGGAAGGAACACTTGAGCAGAGAATTCAGTAATGTTCTAAATACTGGCCACCTCTTCTATAGGCCCATATCACTTTTATAACCATGTTACAACTGTATATGGATCTCAACCGTAAATTTGGACCCAAGTTATATTTTCTTTATGTACGACTATGACAGCTTTCAATTGCACATAAAAGAAGGGATTAACTAAACTCCTAAGTCTACCTCTTGCTCATCCTGCTCAATACAATAGGCTACTTTTTCTATAGTAGTATATGTTTTGTCATATTCTATATTAATTCTAGGATTGTATCATATCCACTTATCTTCAAGTAGAGCCTCTTCCTATTTCAAAGTAGAAAGTTCATGCACCACTTAACATATTAGAACTTTCTTCTTATTTATTGTAATAGGATATTGCAAGCTGTTTTTTTAGGGTTTCTCCACTTGTATTCTAACGTGATCCTAACATAGGTAAATTCTCTTCCATTTGCTTCCGCCATTTAAGTTGGATAATTAGTTTAAAAAATATGGATAAGGGTTGGATGAAACTTCCAAGGAATTGCATTGATATATGAAAACGGCTTCGAAAGGTTTTTAAACTTTGCAATGAACAATGCAAGTTTAAATGGAATGATATTATGCCCTTGTTTGAAATGTGGAAATGGAGTAATGAGGAAAAAAGTTGAGGCCAGGGAGCATTTGATTGTTACGGGATTTATTAAGGGATATACACATTGGATAGCACATGGAGAACTCTATACTCCTAGCTTAAGTACATCACACTCCAAGCCTATTTCAAATAATGTAGCATCTATGCCTGATGCTTTTGGGGTCCCACATTTTTGCGTCACTTAAAAGACCTATTATGACGCTTTTTTCCGTCACAATAGACGATCTTTGATGATGCTAAATAGCGTCACGGAACCTATTGTGACGGCCATATGCACGACGCTCTTTGAAAGCGTCAACATCACAAAAGCATCACTATAGATCTATTTAATTACGCTTTTTAGCGTCATTATACCCCTTTTTTCTAGTAGTGCCTGTAACATAAAAATCCCCTCACTTTCCTTTAATTTTTCCTTCGATAAACAAAAGAAAATGCAACTAAAAACTCAAAGCTCAAAGCTCAAAGCTCAAGGCTTCTTCTAGGTACCCTCCCAGTGTTTAAATCAAGTCTTCTTAAAGGTGAGTGAATGAACCATTCTTTCCTTGAAATTATGATAGCCGAAAGAATAGGGCAATCTGTCTAGAAATTTTTGACATGCAAGATGCTATTTTCTTTGTGGTTTTGGGTGGAAAAGTGCTGTGGATTAATTGGAGGCATGTATTGCTAAGTGCGTGTGAATTGATTTGAGAAAAAAACAAGTTAATGTTGTAGTTGTGCTTGAAAATTAGTAGGATAAAATAGATTGTGTGTCGGAATTTTCTATGTACTAAAAGGATAAATTATTTGAGCTCAAAATTTATAATGTCCAAGGGATATATTTTATGAGTTTTCTATGATGTTGTGGGCAAATTTTGATATGGTTTTTGTATGGAGAAAATAGGAACAAGGTTTTACAACTTTTGCTAAGTGGCTCTACACACAGTGAAAATGCTGTGAAGAAAAACCGCATCTTATTTGCCCCAAATATAGGTCTTCCTGGTTGAATTTTTTTTTTCTGGGTTCATTGGAGAGGAAACTTCAATGTCTTAGGAGAATCAGAAAATAATGTTTGGTTAGTGAGATGAATTTCTGAAATTGATTGCGCAAAACTGCCAACCCGAGTTACTATGGTGGCAGACATTTTTCAAAAATTTATTTGACCCATCTTTCAGTAGAAGTTTTGGGAAAATTTTATATTGTAATCCATCTTACACCTTGAGGTTTCAAACTGGAAATTTTGGGGGGAAAATAAATTGTTGTTCTTAGTTAATTAATCAAATCTTTTTATCCCTGCTTTTGCTCAATTATGGTAACAATTCCGTTTAAGTCGAAGTTTGGCATTGATTAGAATTTTGCTATAAACCCTATGCAATCTTAATTTAATTTCATTATATGATGTTTATAAAATGTCTATAAGTGTTTATATGTGGGCCTTGATGCTCGAATTAAATTACTTAGTTACAAAAAAAAAAAAAAATTAACCTAAGATAGTCCACTAATGTGACAAGGTTGCTTAAATGGAAACTTTAATTCTTTTGTAACCACATGATAGCATGATTCACTTAACATGAATTAGTAATAGTTAAATAATATTGTCACCTTTGAATATTGGACTTTGAGTTGGATTGTTTTTAGAAATCTATAATTAGAGTTTTGGTTGGTCTTATTTATATAAGTGAAAGGAATTGTTGAGTCCAATATGGAATGGAATTGTTGAATTCCCCCAAGTGAGATTACCTATAAACTTTAGGACTAAGTATTCGTGTGAAGTGGTTAGAAATACTTAGGGGCTAAGTAATTTTCTAGTCACCCATCTTAGTTGTTGTCGGAGAATTTTGTATTTGTTGCACTACGTTTTGTGTAGTTGGTGCCAAGAATAACAATCAATTGATCAAAGAACCAAAATCAATATGAAGTCATGAGTCCAAAAACATCCTCTAAGTATACCCAAAATAATTAAAACTCAATTTCCAATAAATAACAAATAAGAGTAACAAAAACCACTCGTAGACATGTAAGCCTTCTTCTTCTTCCTTGAAATGTTCTTGAACAACCTCATTTCCTTCTCCAAGAGTCTCCATGGTCCTCCTAAATCTTGGTGTTTCTATAGGAGTTTCCTATGAGTTTGCAAGTCCCAAAGTGAAAACTATGTAATATTAATCTCTTGTATTTATTGGAGTTTAGATTGCAAAAAAATGTGTACAAGAGTATTTTTCTGTATCCAATTTAGTTTCCAAAAGATATGTATTGTAACTTCCAAATTCTGATATTAAAAGGAATTTCCTCTATTGCTAAATAGTTAAGAGCCGGTGCTGGTTAACATTGGCTGGGTCGGTAACAGTTCATCTCTAGAAATCTAGTTTTGCTTTGTCGTTCCTCTGTTTTGTTATGTTTTTCCAGAATTAAACCCGGCCAGCTCAGCAATATTGACAGAGTGTTAGGTCAGCACTAGAATTTCGCAAATTCACTCCAAGTCCTCCAATTCTTGTACAAAATTACCATCACACTTTCCACAAGAAAAATATTAAATAGGAAGGAAAATGTATAGTTATTATATCAAAAGTATCATAGAATGACCTCAAATAACTAGGAAAATATAGATACATTTAGGCCCTATTATATTCCCACACACTTAAGATTTGTTTGTCCTCAGGCAAATAAGACTTAAACACACCAAGCAAATAGCTTACGAACAAAAAGATTTTGGTGAACATGGCTATTATAGTGAAGATATTATCCTTCTTCTAGTTCAAGAATTCAATCTAATACCTTTTCAACCAAGCCAATTTCATTTAAACTTATGTATTAAACTAGATATAACCAAAGCTATTGATGTTGAGTTAAACAAGTTCATATTCATTCGATGTGTTTCACCCAATCCCTTTAGTTAAGAATGCCAAAATTATATTCATATAAGTCAGGATTAATAATTAACTTCAGTTATACATTTTCCAAACTACTACAGTCCAAGTAGTAAACTAGGGCCATTGTCACCATATTTTTCTTGAGAATTCATAGCCCCAAGTGAATGGATTTCTATTACTCATTGTATTGCCCCACTTAATTTCTTATTTTTTCTTTTTTTTCTTTGACATCTTTTATTTTGCCTTCTGCCTCCAGGATAGTCTCAAGAGAGTGCACCGAATATTACTTGCTACTTCTCTCTGTATTAACCCCCCTTTTAGTAGGAATCTCTCTTCTTTTTACATTATGTTCATCAATTTTTTTTAAAGGCTTTTTTTTTTTTTTGTCACTCTCATGATTTTACCACTCTAGTTCTGGTTTACATAATCTTAGAACAATGACTAGTTTAGAAAACCATAGCACCAAAATCAACCAAAATTCCATCCTTATATTGTGTCACAAAATCAACATCAATCCTCAAGAAACAGAATGCCACAACATCTACTAAGATATAAACAATGTTAATTCAAATTATCAAGACTTAGCCTATGTTGCACTAAATATACAAGTCTGCACAAAACCAAACTCAACCAAATAAGTCTCAAACCAAATTCTTATACCAAAAGAAAAACAGTAACAATAATATAATAAACAAAATTTGAGAAACTATAGCTTGTAGGTTTCAAAAATTTCCAATTTCAAATTCTTTCAAATTTAAATCAGCTCAAAATTTTATGAAACACTAATAAAATTGACAAAAACCAAGACAAGGAATATTGCCAAACCACTCCCCCATGCTTAAATTAGGCAACGTGCTCATTGGTAAAAAATTAACACAAGAAGGCATCTCTAAAGGGAGGAAACATAACTAAATGATAGATAAAGTTAAGCAATACTCCTCAAGTGCAATAAGCTCCAAAAGATATATAAATTGTGTTAGCCCTAAGGGCTTTGTTTTCTGTTTAGATTTATGTCAAACGTTGATATGGAATAACTTATCAATTTCCTGTTATAGGACATGTTTGATCTTTATTCTTCTAAAGTCTTCAGATAAGAATTGTTGACAACCTCTTCATCACTGATTTCAAGATTAGAAGATCAAATGAGAAAATCAGAGTATGAGAAGTTATATCATGGAAGCTCTTTATGAAGAATGATAGACTAGAAAATGTTATTAAGGTATATTTATTAATTCCTATGTCTTCTTATCTTTTGATTCATTTGACTTTACCTTAAAGCTTCAAAGGAGATGATTTTCAAAGTTTTTAAAATTCACAGAATTTTGGATGGAACAGTTTGAATCTAAAAGGTTCATCCAAAATCCTGTAAACCAAGTTGAAAAATTTCTGTTAGGAATGTGCCATTTTGGACTTACCTTTTGGATGCATCTTCGTCCAAAACCCGAGTCCAAAACTCAGATGAGTTTAAACAGAAAAATTTGTAGCCGTTTTTTTATGACCGTTGGCATTCCACTTTTTGGCTCTATAAATAGCCCTTAAAGCAAGATTAGAGAAAAAGATTTTTGAAACATTCATCTTAGAAAAAACATTGCTCAATATCTTCAAAAATTCCTTTTATCTAGCTTCAAAGTGAGTTCATTGTGTATCAAAGATAAAAGTATTTTGTTCTTGTATCTGAGAGAATATTTGCTCAAGTAAGTGAGCTTATCTCTATTCTATTGATTTTCAAATCTCTATTGTAGTGCAAGGTTGTGGTGTAAAACCCATAGGGGTAAGCCTTGTTTTATGTATGTGCAAGGTTGTGGTGTAAAACCCATAGGGGTGAGCCTTGTTTTGTGTACTTTCAAGGTTATGTGGTAAAACCCATTGGGGTGATCCTTGTTCTGTGTTTGTGTCAAGGTTGTGTGGTAAAACCTAGTGAGGTGATCCTTGATGTGTTTGAGAGGTTGTGAAAATCCTAGTGTGGTGATTCTCGCTTGTATGTGAAAGTGTTTCATTAAGTGAGGTTAATGAAATAGGGTTGAAAATCCTTAAGTGTGAGGCTTAATGTAGTGGACGTAGATCATTGTTGATCGAACCACTATACATCTCTTGTCTCATTTTATTCTATGGTTCATGTACTTTTTTTTTTTATGATATTTCACTGTCTAAATCTGGATATACATCTACGAGTGCTTGGGTAGCTTTCTATGCTCTATAAAGTCAGTCCAAGTATCTTGGTGATCATCCTTGTTGAGGTTATTAGACAATTCGGAAAATTTGGTTTTGCTTGCCAAAAACCTTATTGACCCCCTCTAAGGTTTTTCATTTGGTATCAGAGCAAGGTCTACATACTCTTAGTTTAACTGTCTTGTAGAAAAGATCTTAATTGCAAGCTCATCCTCTCTTCCATATGTTGAAGGGTCTTCAACAAATCGTCTTCCTTTTTTTAATGGAAGCAACTATATTTTCTGGAAAAATATGATGAAAATTTATGTGTGCTCTATTAACTTCGAGTTGTGGAGTTTAATAGAGAATGGTCATTTTATTCCATCAAAGATGATTGATGGCATAAAAATTCCTAAATAGAATGATGAGTATAGTGTGGAAGACAATGCGAAAATGACTCTAAATTTTCAAGCTATGAACATTTAGTGTTGTGAACTTGATGCGACTGAATACAACCGTATTAGTGGTTGTGATTCAACCCATGATATGTGGAGATTGCTAGAAGTCACCCATGAGGGAACTAACCAAGTCAAAGAATCGAAACTAGGGCTTCTTATTCATGATTATGAATTATTTACTATGAAGCCAAATGAAAGCATCATTGACATGTTCACAAGATTTACTAATATCTCAAATGGTTTAAAAGCTTACGGAAAGGTCTATTCCCTTGGGGAACAAAATCGAAAAATTCTTGATGCTTTACCAAAAAGCTGGCAGCCTAAAACTCTTGCTGTAGAAGAATCCAAGGATTTAAAATCCTTACCTACTGAAGAGTTGATCGGATCTCTTTTAACTCATGAGATGAAGCTTAAAATATTTCATGAATCTGATGTTCATGATAGAGGCAGAAAAGGGATTGCTCTAAATGCTGAAAATGAGATGGAGAAACAAATCTTTCGGAAAGCAGTGAAGGCATGGAAATGGACAGTGATGACTTGGCAATGATAGTAAAGAAATTCAAAAGGATGTTCAACAAAGGAAACTACAAACGGGGAAGAAAGCTTATAAGAAAGGAAGGACAAACCTCCGGTTTCAAACCTCAATGCTTTGAGTGTAAAAGCATGATCACTTCATTGCAGACTGTCCGGTTGCAAAAGGCAAGGAAGGAAAAACATCTAAGAAAAAGAAAGACCTAAAGTTCAAGAAAGGTAAAGGATTGATGGGAGCTTGGGATATAAATGAAGATGAATCTGAAGATGAGGTATCTGAGGAAGAAACTGCCAACATTTGCTTCATGGCCTTGGAAAATGAGGTAAATGTTTCAACATCAAATTGCATGTCTAATTCGCATATATCTATGACTGAAAAGCATGTTGATCCTAATGAGTTGTTATGTGATATGTTTTATGAATTAAAAAAACTGTCCAGAAAAAATAAAGATCTAAAGTTGAAGGTTAATTATCTAATGAAAGAAAATGAAGCTTTGTTAAATGACTACAAAATATCCTTTGAAACACATATATGTGATAAAATTGAAAACGATATAATCATGACAACTTTGCATCATGCATCTTTGAAAAATAAAAACCTGTGTGACAAAGTTCAAACTCTTGAATGCATGGTTAGCACCTTTGATGATATGAAAATTAGAGTAAATGATCTTACCATTTGCATTGAGAAATTTACAAATGGTAAAAGCAATCTGGAAAAGCTTCTCAGAACTCAACATCATTTTGGTAATCGAAGTGGCTTAGGATATAAACATGATGATAAAGACAAAATATGCATGCCCAAATTTGTTTATGCTGGAAATTGAAATGGCTTAGGATATAAACATGAGGATAAAGACAAAATTTGCAAGCCCAGATTTATTTTAGTGGAAAATCAAAGTGGCTTAGGATATGAACATAAGAATAACTACAAAAAGAACAAGTTTCAATATGTTAAACCTACTTCTTCTCACAGCACATACAAGGCATGCACGTATTGTGAAAAACCTGGACATATAGTTTCAAGATGTCTTGTTAAAAGAAAAGTGGAATCCGATGGAGCTACTTTTTGGAAAATCAAAGAAAATGTTACTAGCCTTCATGGACCCAAGAATGTGTGGGTACCAAAAATCATCTTTTCTTCTCATGTATAGGCACAGTCTTTAAGCTTCAACAAGTGGTTCTTAGACAGCGGTTGTTCAAGACACATGACTGGAAATGCAGCTTTGTTAGAAGATATTTATACCACAAATGAAGGATTTGTTACATTTGGAGACAAAAAGAAAGGGAAGATTCTCGGCATTGGTAATATTTGTAAATGTTCCTTAACATTTATAAAGCAAGTCTTACTTATTGATGATTTGAAATATAACCTACTTAGCATTAGCCAACTTTGTGACAATGGTTGCAGAGTCATTTTTGAAAAAGATTCTTACTCTATACTTAACAGTGGAAATCTCGAAATCATCTTTACTGCTAAACTCATGGGAAATGTATATGTGTTTTATCTCAATGACCTTGTAGCTAATAGAATTAGATGCCTATCTGTTCATGACAATGATGGTTATCTTTGGCATAGAAGATTAGGTCATGTATCCTTTGATTTGTTAAACAAATTGTCCTCAAAAGAACTTGTTAAGGGGCTTCCAAAAATGAAATTTGATAAACACAAAATCTGTGATGCATGTCAATCTGGGAAGCAAATCAAACCTCTTTTAAACCAAAGAAAATGATTTCTACCTTAAAACCTCTTGAATTAGTTCATATGGATTTATTTGGACCCATGAGGACTGCTAGTCTTGGAGGTAAAAAATAGGCATATGTAATTGTTGATGATTTCTCTAGATTTACCTAGACCTTATTTCTTGGTCAAAAGGATGAAGCCTTTATTGAATTTTCAAAATTGATTAAGCGCGTCCAAAACTCGATTGGATGCAAATTGATTTCTATTAGAAGTGACAATGGCAAAGAATTTTGTAACAACGAATTTACTCACTTCTGTGTTGAAAGTGGAGTCTTTCATAATTTTTCAGCAGCTAAATCTCCTCAACAAAATGGTGTTGTTGAAAGGAAAAATCGGACCTTGCAAGAAATGACTAGATCAATTCTTTGTGAAAATGCTCTTCCAAAATACTTTTGGGTGGAAGCTGTTAACACAGTATGCTAGACAATAAACCGAGTTATGTTAAGACCATTTTTAAGAAAAACTCCGTTTGAACTTATGTTTAACAAAACTCCTTCTATCTCTTATTTTAAAGTTTTTGGATGTAAATGTTTTATTCTAAATACAAGAGATAATCTTGAAAATTTTGATAGTAAGTCCGATGAGGCCATATCTCTTGGATATTCTTCCAACAAGAAAGCATATAGAGTATACAATAAAAAAACACTTTGTGTGGAAGAATCTGTGCATGTTGTATTTGATGAATCTAAAATTTAAACTTCAAAAGAAGATGATGATGATGTAGGAAATTCAAATGAAGTTAAGTTAGATCATGTTAAAGCTCCAACATTAGATACTCATGCAAAATAAGAAGAGATTGAAGAATTCCAGATTGAGAAGAGAAAGAACAAACTAAAGATTCTACAAATCATCAATTGCCGAAGGACTGGAAATACAAATCAGGCCATCCAAAGGAGCAAATTATTGGAGATCCAAACCAAGGATTTAAAACTCGACAGTATTTTATCGATAACTTTGCTCTTCTTTCATATATTGAACCTAGCAGCATTGATATTGTATTACATGATGAATTTTGAATTATTTCCATGCAAGAAGAGTTAAATCAATTCGAAAGAAATTAGGTTTGGAAACTTGTTCCTAGACCGCATGATCATCTTGTTATTGGGACAAAATGGGTTTTTAGAAATAAACTTAATGAAAATGGAGTTGTAATTAGAAATAAAGCTAGATTGGTGGCTCGAGGATTTAATCAAGAAGAAGGCATTGACTATGAGAAACATTCGCTCCTGTTGCTAGACTTGAATCAATTCGAATGTTACTTGCCTTTGCATCCTTTAAAAATTTCATGCTCTATCAAATGGATGTCAAAAGTGCCCTTCTAAATGGCTTTATTGAAGAGGAAGTGTACGTTGAGCAGCCACCTGATTTTACTCATGAGCTTTTTCCAAATCATGTTTTCAAACTCTCTAAAGCTCTCTATCGATTAAAGTAAGCTCCAAGAGCTTGGTATGAAAGGCTTAGTGGTTTCCTAATCTCAAAAAGATTTTCTAGAGGCTTAATTGATAATACCTTATTCATCAAATCTGATAGTTATGGTGACTTACTGATTGTCCAAATCTATGTTGATGATATTATTTTTGGAGCTACTAACGACTCTTTGTGCAAGATGTTTGCTAAGACTATGCAGCAAAAATTTGAAATGAGTATGATGGGAGAATTGAACTTCTTTCTTGGACTGCAAATTAAGCAAACCAAGGACATAATCTTCATAAACCAAGCTAAGTATGCCAAAGAGTTGCTCAAAAGGTTTGGAATGAATAAAGCAAAAGAAATCAGTACACCTATGAGTACGTCCATAAAACTTGACCAAGATGAAAAGGGTAAGAAGGTAGATGAACGTAAATATAGTGATATGATTGGAAGTCTATTATATCTTACTGCTAGTAGACCAGATATCATGTTTTTAGTATGTCTTTGTGCTCGATTTCAATCTTGTCTGAAGGAATCACATTTAAGTGCAGTTAAACGCATACTTCAATATCTAATTGGCATACATGATTATGGATTATGGTATCCACGTACTAATACTTTTGATCTTATAGGATATACTGATGTAGATTATGCAGGATGTAAAGTTGAAAGAAAAAGTACTAGTGGGCATTGTCAATTTCTTGGACATTCACTGCTATCATGGCATAGTAAAAAACAAGCATGTGTATCATTATCCACCACTGAGGCTGAATATATTGCAGCAGGAAGTTGTTGTGCTCAAATCTTATGGATGAAGAATACTTTGCTAGATTTTAATCTAAATTTTAATTGTGTGCCTATAATGTGTGATAATATAAGTGCTATCAATCTAACAAAAAATCCAGTGCAACATTCGAGAACAAAGCATATTGATGTTAAACACCACTTCATCTGAGACCATGTACTCAAAGGAGATGTGTGTGTTGAATATGTCTTAACGGATGAACAACTTGCAAATATCTTCACTAAACCTCTAGCTGAGGATAGATTCAACAACTTAAGAAGAGGTTTGGGAATTATAAGAATCTGAAAACTAATAAGTCTTTCTTATGCAGGATTTGTGAAAAAAAAGGTTTTGGAAACAAAACACTACATCCAAAATACCTCGTCCTTATTTTGGATATAATATTAGAATCCAATTCCTACATCCAAAATGCACTTCGGAAAAATACTCTTTTGGATGTTGATTTTGGACTTGATCTTGTTCCAAAATCAATACTTAATATTCTCTTATTCCAAATTTCGAGTTTCAAAAAAATTAGTTTGTGCGTATTTCAAAACTCCTCAAAAAAACACATGTTTTCAAGACACTTTACTCTCACACTATCCTAGACATTTAAAGTTATCTATTTTTTTTCTCCCATTCGAAACCCTTGAAACCATTCTTCTTCCAAAAATAATTCCTTTGTGCTCTTCTTCTCTAAAAACCAAAAAGCCCTAAAAAAGCTTCAATCTTTCAATGGCCAAGACAAAATCCACCATTCCAAAACCTAAGAAGGAGCAAAAATCTTCTCCGATGTTAAAGAAAAATGTTTTGGTTTCAACTAAGGGCAAGGCTAAAGCAAAGGAATCTTCTCCTCAACCTCACTTCTCGGCCTCTCATTATGATTCATCTGAATGTTCATCAGATCAAATGAGTTCTGCAAATCAGGTACCTCGATTTCTTGAATCAAAATGTGAATCTGAATACAATGACTGGGTCTTTAGAAATCAAACTATTATTTCTGGTTATCGAGTGAACCACTTTGCTTTTCTGAACTTGTCAAATATTCTGGATATGTTTGATCATGTCGGGTGGGAGAGTTTGCTATCCGTTGATGAGAAAATCTATACCCCTTTAGTCTGGGAATTTTATGCAAATTTGAGAAAGGGCAAACTGGAAGAAACTGAGGGAGGGTTTATGATTCGATGGTATGTAACAAGAGTAAAAGGAAAAGATTTTGAATTTGACCATAGAATGCTAAATAGAATCTGTGATGTTCGAGATGCCGGTTTTCAGTATTTTGAGTTGAACAAATTTCCTGAAGGAAATGAAAATTTTGTTCTGGAAATTTTTGAGAAGTTATTTACTGGTGAAAAAAGTTTTGAGAACTCTGGAAATCGTAGTTCCAAATGGCTGAATGGATTGGGCAGCATTCTGCATCATATGGTATCTACCATTGTTGTTCCATGTTCTGACCATAAGACCTCTATCAGTATACTTCAAATGGTAGTCATGTTAGCCTTAGCAGAGGGGAGACAAATTAACTTTGGGTTTCTGGCAACTAAGTTAATGTTGCAATTTAGAAATACTTCTAGCAAGGCTCTACCATTTGGAAATTTGCTAACCAAAGTTTTCAGATTTTTGAATGTTAATTTAAATTTTGTTACTTGTGATCCCTCAAGAACAAATGTTTACAGCTTTGACTCCTTTGAAAAGATGGGGTAAGTAAGAGAGGGAAATTCATGGAAATTGTTAAGAGAATCTGCTGGAAAAGAAAGGAAAAATTTGATAGAGATCAAGGAAGAAGGGAGGTCAGGAACTAAAAGAAAAATTGATGAAGAAGGAATTGTTCCGGACTTTGGCCTATCTAAAAATATTATGAGTGTAATCAGATCATTTGCAGAGAAATTGGAATCTCTTAGTTCAGAAATTAAGAGTCTTGGAAATAGACCGTCTGTCATTGAGCAATCTGCTAAGCCTTCCGCCTCCATATCTGATCATGAAAAGGATGAACAATCTTCAGAGGACAAGGTTGAACAACCTACAGATGTCAAGGTTCCTTCTCCTAAACCCTCTCCTGAACCATCTCCACAGCCTTCTCCCGTACAGAAGACAGATATTCCTACTCCTTCTCCTAAGCCCAAACCATCTGGCAAAAGACAGAAGCATGTGGTTGTCAAAAGAAAGTCTAATAGAATTGCTGGTTAGTTTTCAAAGAAGGGGGCTGGATCCAAGTCTGAAATGATCAATATTTCCTAGATTGTTTTCTTGGGCAACATAATGGGCTGATGAACAATTTACCTTCTGCAACAGTTGAACAATTTACTTTTTCAGTCATTTACATTCTGTCTTTGGATAATTTCTGATACTTGTTTAAGTTTAATTCTCTGTTATGCCTATTATCTATCTGATGACTGTTGATTGCATATTACTTCTCTTTCTGCTATGCTTCTCTTTTATTGATGACAAAGGGGGAGAAAGAAAATGACATTGAATATGACTATTATTATGTGGGAGAAAAAAAATAAAACTGCTGTGAAAATGTTAGTGAAAATGTTGAATGATGGTCTGTGAATATTATGGTCTGCATGACTGTCGGCATGATGTTGTTTGCAAGAAATGTGTTGGTCTGAAAATAATATAGTCTGCACATATGCTGTTGTATAAAATTATCGGTATGTAGTAACTGA
Source organism: Voacanga thouarsii (assembly GCA_026120185.1). NCBI lineage: Eukaryota > Viridiplantae > Streptophyta > Magnoliopsida > Gentianales > Apocynaceae > Voacanga > Voacanga thouarsii. The sequence continues at coordinate 356,028 of JANUWF010000528.1, read as the reverse complement.
TAAGAAGAAAATGTTAGGTGTGCATGTTAGGATTGCATATGACTAACGATCTACATGTTGATATAAAAAGGTTATGGGTTCTGCATAATAATCTTATATGAATTCTACATGACTGATGTTACTAGCATGAACTGAATTTTTAAGCATGATTTTCATCTGAAATTGGACTGATATTGTATGGTTATTTGGATCTACGAAATAACTGCTATGGAAGTTGGAACCATTTTGAAAAATTGAAGCTGTTTGTGGGAAAGAAAAGACTATTGTATGAATAGTTATTGAATTCCAAATAACTACAATAACTGCATGAACTGCATGAACCATTTCTAATATGAACAGTTATACATTGGAATCAAAACTCTGTTGAAAATCACTGATTCACTGTTCACTAAAAATTTTCTGAAAAACTCCTCAGTTTGTGACGTTCAATTTTATTCAAAAAAAAGAAAAAAAACACTAGATTTCTAGATGATAATTGTATCCTTGAAACAAAATTTTATGATAAGATTTTTTGTGCATTAAGTCAGGGGGAGTTTTGGACACAGAAACTCCGTATCCAAAACAAATGTTCTTATAAGCAGATTTACTGAATTGAAAAATGTTTTAGATATCCAAAAGCCCTATCCAAATGAAATTCTGAAAACACACGTTCTTCCAAAACAATTTTGGATACACTTTCTGGATGAATAAATCATTACTTCTTCTCATCCTTCTTATGTTCGAAATAGTCACATAAGCATATATTTAGGGGGAGCATTTTAGTTACTCTGAATATTTATATAGAAATATGATATGCTTTTAGATCATTGAGATATGTTTACAAATTTTTTATCATAAGATCTCTATGAGACCTATACTGTAAGATTTTATTTATTTGCTCAACATGTTCTCTCTATTTATATATTAAATGTGTCATGTTTGTCATCACTCAAAAAAGGGGGAGATTGTTAGCCCTAAGGGCTTTCTTTTATGTTTTGATTTATGACAAACGTTGATATGGACTAACTTATTAATTTCCTATGATAGGACATGTTTGATCTTTATTCTTCTAAAGTCTTCAGATAAGAATTGTTGACAACCTCTTCATTGCTGATTTTAAGATTAGAAGATCAAATGAGAAAATCAGAGTATGAGAAGTTATATCATGGATGTTCTTTATGAATAATGATAGACTAGGAAGTGTTATTCAGGTATATTTATTAATTCCTATGTCTTCTTATCTTTTGATTCATTTGACTTTACCTTGAAGCTTCAAAGGAGATGATTTTCAAAGTTTTTAAAATTCACAGAATTTTAGATGGAACAATTTGAATCCAGAAGGTTCATCTAAAATCCTATAAACTGGGTTGAAAAATTTCTATCAGGAATGTGCCATTTTGAACTTACCTTTTTTATGCATCTTCGTCTAAAACCGGAGTCCAAAACTCGGATGAGTTTAAACAGAAAAATTTGTAGCCGTTTTTTTATGATCGTTGGCACTCCACTTTTTGACTCTATAAATAGCCCTTAAAGTAAGATTAGAGAAAAAGATTTTTGAAACATTCATCTTAGAAAAACCATTGCTCAATATCTTCAAAAATCTCCTTTTATCTAGCTTCAAAGTGAGTTCATTGTGTATCAAAGATAAAAGTATTTTGTGCTTGTATCCGAGAGAATATCTGCTCAAGTAAGTGAGCTTATCTCTGTTCAATTGATTTGCAAATCTCTGTAGTAGTGCAAGGTTGTTGTGTAAAACCTATAGGGGTAAGCCTTGTTTTGTGTATGTGCAAGGTTGTGGTGTAAAACCCATAGGGGTGAGCCTTGTTTTGTGTAATTTCAAGGTTGTGTGGTAAAACCCATTGGGGTGATCCTTGTTCTGTGTTTGTGTCAAGGTTATATGGTAAAACCTGGTGAGGTGATCCTTGATGTGTTTGAGAGGTTGTGGAAAATCTAGTGTGGTGATCCTTTCTTATATGTGAAAGTGTTTCATTAAGTGAGGTTAATGAAATAGGGTTGAAAATCCTTAAGTGTGAGGCTTAAGGTAGTGGACGTAGATCATTGTTGATCGAACCACTATACATCTCTTATCTCATTTTATTCTGTGGTTCATGTACTTTTTTTAATGATCTTTCACTGTCTAAATCTGGATATACATCTACGAGTGCTTGGATAGCTTTCTATGCTCTACAAAGTCAGTCCAAGTATCTTGGTGATCATCCCTGTTCAGCATATTAGACAATTCGGAAATTTTATTTTTGCTTGCCAAAAACCTTATTCACCCCTCCCCCCCTCTATGGTTTTTCAAATTGAAATAAAGAATGAAGTAGCTTCAAAGAAGACTTTATTCAATCCTGTAAAATAAAACACACATAAAAGAACAAAGAAAATAGTTACATAAAAGAAATAACACAAATGACTTAATAAAAATCATAAGAAAGAAAATAATGAAAAATGCTCCCTCCCCCACACATAAGCTAGAAAGTATTTTCCTTATGTGGAAGGGGAAAGGCAAATAACAACTTGACAGAACAAGATAATGCTATAAAATTCCTAATCACATAAAAAAAAAAAAACTCTTTTTACTCATCTTGCTTTCTCACCATCCCTTTTGGAATGAAATTAATGCACAATGAACAGGGTAGGAGTGTAGAATATTAAAATAAGAGAGGTTTTTGTAAGAAACAAGGTTCATGGAAAATAGTTTCAATGAATGTAAATGCATGACCCTTCTTCCATAGCACATTTTGAGACATACAAATCATCTTCCCAATACAAAGAAGCAAATTATGTCTAAAAAGTGTATAAACATTAGACTCACCAATTATCCCTTCAAAAAATTTGCCACAAAGAAAATTCCCCTTTAAACTTAGTAATTGAGTTTTTAAAGATGGGATAAAGAAATCCTTAATTTTCCATGCATGGTCCGCAAAAACTAAACTACTTCCCTTTGAACAGGGTGAAAGGTAGAAGTTATTAGCATACTCCAAGGGTTTCGTACTTTGTAGCATTGAAAAGTCCAACTCCTTGAGGTATGTCAAATTTAATACATCATCATATGGACCATTGTTCTTCAATAATTGAGAGGAATATACAAAATCATGTAACAAAGAGAAATTAGGAGAATTAGCACGTAAAGTAGACTTGAATACTTTTCTTTTCACATTATGCAATTATTCCTCATAGCCTCTCTCTTCTTTTTGGGGGGTTTCCTTTTCAAATATATGGCCTTTGACACTCAAAGGGCATAGTTGTTCTCCAATTTGAGCCAAAGATGTAATATACCTCCATTTTTTGTACTTTTACTAGCTCATACTCTATATAGAATAAGAATTTGTACCAGTGGCCAAAAGAAGAAATGATCAATATAATGAGATGAACATCTTGTGTAATAAAAATATCCAGCGGTATTATTGGAATTTTAGGACTTAGAGGGACTTAGATGGAATTTTTGAAATTGTTCTACCAGTATCCTAAATCTTTAGATTGCAACTATTTTTAATAAAATGAGAGTTTGGGAGTGCGTTCAGAATAAATATTGATCAGTGTGATGGGACGTGTATTCTGGAATAAATTAAGCTATCGGAGGTATCAAGGGCATTTTCATAATTTTGACCGCGATACGGATTTTGTCGACAAATTGGAAAGAATTGAGAAGGAAATTAGGAGTTTTGATTCCTACCATTGAATTCAGTAAAATTTATGGATTCCATTAGTGGAATCAAATATTTTCCCGATACGGATCCAAATTACAGATATTTTCTGAGGAAATTCTAAAATGCGATTGAAATTGAGACAAGCAGCATAACATGATTATTGGATGGAAACAAGTGTCAAAACAACATTAAAGGAGTGAAATATTTATGGGATTATGTAATTGGAAAAGGTTATTAAATAAGCTTAAGAAATAATAAGAAAAATGGTGAAAAATTGAGAAAGTGACATGTGTAAAGTTAGCCACAATGTGTGACCAATTTGGTCACAATTTTGGCCAGCAAATGGCGGTGGAAATGCTGTGAAAACAGCCATATTTCGTGCAGCTATAAGGGAGAAAAGAATAGAGAAAGAAGAGAGAAAGAAAAAGGAAGAAAAGCCAGAGAAAAATAGGGAGAAAAAGAAAAAAGAGAGAGAAAGAAAGAAGTGTGTGTGTGTGTTCTTGGTGTTCTTAGAGCAATTCAAGCTTGAAGAATCACACAAAAAAGGTAAAAATCTATACTTCGTGATTTAATTGTAGATTTCATTGCCAAGATCATTATGATATGAATATTGTTGGGAAAATATGAAAGTTGTGAATTTGTCTAGTATGATTTCTATGTTTGGTGAGGATTGGTGTGTGTATATGTGTGCCTGTATGTTTGAGTGTTTATATACTATGTTTCATAAGGTATATGAAGGTATTTTGATTATAGTTTGGGTAGTTGTTCGTGACTGTAAAAGGTGTAAGAAATGGAAAGGAAAGATGGAATTAATTGTTGAAGAAAATGAATTGTTAATGTTGTTTGCACTTGTTGAACTTGATGTTGGAAAATATGATTTTGCTGGGCTAAGTATCTCCAAAAATCAGAGAATTGAAGACTATTATGATGGAACATAAGATGGTTTATGTGTTATATAGTTGTTAGGATTAAATTAAAATAGATGGTGTGAAGACAGGATACAAAAACAGAAATTCTGTTTTGAAGAAATCCCGAGCTGGAATGAAGAACAAATAAACTGCACAAATTGGCTTGTTAATTTGTAACCTGATGACCGAAACTTGTAGCTAAATGTCCTAGGATCATTTTGGGACCAATTTTACATGATTTGGAGCTGTGAGTAAAAAGTTATGATGAAAATATCACAAGCTGCCAATACGGTAACGAGATTGAGAAGCAGAGAAGTTGTACACAAAACTGAGTGAAATAAGAAGGAAAATCAGTGGTTCATGAATTGGAAATAGTAAACAAATGTCTTAATGACATTTTGGAACAAGTTTGACATAAATTGTACTTATGAATAATAAGTTATGATATAAAAAAGCAAGTGTGACAAGAATGAAGAAATGCAGAATTTTATTTGGCAAGAACTAAACCCAAGTATCGTTCCATTGGTATTAACGCATGAAGAAGAGATCACAAGAACATAGGGAAACCTTGGTTACTTGTTGAACAAAGATATGGGAAATGAAGGAATAAGCCTTTGATCATTCCAATGTTAATGTGCAGACTTATACTCAACTCACTCCTCCTTAAGTCTTAATTTCTAATGACCTCACTCTCTTACCTCAAAAGATTTTAGGCATTAGTATGGTTCCTAGGGTTAAGAGGTTGGGAAGGAAGTTTGGTAAAAAGTTGTGCTTTTATTTAACGAACATCCATGGCCAATTGACTTGGCTTTCTAGATTCTAAATGCTAGACTTACTCTATTTTTGGAATGTTTAAGAAAATAGATGCAAGAGATTGACTATATTTGCTAAAAACATACCATGGGATTGGTGGTTTGGAAGTGCTGCATTATAAGGGTTGTTTGAAAATTTTTGTTGCCTCCCTCCTTGGTTTTCCCACCAAAAATTTAGGTGATCATGCTGTCTCTCATTGTGGGTATTAGAATAAGGAATATATCTCCTAGCGAGCTGATTTATGAACCCTAAGGCATCACTTGTTCATTTGCACCTATATTAGTACATGCATCACTAATATGGTTCCTAACATCTTTCCTACCAAATTAGTAAGTTTATCAACCTTGTCCTCTAAAGAATTTGTGCCTACTTCCCCCACTTCACTAGTGAAGTCATGCCTTGTTCCAAAAGATTGAGTATTAGTTATCATGTTAGAAATTATGTCCTTAGCGGGCTGTTTAGTTTTGTCCATATGAGCTAGCACTGCCACTAGCTGCATCAATCATAGACATATCACGCAGAAGCAAATCTTTATAGAAATATTGATTAAGAAATTGGTCACTGATTAGTTGATGAGAACATCTAGCACAAAGTCTTTCGAACTTTTTCCAATAATCATACAAAGACTTCCTATAAAATTGCCGAATGCCACAAATTTCTTTTGTAATTGATGTAGCTTTAGATGCAAGAAAATATTTTTCAAGAAAATGCGTTTGCATATTTAACCAATTTTTGACGGCTCCCATAGGTAAGTCATATAAAACCAATCCTTAGCCCGACCTTGCAAACTAAATGGGAATGCATGTAATTTAATGATTTCATCTTTAATTCCATCCAATTTTATAATAGAGCATACAACATGAAATTTTTTAGGATGCCTATTTGGATCTTCTCCCAATAACAAATGAAAAGATGGCAAAAGTTGAATGAATCCCAAATGTAATTTAAAAGTATTTGTAACTTTCGGAAAAATAATGCATAAAGGGTGATCATTGAAGATTTGGGCAGCAAGTTCTTTAAGAGAGTGATTAGCATCCATTGTAGAACTAAGAGTAGGAAAAATATCACTAATTTGTTCCTCTATTTGTTCACCAATTGAGGAAAATTTAGATTTAAGAGAAGACATGCCTACAAATAAGCTACTTGTTCATAAATCCTAATTCCCATGGGATTTGATTTAAGCTCCTTTGTCTATTTTCTAACCACTCCATATATTTATAAACAAGATGAATAACCTACAAGTCAAAAAGTTAAAGAGTAAAAAGAAAAAATCATGATAACTAATTAAAATTAAGTATCAAAAGAATCAATCAAAGAAAGAAAAAAATCAACATTCTTTTGTTCCTCGATAATGACTAAAAATCTGATGTGGAAGTTTATAACATAAAAATATGGGTCATTAAAATGCAATCAACATGCACTAATAAATTTTAAACCCTACTCCTAAATATATAGCATAGTATGGCTGCAAGTAAGGTATCAATCTCCCAAGGAACAAGAAAAGGATACTTTATAAGAAAAATCATCCTTCCTCTTTTTTATGAAATCTTCTTGTAAATACTTAACCTAATTAACCTTAATGATGTATTATATATAAGTATGTACAAATAAATGCGAGAAATTAAATTGAGAAACTACCAAATTCAACTCCTAAACAAATTAGGAAACAAAGAAACAAATAACAAATAGAAAATAAATGAGGAACTTCAGGACCAATTAAGAGACTACCAAGTTCTTAGGCATATGTCATTAATTAATTTACAAACTTATCCTTGATGAGATTACTTTGAGCAATTAGTTTTTGGAAGTAGTCTTAATGACTTAATTTTCTCTCCTTGCAAAAGTGAACTAACATATAGTTAACCTTTAAGTTAAAATCCTAAGCTTGTTCTTAACCTAATCTAACTTTATTAACTTTTTCTTAAAGAAATTAATACTTCAATTAATGAATTGTCACATATTAATACCAAAGTTGATAACCATACAAGGCATCACAAATGTCAAGTCACATGCACAATTAACCTAAAAAATATGCACACAATCATTACACAATTCCCTACCAACTTAGTTAAGCTAGTTAATCTAAAAAATAAAAAAAAAACAAGTCAATGGATGCTACTTATATAATTCAATCAAAAGACTAATTATCTTAGCAATATAATCATGTGAATCAAGCGGTTGTTACTCATACACAATTAACTTAGCATAAATAATCTGAATAAAACCTAAAATTGCACAAATACTTAAGAGATAATATTAATATAATCAATGATAAAAACGTCAATACAAGAATCTCAATGTCTCAAAATATAATAACAAAACATTGCCTAGAAACATAGATAAAATTTCAATTGTTTGAATACAGAGAAAACTAAAGAACATAAAACATTCGAAACATGAAAGAAACAAGAGAAGTTTGAAAGATAAAATTTATAAGCCCATAATCTCTATGTTCTCCATGCTTCCAAACTTCTCCTCCTTTCTTTATCCCTCATATGTTTCCCTTCCTCCAATAAGTTGAAGGAATTATCACTACAGGAAAAATCGCAATTTGTGACGGCCAAAAACCGTCGCAGACCGTTTTTGCGATGGTTTTAGCCGTCGCAAAAAATGCCGTCACAAGGAAACCGTCGCTATTTGCGACGGTTTTGCGAGGGCAAAAAAAATTCGTTACTATTTGCGACAGTTTTGCGAGGGTTTTGCGACGAATATTTCTGGTCAAACTTCGCCAAAGGAGCAAATTTGCGACCGTTTTGCGACGAAAAACATTGACCCTCACAAAATCCTAGCAAATTGCGATGGTTTTGCGAGGGTCGACTTTGTGCCCTCGCAAAACCGTCGCAATTTGTGAGGGTTTTGCAAGGGCTACGGTTTGGGCCCTCGCAAACCCTTGCAAAACCGTCACAATTTGCGAGGGTTTTACGAGGGCTATGGTTTGTGCCCTTGCGAGGGTTTTGCGAGGGCCACGGCTTGGGCCTGCGCAAAACCGTCACAATTGTGCCTCGCAAAACCGTCGCAAATTGCGACGGTTTTGCGAGGGCCAACTTTGTGCCCTCGCAAAACCCTCGCAAATTGTGAGGGTTTTGCGAGGTCACTGGCCGCGCAAAACCGTCGCGGTTGCGAGGTTTTGCGAGGCCACGCTGAGCCCTCGCAGAACCGTCGCAAATTGCGACGGTTTTGCGAGAGTTTTGCAATAATTTTTTATTTTTTTAGTATTATATTTATTTTAAATTATTAATTCTCTGTAAATCAACCCTGTAACACTATACAAATAAATGCCAAAACTATGTTCATAATCCAAAAAAATACTATAAAAAATTAAAAATAAGCCCAAATAAATATAATTAAAATACTAAAATATAATATAATATAAAATACATAATAAGTGTCTAAAAAAGTAAAATAATTCACAAAAATAAGTAATAGTGTATAAAGAGTATAAAAATAAATATAACAAGTCTATGTAAGTAATGAAGGAGCAGCTGTAGAAGGGGGTGGAGGAGGGGAACGAGAGCCCCTATGTGGGCCCGGGTGCTCTTCAGCTGGATCAAATCCATCGTTAGCATTTGGATCTTCATCTTCAGCATTAGCAGCCGCAATGTGCGCTTCTATCTCCTCTATGGATGGCATAGATGGTGCAGGAATACCCATCTTGTCCGACATAGCTGCCATCCAACCACCAAATGTAGACTGTTGTTACCTCATGAAGTCCCGATACAAGTCTATTTGTTGATTGAATCTCCGCTCGGCCTGTTGAACCATTTGCTCTACTAGATGTCCAATATTAGCTGGTGTAGTGGAAGATGCATGCAGTCCACTTTGAGATAGTCTAGTTCGAACATGTGTCGCCTTTGAGCCTAACCCAAAAACTCGTCCCCTTTTGAACCCGCCTTGTGCCTTTACGAACATAGCTTTTTCATCAAAAGGAACAACAGAGTTTACGGAGTCACTAGACTCGGACTGAGGAGTTCTCTGTATGATATTTCACACCTCATCCTAAAAAAAAAAAAGAATTGTCAATAGTAATTATGAAAATAAAATACAAATTCCACGCAGTATAAAGAATTTCAACATATTTAATCTATATACTACCAGTGTCTGGCGAGATCGTTCACTGACAAACTGACCCTTTTGTGGCCCACTCTGAAAGACATGTAATGTCTCAGACATGTCTGTGTAGCTAAAAGAACTCCCCTCCTTGGCCCGCTACATTTATGTTAACAAAATGTAATTATTACAATCTTACATAAATTTGTTTTAAAGCAATTTAGAATAATAATTAATTAAGTAAAGGTGAATTACCAAACGGTCCTCGTGTTCTATGAACGAAATAGACCCTCCAGTATGGGTGTAGCTATTTCCACGATTCTTTTTGTTGGTGGATGAGAGCTTCTGATACTTCTCTGATCTCCAGTACTCGCAAATATCATTGTAATACTGTGCCTCTATCCAATGAGGACATACCCAATCATCCCTCTTCCTCAGCCTAGACATTATGTCCGAAAATCACGTCCGACACTTCTTTTCCCAAGTTGATCGAATTAGGGAAGCATACTCTTCCCTCCACCGAAAATATTTCTGCATGATCATGATTAAGATTTCTGATTAACATATAACATAGTACTTAAATGATAAAAAAATACTCAAAAATTGCTTACCCCAAATTCTTGAAACCATAAGTCTCGCACAGTTATTGGGACGTTCGCGTATGTCGGATACGAACCAGTGAAGTACTGCTGTATTATATTTGAAATTTCTCGGACACATTTGTCCGAGCCGGCGAACCTATTTTTGGTGCAATGACAATGTACAATATAGTTATGTTAATCTCAAAAATAATAATAATAATTGAACTAATAATCAACATCTTACAAAGTATGAATATGTTACTTACCCATTTCCCCATGGAACAATCCAAGGTCGGGAGTCCGTAACTTGCAACCCAACAGAATGCGAAGTTGAAGCAGCAGATGATTGAAAAGCCGAGGATGGTACTCCCTCATCTCCAATAGAGCCATGTAATGAACGAGGCACTGAAAGCTGAGGTAGCTGAGTAGGGGATGGAGTATAAGGCTCCTGACCCTCCTGACTCCCCTCCCTCAATGATCCTTCATTAGAAGACATTGCTAAAGGAGATGAAAAAAAGAAAAATAAGTAACCAATAAAGATGAAGCCCACTTCAAAAGAAGGATATAAATAATCGTGAATAAAAATGATAAAAGAATAATAACATTGAAACATTATATCTATTCACTAGTTTAAAGTAATACAATAATATGTATGATAATGATGGATATGTCAAAATAAACATTGTACTCGTAAATTGAATTTTAAAAAAAATTTGACAGAGTCTCCCCTATAATTCCCAGGCACAAGGCCACCTCAAGATTTGACAATCAAAACGCTGTTACAAACAACAAAGACAGATCTTTCAAATATAGAAAAATTCAAAAGATAACTAGGGGTAATCACCCATTACCCAAGAGGAATGATCACCCATCACTCACGGGGAATGATCACCTATCACTCACGGGGAATGATCACCCATCACTCACGGGGTTCCAATTAAGATGTTAGATATAGTTAAAATCAAGCTAAAAATTATAAATGCCTCTGTCCTTGTGAATTGTCTGTCAATACAGCAACAATACAATATATAAATTACCTTGTTGTTTACACCACAAAAGAATATAATAAGGAATAATAAAAATCCTCCGGGCTGTACAAGTCTAAACGAAAGATTCCTGCAAAAAAAAAAAGAAGGAGATGAGATTCCCGACAATTAGACAAAATTGTGAAACAAAATTGTATGTGATGGAATTTAAAATAATAAAAATTAAAAGATTCAAGGCATGTAGATTCAGGTAACAAATAAATTGTAAATTAAAATTTGACATGGGATAGTAATGATGCAATAAATTTCAGGATTCCCTCACCATTAACTATATTATTTGTAAATGAATTGAAATTAGGCCTATTCACTAGAATCATTCTCCGATACAGACTCATCATCATCTACTAAGGTATCGCTATTCGTTTCTCATTCATCTTCATCTTCTTCCTCTTCATTTATAGGAGAATTTTCCCCTGCTGTTATAGCCTCATCTTGAACATCCAACATTTCATTCATACCATTCTCATGCGTCAGAATACCAAGATCAACAAATAACGATATGCTGACTTCGTCAGTAGCATCTACTTCTTCCTGATAAGCTCTGTCAACCACAGGTGCATCTATTATATGTCGAGCTTTGGTTTTGCAAACTGCCAACCAATCAGATCTTGGCCTCTTACTCCCTGGATATGATGCATAATACACTTGGCTAGCTTGTTGAGCTAGAACAAATGGATCATAGTTACCATAGCTCCTTTTGTGGTTAATTTCTACAAGATTATATAGCGAATGTACCCTGGTACCACGATTCAATGTTTGATCAAACCAGTGACATTTAAAAAGAACAACACTTTGCTGTGGATTACCAGGAAATTGCACTTCAATAATCTCATTTAACACTCCATAGTAATCAGGTCCTGATGCGTCATTTCCAATCCCTTTCACGCAAACACCACTATTAACGTTTTCTTTCCCTCTGCATAATCATTAGTGTGAAATCGGTAACCATTAATTATGTACCCACTATATGATTTCACTAGCCTTGATAGACCCCAAGTAAAGTTCCTCAAGCATTCATTTGTAACCATATTTTCTGAATCTTGTACCTAAAAAATATTAGATAAGTTAATTTTTTAATTATGAAAGTTATAGTATTATGAAACTCCATTGAATCCCCAATGGAGTTCCAAATGCAAGTTATTAACTTATGTAACTTACATATCCACTAAACCATTCTGCAAATTCAAGGCTGATTCTTCTATTGATTTCTATCTCTGATATAGTTGGAGCCAGACTTCGTAAGTGTGCCGTGAATGCCTTGTAATGCATTAGAATTAGATTGAATGAGTCAAAATCATTACGAGGTATCGTTTATCGTATAAAATGTATGAAGTAGTAGCTCGTACTCAATGTATGGCTGCACTTCACCACAATTAAGCAACATATAAATTCTTGCTGCAACGAATTCTTCAGAAGTAAGGAACCGAGTTCGAATTCATCCTATCACCCTTCCTTGAACATTGCAGATTGACAGCCCAGGTTCTTGCACCCTCTCTAATCGTTCTCCCTCTTCATTACGCGCCGAAATTGTACATTTTGTTTGTACATGTGGCTCAAAATAATAAGAGAAGAAAGTGGATGCTTCCTCAACTAGATAAGCATTGCAGATTGACCCTTCAACTCTAGCCTTATTTTTCACCTTGATTTTCAAGTGATGCAAATACCTGTCATTTAAAAAAAAAATTCAACTTCAGTCACACACGCTTATATCGTACCTGCTATGAAAAGAATTAGATTGAATGATTCGTTTACCGTTCAAACGGGTACGTCCACCTATATTGAACAGGGCCACAAACTCTTGCTTCGTAAGGCAAATGAATTAATAGGTGTTCCACTACATCAAAGAATATAGGTGGAAATATCTTCTCCAACTTACATAACAATAAAGGAATGTCGGACTCCAATTTGGCCATATGAGCTACATTCAACTTAGGAGAGCATAGATCACGATAAAAAAGACTCAACTCCGTCAAAACACCCCATACATTAGAAGGAGGAAATTCCTTCAATGCAATGGGAAGTAGTCTCTCCATGAATACGTGACAGTCATGTGATTTCATACCGGATAACTTCAACTCATTCAAATCAGCACATCTTCCAATGTTTGAAGCGTATCCATCTGGGTATTGCAATCCCCTCAACCATTCAAGTAAAAGTTTCTTTTGTTCTGATGTCAACGAGTAAACAGCTTTAGGTATAGCCACTTTTCCTCCTCCCACATTCAAGGCATGTAGCTCGGGCCTACAGCAATAAATTTCTAAGTCACGTCTAGCCTTTAAATTGTCTTTTGATTTACCCTTTACCTCAAGAACTGTATTCATGACATTGTCAAATACATTCTTCTCATTGTGCATTACATCAATATTATGTCGGACCAAATTAGTAAGCCAATACGGCAAATCCCAAAAAATACTCCTTTTTGCCCAATTATGAGATATTCCCCTGCCATTACTCCTTCCAATTTCTTTGCATGTTTCTGTGATTTTTTCATAGTTAGACAAACTATCCCAGATTTCTTCACCAATAGGGTATTGCACAGGCTGCGATGTCTCAAAACCTCTATCATTCCTAAAAGATCTCGTATCCCTCCTGTAAGGATGATCCGATGGTAAGAAACGACGGTGACAGTCAAACCATAATTGTTTCCCACCATTTTGTAGATGAAAAGACTTTGTATTGCCCATACAATATGGACAAGCCGATCTCCCAACGGTGCTCCGACCACTCAACATACCATATGCGGGAAAATCATTAATAGTCCACAAAAGTGCCGCCCGTAGTTGGAAGTTTTGTTTCTTCGATATGTCATAAGTGGTGACACTTTCAAACCACAATTTGGTTAATTCGTCTATCAAGGGTTGTAAATAAACATCCACCTGGTGCTTTGGATTCTTGGGGCCCGGGATAATGATTGTTAAAAACATGACTGGATCCTCATACACATCCACAGGGGGAGATTATACGGTGTGAGAATGACCGGCCAGGATGAATATTGCTTACCCGACATCCCAAATGGTGAGAATCCATCTGTACATAAACCAAGTTTGACATTCCGTACTTCTTTTGCAAATTCAGGATGCATTCGATCAAAGTGTTGCCATGCTTCAGTATCACGGGAGTGACTCATGGTGCCTTTCTCCGATCTGCTCTCTCCATGCCATCTCATGTGTTCAGCTGTTGTTTTAGAAGTATACAATCTTTGTAGCCTCGGTGTTATCGGGAAGTAATACATCTTCTTGAATGAAATTTCCTTTCTACTTGTGTTCTTCCTAACCTTTTTCTGTGCATATCGAGGATGGCCACAAAATTTACACTCTCTACGATTCATGTCATCTTTCCAGTAAAGCATGCATCCATTATTGCATACATCTATTTTTTGTACCGGCAAACCTAACCCAGCCACTAATTTTTTCATCTGATAGAAATCATCAGGAATCGTATTACTGCTAGGCACAACCTCTTTCATCAATTGCACAACATCGTTAAAGGCTTTACGCGAGAGGTTATTTTTAGACTTAATGTTTAATAACCTTGAAGCTAGTGAAAGCTGCGAATGTTGTGTGCATCCATCCTATATAGGAGTCTCTGCAGCCTTTAACATATCGTAAAACCTTTGTGCCTCCACATTAGGTGGTTCTTCAAAATGGTCTGTTGATGGAGCTTCAGGGGGAAAGTCAGGTCCTGCTACATCTAAGACCATTTCGCGAGACAGATTTTCTTGATGTGAATCAAATTCTGGGATTGAGGTAGACACACTTGAGGGACACTCGAATGGCTCACCATGACATGTCCACCGGAAATACTTAGGCACAAATCCAGACTTCCACAGGTGGAGCTTAACTTGTGCTAGATCTAGATACTTTTTATTCTTACATTTTGCACACGGGCATCTAATTATGCTTGATATTGCATTTGATAAGGCAAATGTCACAAAAGCTTTAACCCCTTCCTCAAATTCAATATTGATCCCTTTTATACCTGAAGCGTGCCTTCTATACATCCAACTACGATCCTCCATGACGCCTAAATGAGAGAAAAGAACAATCCACTCAATAATTAAAATCACCCCTTAAACAAAAGGAAGAGAATTGTAATTACATTTTCCTTTCTATTATCTAAAGAAAAGAGGTCCAAAACATAGAATTTACAATTGCTATCTTTGGATACAGTTACACCTTCAATATCTACGTTTTAACTAAATTCTACATTTAATTGAGGTGAAAAGTACAATTATTTGAAGAGTGAAAATAAATGTGGAAATAAATGAGAAAATTTTATATTTGATTAAGATAAATAATATTAAAGCTAATTATATTCTTATTTTACACATTCCAATGGTTAAAATAATAACATTTTATTTATTTTCATTCCAATGTTTATATTTGTTTAAACTCTCTCTATAACGTATATTATTCCTGCTATTATTAACATTCATATTATATATGATATTATTATTATTATTATTATTATTATTATTATTACTCATTTCATTAGTCCTATTCTTATTGTTATTAGCAATATTATTTTTAATAATAATGCTATTATGGGATATATACTCATGTTCAATTGAATAATACACTCCAAGATAAGGGTAGTTATTCTACTCCACAGTAAATAGCGGCAGATTTTGAAAAAAATTTTGACAGAGTCTCCCCTGTAATTGGACATTTTCCAGGCACAGGGCCACCTCAAAATTATACAATCAAAATGCAATTGCAAACAACAAAGACAGATCATTCATTTATAGAAAAAAAAAATAAAAGGATAACTAGGGGTAATCACCCATTACCCAGGAGGAGTAATCACCCATTACTCACGGGGAATCCAACATTTGAATTCAACACAAAGGCAATTTATATGAACAACACGCACCTCTTACATCTTCATAATCTAAGGAAACGAATTTCTCACATAAAAGAGCCTTCAAAGCATTCCACTAGAGTTAAATCTTCATTCACACGCTTAATACACTTGTTACTGTTAGTATACATTAAATTATCGTTTATAGAAAGGTATTGTTTAAAGCTAAATTGTCTTTACCTAAACTAAAATTTAGAAAATATATCTACTAAATATAGTATTGATACATTTGTGTCTCATATTCATTTTTTTTAAAAAAATTTAAGAGAAAATGAGAATAACAAATATATATTTTTTTTCAATTTTATGCATTTATTCTATGATTTTCTTAAAACTAACTATTTTGAGAGACACTAATATATTATTATAATCAAGTAATAAGATTACTAAACTAATCAGATATCAAC
Source organism: Voacanga thouarsii (assembly GCA_026120185.1). Lineage (NCBI taxonomy): Eukaryota > Viridiplantae > Streptophyta > Magnoliopsida > Gentianales > Apocynaceae > Voacanga > Voacanga thouarsii. The sequence goes on along the minus strand of JANUWF010000528.1, from coordinate 339,734 downwards.
CTTCCTATTATGGCATCATAACCAATCAAATTAATTTATAAGGGCTTATATAGCTAAAACATAGTTTCCATATAATTTGATCAAAGTAGTATTTTTTTGATAACAGGGTAAAAGAGAGTGCACTTTGTACAAAGTATATCACATATAAGTACAGATCAAAACACCATGAATGTTTAAAAAGGACAACAATTCCAATTAACAATTCAGCAATTCCAGTTCATAATTCCAAATTTAAATCAATAATCCAACATCAAACCACCATCATATCACTCCCAATCTCCTCAAATTCAACCCCAACATCAATACAACTTTTATACATCAATTCCAACTTTGCTCATTCACAAATAATCACCCAAATTTCAAAGCTTCGGGGGAAATGCAAATCTGCCCAACATGGACTTAGTTTATAAGATAATGAAGTAGCTCAAGAGATGAATTCTAACTACTTACCCAAATGAATTAGCTTCAGCAATAGCACAACAGTAGCACATGAATGGCAGTGGAGGCACAGGGTGAGGGGGGCGGGCTGAAGGGGGGGAGGTTGAGCGAGGGGGCGAGGGAAACTCAACGGAGGGCGCAGGGAGGGGGCGGGCGAGGGGACGCGGGGGCGGGGGGCGAGGGGGAGGGTCGCGCGGGGAGGGGGGCGCGGGGAGGGGGGACTCGCGGGGGAGGAGGGTCGGCGCGGGTGGGGAGGCACGGGGAGAGGGGCTACGGGGGAGGAGCGCCGGGGAGTGGGGGCTTGGGGGGGGGGAGCTGCGGGAGGGGGGCGCGGGATGGGGGGAGTTGAGTGAGGGGGGCGCGGGGATGGGGGAGCTGCAGGGGAGGTCGCCGGCGGGGAGAGAGGGGAGGGATGGGGAGCGGCGGTGGGTTGCTTGGGAGGGGAGGGGGTGGTGGGTCGTGTGGACGGGAAGAAGGAGGGGGGAAAAAAAAGGAGGGAGTGAAAAATTTTGGAAAATTTTAGTTTTTTTATAAAATTTCTAGCTATTTCGTCGCAATTTGTGACGAAAAAATAAAACCCTCGCTAATTTCTCATAAATTAATACGAATAACATTATAAATCGATCTATACATTATAATTTTTATTATTTTTTAGTGATTTTAATAATAATATTATTATTTAAATTATTTTTCCTTATATATTTTAATTTATACACCACTTAATCAAATAAATAGATCAAAAAATTAGATATATGTATATATATATATATATATATATATATAACTATATAGTATAATATATATTAATATGTAGGAGATGAATAACATTACAAATCGATCTCTACATTATAATTTTCACTATTTTTTTTAGTGATATCAACAATAATAACAGTATTTGAATTATTTTTCTTTATATATTTTACTTTATACACCACTTAACCAAATAGATATATTAAAAAATTGGACATATGTATATACATAGCTATATAGTATAATATATATTAACATGTAGGAGACGAAGAACATTACAAATTGATCTCTACATTATAAATTTCACCATTTTTTAAGTGATATCAACAATAATAACAGTATTTGAATTATTTTTCTTTATATATTTTACTTTATACACTACCTAATCAAAGTGATAGATTAAAAAATTAGGCATATGTATATATATACCTACATGTTATAATATATATATTAAACTAAACAGATACTTATATACATTATATACATATACTTATATATTAGAATAAGTATATAACATAACATAATTAACTATATACATTTACTTATGCAATACATTAGGTGTATAACATGACATAATTACATATACAAAACTATAATAAAATGCACTAATTGAGACATGTTATTAAAAATATTTCAGTAAATTTGTCAAAATACACCACCACATAAACACATAAAGAAAAATTTAAAAATAAAAAAAAGATTAAAACCCTATTTTGTTGTAAAACCCTCGCAATTTCGTCGCAATTTGCAATGAATTAGGGTTTTGAGATTTTCTATAAATTTTTTCATTTATTTATTTTTTAATTAAAAATATTGACCATCGCAAAACCCTCGCAAATTGCGAGGGCCCAAAATCCGTCGCAAAACCTTGGCAAATTGCGAGGGCTTTGCGATGGATATTCATTTTTTTTAAATTATTTTTTTTAAAAAATAATCTACCGTCGCAAAATCCTCGCAATTTGCGAGGGTTTATATAAACCCTCGCAAATTGCGAGGGTCTTGCGATGGACTTTCGAAAATTTTAAAAATATTTTTTAAAAAAATAATTAGTCGTCGCAAAACCCTCGCAATTTGCGAGGGTTTATGGGCCGTCGCAAAACCCTCTCAAATTGCGAGGGTTTTGCGATGGACGTTTAAAAATTTTTAAAATATTTTTTTAAAAAATAATTTGTCGTCGCAAATCCCTCGCAATTTGCGAGGGTTTATTAGCCGTCGCAAATTCCTCGCAAATTGCGAGGGTATTGCGATGGACGTTCAAAATTTTTTGAAAAAAATATTTTTTTAAAAAATAAATTACCGTCGCAAAACCCTCGCAATTTGCGAGGGCGTAACTACCGTCGCAAAACCCTCGCAAATTGCGAGGACTTTGCGATGGACGTTCAAAAATTTTTTAAAAAAATATTTTTTTAAAAAATAACTGGCCTTCGCAAAACCCTCGCAAATAGCGACGATTTTGCTACGAATTGCGACGGGTATTTTGGCCGTCGCAAAACCGTTGCAAATTGCGACGGTGTTGGTCAACCAGCGACTTATTTGAAAATCGTCGCAAATTGGTCGCTATTAGCGACGGTATTGAAGCCGTCGCAAAAAATTCGTCGCAAATCGCAATTTTTCCTGTAGTGTATATATTGGTACTTATTTTTTGAATTTGGTCATCCCATACCATTATATAGGCCTCTAAACCATCCTTGTATGAATTAAGGAAGTTTACACTGAAATTGGTCTATTTTGATCTGCCAAAAGAGGGGAAGCATAATGTCCTATACATAACTCATCAAAAAAGGCACTTGGAGTTACAAGAAAACTTAACTACAACCTATACTGCACAAAAACTTAAGCCTCTCTAGCTGAACTATTTCACCCTCGGTTTTTATTTGGCCGCCATATTGTTTGCCCATAAGAATTGGTCACACTACCTACATGGTGTAGATTACCTAGTGTTCACCGACTACAAGAATTTGAGAAATATATCTTCTCAAAAGGACATGAACAAAAAGAAAAGTAGATGGATAAAGTTCATCTAGGAATATCTGTGCCGGATTTATTACCATTTTGGAAAAGCTAATGTAATAGTTGATGCCCTAATCAGAAGATGAGATTAATGAGACTCTGAGTGTAAGAGGTTTAGGCAGTTTAGGAGGTACTACCCCTAGAAGAAAAGGTTGAAATGATGAGTGCACATTATATACATATTTTCTTTGTAAATTATACTATGATTGTTGTAAAACACGGCTGAAATGACCACTTATCCTCATATTTTTACACTATTTTGCGCAAGAATTTATTAACAAAGAATAAAATGCTGAAAGGAGCAGCAAAGCACCTAATAGGCATCGGTACAACTTACTTAAAAGGCGCCAGTTTCATTTAAAATATGTAGCATATTTTAACTTTAATGGCACCTCGAAGAAATAGAGAGTTTACTGGAATGAACAAGCACCAGTTATGCTATAGAAAGTGAAAAAAAAAAGAAGGTAATAGGCACCTGTTCGAATCTTAAATAGGCACTAGTTAATGTCGCAGATCTGATTTGTGGTCAGATTTTAGCTATGATTTTAAAGCAAAGAATGGGCTATAAGTAGAAGTTATTAAGATAAAAATGGGTGGCCACCCTTAGAGAAAAACACACACACAGAAGAGGGAATATTTGAGGAGAAGAATAGAGGGTTGCTCAAGAAAGGCTTGGAGAAGATGAAAAAATAAACTTGTCTATGAGTTTCTCTTGTTCCTTTTTCTTTGTTTCCATTTTGGAAATGTGTATTTCTTTGTTTAAATTGTTCTTGAAGGGTTGAACCCTTGTTAGATTCTTGTATTAAATATGCTATTGAAAACTTGGATTTAAATTTCTAAAAAATGATTACTTGTATTTATTGTATTATATTCACAATTTGGTTATTCTCTTTTAATGAATTCGAGTGATGGGGTTAGAAGTTGAGTGCTAAGCTAATAGGTTCAATTTGTGTTTTCCTTTGACAAACTCAAAGAGACGTTGAGGGATTAGAACTTTTTTTTTTAAAGCAAGATGTATATATATATATATATATATATATATATAGGTCAAAGTGTATGTCACAGGATCTTAGTAGTTATAGTAATGCAACTATTAACTAGCTGTGATAGATAGAATCCTCAAATGGGATAAAACATAAAGGTATAAGGTAAAAAGAACAGAGTACACATGTGTTTTGATCCTCTTTGTGGTTTCCAAAGGTCGACAGGCAACTCCCTTGAAAAGTGCCTGATTACGTGCCAGCCATATGTAGTAAACTGTGGTAGCCATTGCAGATACTTTAGATTTAGCAAGCCACGAGGATCCGCGAGTTGCCCTATTCGAACCAACTAAGGCAAGTGTCATTTGAGGTAATTGAAGGCACTCAAATGGGATTTGCGTGGTTAGAACAGAAAGGAATTCTCCCATATTTTGTCTCGTGTGTAGCAAGCCAACCAGGATCTATAGAGGACGCAACAGCTATTGTTAGATAATCCCTTAGACTGCACCTTGATTGCCCAATACAAGGACCGAGAACTGATTGCTTGGAGGTTAGCTGAGGCAGAAATGAAGTTTTATCAGTAGCTAGGAAAGGGGAAATATATGGCACAGGCAGACAAATGCACCAAATACTTCCATGCCATAATGAATAGGAACAAGAAATGAAACTTCATCTCATCCATTATTAAGGAGGATGGAACTAGGATAGACAGTCAAAAAGCACTTGAGAAAGAATTTGTTGACTACTACTGCACACTGCTTGGGACTCGGGTACATTGGCAGAAAGTAAATGTGGAGGAAGAAATAACGGCTCTATCATTTCAACCTTATTGCATATATGCTAATCTATTCTTAATAATTCACCTATAATTCTATGTAGAATTTATCATTTCAGTTGTAAGTTAGCTATTCTTTGTTTTTGGGAATAAATGTATTTTGCTTGATTTGTAAGCTAATAAAATTTTTGCTTTTGTGAATAAAAATGTTTACTCCTCAAGCAGAGATTTAGGTACGGGAGAGTAATGTGTACTCATCATATACATATTTTCTATGTAAATTGTACTATAGTTGTTGTAAAATAAGCCTAAAATGATCACACATCCTCACATTTTCACACAAATTTGTATAGGAATTAATTGATTAAGAATAAAAGGTTGAATAGAGAAAAAAAGCACCAAACCAGTGCCAGTAAAACCTACTTAATAGGTGCAAGTTCCATTTTAAACTAGTATTAAATTTTGACTTCAATAGGCACTTGGAAGAAATACAGATTTTTTTATAATGAACAGGCGTTGGTTCAGGCCAGCAGTAGGCACTGGTTATGCTATAGAAAGTGGGGAGGAAAAAAAAGCAACAAGTGCCTATTTGAACCCTTAATATGCACCAGTTAATATTGCGGATCAGATCTATTGCCAGATTTCAATTGTGATTTTTGGGCAAAAAAAGGCTATGAATAACAGCTATTAAGGCACAAAGGGGCGGCCGCCATTAGAGAAAAAAACCCACACACAAGATAAGGAAGATTTGACGAGAAGAATGAAGGATTGCTCAATAAGCTTAGAGAAGATGGAGAACGAAGCTTGTCTGTAAGTTTCCCTTTTCCATTTTCTTTATTTTCATTTTAGCAACATACATTTCTCTATTTTAATTTTTGTTGAGGGGTTGAACCCTTGTTAGATTCTTGTATTGAATATGCTCCTACAAACTTATATTTCAATTTCTAAGGAATGATTACTTGCATTTATTGTGTTGGATTCATGGTTTGATTACTCCCTTTTAATGAATTTGAGATATGGGGTTAGGGGTTGAGTGTCAAACTAATGGGTTTATTGTTTGTTTTCATTTGACTAACTCGAGAGAGAGATTGAGGGAATTGAACTTGGTAATCATTGGGTTCTTGATATCGCCTAGAGATAGGGGTATTGGTTTCTTTAAAAAATTAGAGGTTTTGTACTTAATGCTTCTTGGATTCAATTGGAGTGGTAGAGATACCCTTCAATTGGTCCAAGAATAGGGATTCCATAGCTCGAGAAATAGTGAGTTTTGCATTCGTGACCTCTACCGGTATTAGAATTCAGATTCGATTATTTTGCGTTATGTTTGGTACTTAGCTAATTGTGGGGATTCATTACAAGTGTGTGCCATTCACTTTTTTTCTTATCCTTGATTTTTTCATGGTCAATCTTGTGAGTGGTTGTGTTAATTCACTAGGTTCGCTCCATTGTAAATACCTTATTCCATTCAATTGTTAGGTTAAACAATAGAAAAAGTGTTAGTATTGGTACATTTATCCTTTCTGCGAGGATCTTTGATACTTGCCAGTAAACGCTTTACTACGCAATGTGTAAACTTGTCCAATTGTGTGGTTTAAGTGTGTTTTTGGCATTTAATTTAAAGCAAGATTTTTGAGTGATTTCGATAGCTATATTTTCCACACTCAAAACATACAATAAATTTTTGACAGTGTTGAAGAGAAATAAGAATAATATCATGACAGTTTAGATTTTATTGATTTAGCCATTTGTATAGTTGTAAATATTACTAACCGTTCTAATTAAATAGTTGTATATATTTGTAAAGGACTAACCATCATTTGTAAATGCTGATGTATTTTTTTATCTTGTTTGTAAATGCTTTAATTCTTCATTTATAGTCACTCAGATTAATAAGTTGTTTTAGTCTCTAGTGTCTTGTATTCTTGTTGTACTTAGTTGTATTAACATTTTTGATATTGTAGTATATTGTTTTGGCGTAATTGAATACGTATTGGATGTTATTGATTTAGTTTTTGTTCTTATACCTAGTCTTGTTGTTGTAGATTTTTGTTGTTGTTAGAGAATTTTGTATTTGTTACTGTGAATAATGTTTGTAGGATGAAAATATTATTGTAAAAGGCTATTAATTAAGGAGACAATGTGGTATAATTTTTGTTTTTAGGAATTGATTGTTATTAATATTTTTGAATTTTTCTTTTAGCGTTGTTGTAGTAGTATGGGTGGTTAGTTGTTTGATTTGGGATTTTACTCAGTTGTATAACCTTGTGTGGTAGTTGTTTGGGTGTTGAGGCTAATTTTTGGTTGTTTGGAAGACCTTATACTCTTATTTGGCAGTTGTAGTACTAGTTAATTAGCGGTCACTGTGGTAGTGATCTTTGATATATATTTGTAACAGTTCGAGTGCTTTGGATATTATTCTTTTGTTGTGTATATAAGTTAAGTATTAATGAAAGTACAATAGCACAAGTATTGATATGGTGTATCCTTAGTGTACATTTTTTATTGGTCATTTCTTTTGTGGTGGTGTGCTATTGTATTGATATTAATATACGTAATTGGTAGCAGTGTATATTTTTTAGATTCTATTTGTTCAGTTATTTTCCTTGTAAATAGTCTTGTTGCTCGGATTTTTGTTATTGTCATAGTAAATTGTATTGTATACATGTGTTGTTGTGGTTTGTACCATTCTTGTTGTTATTTATTTTGCCTTGTGTACTATTATATTTGTTTTTATTTTTTGCAGGAACAGAGAATAACCAGTGCCGTTTAGTCCATAAATTGGCGCTGATAAATTGCAAAGAAACAAAACACTGAGTTACTGAGAGTAGTCGACACCTATTGCTCATTTGCTTACGCGTCAGTTTGGTAGGAAAAAAAAAGAAAAAAGAAAAGAAAAGTGCATCAGCTCTATTTCCTTCCGTCTTATTTTCGTTGATAGTTATCTTAATATATATATTTTTAATTTTCTTGTGATTTATTTCTTTATTCTCTTATTAGAATTGTTACTTGTGTTATACGTTTTTTTTTATTATTATTTTGTAGTATTTAATGATCTTTTGGACATGGAAGCCTCTCACTTCACCAAAATTTTTGCAACAACCATGTTATCTACAATAAGCTTCAAGATACTCAGGGAGTATTACTTACTCTTTCCTTTCTATTTTGTTATTTTTTATCGTGTGCATATTCTTGTATCATATAGTTTGGCTAATAAGGAAATTGTCCCATTTAAGTGTGGGGGAGGCGTTGAGTAATTTTCATTATTTTGTGAATTCTCTTATTTTTGGGCTAAAATTTTTGTTTTTTGTATTTGGGCTATAGTTCTTTGAATTTTTTCGAATTTGTGGATTAACTTTCAAGACTTTCCAGTATATGTATTGATATGTGTTAATTTGGTGGAGTTATTATTTATCTTGTTGTTTGAAAATTCTACTTAAAGAGTTTTCTAAGAGAGTTGTTTTTATGTAATTTATATATTAGGCATGATATGGGCTGAGTTTTGAAAAGTGAATTAACGTTATTTATACCTTTGAAAATGTTGTGAAGTTTGATTCCTAAAGAATAGATAAGAACATTGGAAAGAAATATAGAGTATGGATTGTTGACTTAGCTCTAGCATGGCAATTCCCATTTATTCATTCATTTACTTTGGATGTTGTATTATACAAATCTTCAATAGTATATTTGTAATCCATTGCAAAGGCAAGTAAGAGTAGGAGATAGGTTGCTCAATGCATGTATCGAAGTGAGGAGAAAAAAAACTCCATGAATGCAAAGTGCATCTCCTGTGGCAAAAAATGTGTAATGAAAAAAAAAAAAGAGTAGGAAATCGAATAAAAGCAAGAAGAAAAAGTAAAAAACAAAAATGCAAAGGATGCAAAAAGAGCGTTCAAGTAAAAATCACTATAAATGCATTCCTTTATAGAAAGATAATGAAATTTGAGGGGATCCTATTATGCTATTTCATGTGTTAAAAATGCACATTAATTTATAATGCTAGAATTTAGAGTTTGAGGTAAGTGATTTGAAAATTTTATTATAAGTTAATATTATAATTATATAAAAAAAATTTAGAGAAGCAAAAAAAATAAAATTTAGAAGAATTTTGAAAATTTTCTAATAGAAATACAGAATTTTAATAAAGGTCTTCATACGAGGTCTCTTTGTACTATACTAGTATGCAATACAAAGGGCACAAAGACAACCAACCCCCGATTCCTTTTTTATACGTCGCTATCAATAGGGAAAATCACGTAATTCACTTGTATGTGTACTAACCTTGAAATAAAAATTACGCAAGTAAAAAAATTGTGGAGTTGATCAGGGAAAGCCTATTTATTTCTAAAGATTTTTGCTCAGATTGGCTAACGCATATTCATTGCCTCAATACCAAAAAAAAAAAAAAAAATATTATCTAACTTTTTTCAACTAAAAAGAAATAAAATTTGACCTACATAAGATTGTAAGGTACTAATTTTGCATTGGGAATATCTTTGTTATTGTAATAATATGTTGGTGGTTCAAATTCAAATAAAAATATTCATAAAAACATGAGAACATAAAAATATTTATACTGATGATATGAATATATATTGTCAGTTTTATCTCATTAATAAATCATGATATGAATATATATAATATCAGTTTTATCTTGTTAATAAATCAATATCAACTGTGACCTTATTAGTACGTCATATGTCACTGTAGCCGTATAAATACACCATTCTCTTGCTGGGCAAGGAAGAAATGTGATAAGGTCGTCTGCTGTCTGACAGGGTCTTCTGCATTGAGCAGGCAAGTGCTTTCTGATATTGGTCATTTTAATAGATAGAAAATTTTACTTTTCCACGTTACTTTCCATCCCAATATTTTAACTAATTTCTTTAGGACAGTTATTCAATTTCATTTGGCTGTGGGTCAATTTAACAATATTCCTTGATCAACAACATAATGACTGCACAAGAGACTAGTGATATATGCTCCCACGAGCAGGTGCTTAGAACCTACAACAAATCATTCAAGTGTGATGGTTGCAAGGAACGAGGATCTGGATCAAGGTATCGGTGTGATCCCTGTGGCTAAGAACTTCACGTGGAGTGCCGGAATATGAAACCCAAGATTTCTCATGAGTTCTTCAAAGGTTCCGCGTTGAGTTTCTTTGAACAGCCACAAGCTGGTTGTGGGAAGCGAGGCTGTCGATTAAAGCATCAAAGGTGCTGCGATGCCTGTGGGAAAGATATACGTGGATTCAATTACCACTGCAAGATAAAGGGTTGGGATTTGCATCCCTTTTGTAGCAACCTTGAGAAGAAACCGCACATAGGAGGAACGTGCTTTTTGATTCAGCAAGGCGTTGCTTCCAAGTGCAATTGGTGACATCAGAAAAAAATTGCAGGTGGACAGAAAAACAGTCCAGGATGGTCTTACGTTTCTAGTTGCAGGAATTATCATTTTCACGTATATTGTCTGATGGAATTACTGCGTGATGCTGCAGACAAGGATGAAAAATTGACAAAGGAAAATATCAATCTGCATCACTTAGTCAAATGTCATGCAAGTGGATGGAAGTTTAAATACAAGAAGGTGGTAAAAGGATTCCTTGACTTCATAGGATCGTTTCTTGAGAACGTTTGTGTCAATTTGACTTCTGATGTTCTCCAGGACTTAATAGACTCGTCTTAACTTAGGCCAGAACAAAATTCAAATCAGTGTTATTTTCATCAATTTAATTAGGGTTTCCATATCCACTGTATATGTGTTATATTATATACTTCAGATTTCTTATTTCATGTTTTTAGGGCACACTTCATAATATTTATCATGTACATTCGTTGTTCCAAAAGTTGATCCAATACTGATTAATCTAACATAATTCTTATAATTCCCTTTGTACCATTTCCACCTAATACATTTGGTGGAAATATAATGCATAAATAGCAATTGCCTAATGACATTTATGAGGTGAAAACCCATTCCATATGCTCTAGAATCCTAGCATCTCAACAACGAATATTTTTCCTGTTTTCAATATAACGAGATACATCTGTCACTAACTCTAATCTCTAACCGGAACTTCATGGTTATTTGTATTAAGATTCCTTTGTATTCCTGACAAATAAAATTGTGCATTTAATTAAAAAAAAGTGAAATAATTATAATTATTTTTTGGTTTATGTAATAATTATGCGATTTGAGTGTTGAATTTGTAATTTAAGAGATTAAGATAAATTTTTAATGATTTCAAAATAAAATTTACAATTTTCATTTTCAGACACGTATAGTTAAGGGAATAAAAATCATGTGAATTATGATAGAGAATTAGAACAGTATCATATCTCGTGATCTACTCTCTTACGTCATCAAAATTAATTACATTGACTTTTTATCCACCTTGTGCGTGAGTGGCATGTGATGCTTCATTCCTCCCCTGGTAAATGAAAGGGGAGAATACCGTAGCAGTTGCACAACATAAGCACCACTATCACTCTTTATACTATATATTACAATAAAACGGGAACAAAGGTCATTGGATTACATCGACAACTGATCCTTTGCTAATGTTTGAGGGGGGAAAAGAACCTGCTACGGATCCATAATTTGCCTGTATATATATATATATATATATATATGTGTGTGTGTGTCTTATTGTTACATCATACAATTTGCACGCATACGACTAATATAAAATAAAGTATTTGTTATTGTAAGAGGAAGAGGTAGAGAGAGAAGCTCTCAACTCCTGTGAGTACTCTTTTCGTGTCTTGCTCACCATGATAGGACTACAAGCTTTGGTACAAATGCATGATCCCTCTACTGGTTAGTTCCTATTCTATATGTACTATCTTCTTACTACTGTGATATCTTGGGTTGTGTAGTAGTATCTACGTTTGCTTCGGTTGCCTTCGTTCCCCCCGACTTTGATTACAGTTTTTTTTTTTTTCTGGAGCTCGGATTTCCTTGGGTATAGCTATGCTAGGGTTGCTCTAGTTTGTTGATTCCTGCATGTGTTTCTGCCTGTGTTGCTATTATCCGCTGCTAACTATTGTTCCTATCTACTATTCTACTAACTTTTTCCTGGTTATATCGGCGCCCTTGTTTGTCTGTACTATTAAGTGTTCTATTAGCTGTCTTATTTAGTAGATTGATTTGGGAAGGTTGTGAACCTATTTTTCTGTCCAATGTTTAGCTATCATATTAGTTTGGTCTTTCTCTTATTCATTTGTTCAATCTTCTATACTTGCCATCCGGTATGTTTGATCTGCATAAACAACATATTTCATGCGGAAACCAGTTTGTCAGACTTTGTTAACCTATCTCTCTAGTAAGAATTATTCCCTGGGTTCTAGGCTCAAATTTGAATTCCAAACCCCCAGATACAAGCTGCTCATCTGGCCTATAAACTTCAAGTTTCCCACTGCATTCTTTGCTGTCAGCCTCCTACCCTACCCAACCCGAGAATAATTATAACTACTCCATACCCTCATCCTTCTATCAACTCTTGTTATATCCGCCAACTTCTCATTCTGATGGCCTGGACCTAATGGTCCAGACTAGAGGACGAAAGAAATCAAACATTTCTAGGGTGTCGTCTTTCTCCACACCCCAGACAATTTTCTCTCCTTCCTAGACAGTACCTCGGGTATCTGCTGTCCCAAGCTTGGACATGACCAATACAAACCTCTCATCTCTAACCCAACCTGAGGTATTGATGGCATCTGACCCCAGTCCACCTTTATCACCTACCCTCATTGTTCAATTGCCCCAGTTGCTCGCTTCAGAACCAAACATAACATCCTGCTTGGTGGGCCCTGATATTGGGAGCATGCCTCCTCCAATTGCCCAGTTAGTTGCTGAGAATACTGTCCCAGGTGAGAATATATCGAACAACTCTCAGAAGCCGACATAGCCTGAGCCTAAACCTGTGGAAACAGACAAACCGGTTCGTTCTTGGGTAAATGTGGTTAAAGGGAATCGTGAAATGTGCAATGAATGCGATTGAGCCACATTCCCAGCTTGGGTGATTTCATCAACATTGATGTTCGGGACTTTGAGGATGTTGAGGTGAAGTTGGGCTATTGCCTAATTGGGATGTTTGCAGGAAGATTCCCGGGTATGAAAGCTATACTAGAAATCACTAAGCAGTGGGGTGTTCGTACTAAGGTTCACTCATATGCCTCGGGTTGGATTATCTTTCAGTTTAACAACAAAGCAGACAGGCAGCTGGTTCTCCATGGGGGGCCTTACACAGTGTACAGTAGGTCATTAATGCTCAAGATAATGTCATCTGAATTTGATTTTTCTTTGGATGAGGTGAGCATAATGACCATCTGGGTGACGTTTCCTACACTGCCTCTTGGTTGTTGGAACAAGACAGCACTGAGTAAAATTGCATCTGCTATAGGTGTTCCTATTATGTCTGACATGCTCACTGCAAGGCTAGATCGTTTGTCCTATGCTAGAGTCTTGGTGGAAGTTGATGTTTCTAAACCACTAGTGAATGTGGTTCCACTCCGATTACCATCTAGAAAAATCAAACAGCAGGCAGTGCGGTTTGAATTTGTTCCTGCCTTCTGTAACCATTGCTGCAAATTTGGGCATTATACGGAGGCTTGTATGGAGATAAGATGAAAAAGAGAGAACAGTTGTTGAATTCTAAAGGCGATACAACCAGCAAATGTCAATCGGACAGGCCAAGGACAAGGCCTCTATCTACTCCTGCTGGTCAGGACCATGTCATACGGTCATCTTCACCTAGGGGGACAATCTCTAAACGCATTGATAAAGGGAAAGCTCTTCTCCAGTACCCTGGACATGACCAAATAGAGAACCTAATATCTAGGGCTTCATCGAGTGCATAGGTGCCAGTCCAAGTTGCTGCCAAGGACAATCTTATGCTAGTGGGTTGATGTGCATGCTGGCCCCATAAATAAGTCGGGGCATGCTGGAGTTGGTGCGCTTGATGCCACTAACATAGCTGTTGGGCATAGTGATCAGATTAGGGATTGAAGGGGGTGTTCCAGGGTTAGATGGTTTGGCCGTGCCAACTCCCCTCAAATTCACAGAGGAATATTCAATTTCAAAAGAAAACAATGGATTCAACCGCTGGGAATGACCAAAAGCTGGAGAAAATCCCTACCATGGTCCTGAATGTTGGAAAGGCAACAATATAGACCATAAAGTTCATCTGATCCGCATGGAAGAAATATGCTAATCGTAGCTTCGATTTGATTGGTGTCCAACGGGCACTAGTTAGTCCCCAATAAGAGTCGCTTGCTGGAATATTCGAGGGTTCAATATGACCCTCAAACACCACGGGGTTCTGGAGTTTATCTCTAAACATTGTGTTGATGTCATTGGATTACTAGAAACTAAATTGACTGTGGATGGACTTGATAGTATCCTGCTTTACAAGTTCATTAATTTGTCGGTAATACACAATTTTGTTGAGATGGAGAGGGGCATGGTGCTCATCTTGTGGAATGGTTCTAGGGTGGATGTTCAGTTATTCCACTATTCACCTTAGGCAATTACTGTCTGTATTACCTATAAGGTTACTCATGTCTCGTGTTACTTTACTTTTATCTATGCTTACAACTTTGTAGTAGCCCGTAGGGTGTTGTGGAAAGTTCTTGAGTACTTATCTACTGCTCTATCTGAACCATGGATCCTTATGGGAGATTTCAATGCGTATTTACACATTGATGACAAGATAAATGGCACCCCACCTTCAACATATCAAATTAAGGACTTTGCAGCTACTTGTACTAATACAGGCCTGGAAGACCTACCTTATGTTGGGTAGCGGTTTACTTGGACAAATTCTAGGGTATGGTCTAAACTGGATAGGGTGATGGGTAATGATGCATGCGTCCAGTGCAACGTCCATGTATCAGTAGAATTCTTTCCCATTGGTTACCTGTCTGATCATTGCCCTTGTCTGTGGTCACGGGTTAACTACTGTGGTGATTCTCTTCATCCATTTAGGTTCCTTAACTTCTAGGCTAACCATGACTCATTTCAATATTTGGTTAAGGGTGTGTGGGATCGTCCCAATATGGGATACCACTAGTTTACTCTTTCTCGTCAGTTGAAGGAGGTTTAGAGGGACTTGCGAAGACTAAATAGACATGAATCCTCACAATTATCCAAACATGTTCAACAGGCGAACAAGGAAGTACTTAGTGTTCAACAACAATTACTTGAAAACCCTCAAGACCAGGACCTCATCTTTAAATTCAAAGTGTGCAAACTATCTGCTTGGTGTCTTGCAGATGTGGAATTGAAGTTCTACTAGCAACTTGTAAAAGGGAAGTATGTGGCTCAAGCAAATAAGAATACAAGATACTTCTTTCATATTGTCAAACGGAACAAGAAAAGGAGTTTCATTACTTCAATTCTCAAGGAGAATGGTTCTATGACTGATAGTCCAAAGGCTCTTGCCGATGAATTTGTTAAATACTACCGTAATCTACTAGGGACGAGGGTTAACTGCCAGAGAATCAATGTAGACTATGTTCGTGCTGGCCAAATGGTTCCCCATGACCTGAAGGATGACTTAGTTAGACCGGTATCTGATCATGATATTAAAGTGGCTCTGTAGGACATAGATGACTATAAGGCACTGGGTCCGGATGGGTACTCTGCGTTTTTTTAAGAAGGCTTGGGGTACGGTTGCTCAGAGTCTGTATGATGTTGTTAAGGAATTCTTTTTGT
Source organism: Voacanga thouarsii (assembly GCA_026120185.1). Classification (NCBI taxonomy): domain Eukaryota; kingdom Viridiplantae; phylum Streptophyta; class Magnoliopsida; order Gentianales; family Apocynaceae; genus Voacanga; species Voacanga thouarsii. Next base: position 324,068 of record JANUWF010000528.1, on the reverse strand, counting down.
CTGCCAGAATCATCAAGCAGATTAACCATTCGGTTATTACTCTGGTTCCTAAGTCTGCACATGCAGAAAGAGTGGGGGATTATAGACCAATTTCTTATTGTAACGTTGTGTACAAGATTATTTCAAAATTCTAGCAAACACGCTCAAAATGGTTTTACCTCATCTTGTGAACATCTCGCAATCGGCATTCATTCAGGATAGACTCATGGCTGACAACATTCTACTTGTTTAGGAGCTTCTGCGTACGTATGGTAGAAAAAGAGTTTCTCCCCGTTGTATGGTCAAGGTGGACCTTATGAGGGCATATGACTCAGTAAACTGGGCTTTCTTACTAGAATTACTAATGGAACTGGGTTTCCCACATCTTTTCATGGACTGGATTCAGCAGTGTGTGACCACTACCTCCTTTTTTGTTGCTATTAATGGGATAGTGCACGGTTTTTTTAGAGGGCAAAAAAGTCTCCGACAGGGGGATCCTATCTCTCCACTCCTATTTATTATCTGCTTGGAATATTTCTCTCGAGTCATCAAAGTGCACACACTTGGGACTTTGTTCCACTATCAGCTCAAGTTTGAGACCTTAAGGATTACTCACATTTCTTTTGTGGATGATCTTTTGTTGTTTGCCAGGGGTGACCATCCCTCTGTTTACATCCTCCTTGACTATCTAGATGAATTCAATAGGTGCTCTAGTCTTCAAATCAATAAGGACAAGTCTAATATCTATATGACTGGTATTCATAGCAATGATAATGAGGGTCTTCTGGCTGATACCGGTATTCCCATTGGGGAATTTCCTTTTCGTTACCTCGGCCTACCTATCATGCATGGTAAACTCCGCCTATCTCTCTATCGACCTCTGCTTGATAAAATTGGCTCCTATATTAGGCGGTGGCATGCGCATTCACTGTCTTATGCTAGATGCCTACTGCTGATCCAGACTATCCTTCAGGGGCTTGAATGTTTCTAGTTGTCCATTTTCCCAACTCCGTCTGTTGTTATTTGTCAGTTGGATAGGATGGCTCGTGATTTCCTAGGGGATTCAAAACAAGCATTGGTTGCCTCGAAGGATATCTGCCTGCCTAAGAATGCGGGGGGGTCTTGGTTCGTGTCATCTACAGATTTGGAATGCGGCGTTATTAACTAGAATCATCTGGGAGATACAATCTGAGAAACAATCCTTGTGGGTCCAATGGTTAGATCATTACTACATTAAGGGCAGATTTGTTTGGGAGGTTGAACATCGCAGGGACCATTCTCCAATGTTTTGTAAAGTGTTAGCAATTCGGGACCTGATTCTGGAGTGGGAAAATGGTCCTCTTTGTGCTTTGATATTCTCTATACCTGGGCAACATCCACCACCTCCTTCACCTCATTGGCTTATGACTATCTTAGGTTGCCTTTGTAACACCCTACGACTACGTACCCTAAAAGGGCGGGGATGTCGCCCTGTCCCGTAGGACAAGGGGTCTTTAAAATGAGATATAAAATATAAAGGCAATCTCTAAAAGAATCAACTTTGATAAATGAAGAAATACTCTTAGCACAGTAGGCTCAAATTGGAGCAATACAAAATAAAAGAAATATTGTTCAGAAGTATAAATGACAAAAGTCTCCTAGAACAACATAGGAAAAATAGCAAAAGCCTCTACTGTCAAAGCCCCACTGACTTAGCACAATCTATCCCCTGAAAACATGATGTAAAATCGTGTGAGAATAAATCTCAGTAAGTCCTGTGTGTGCACATGGTGTTTTGAATAGTACGTGTATGCAAAGTGTAAAACATTTGTAGAAATAATTTGGCAAATCATAAACAATCTCTTTTCGCAAGGAGTGGGTGTTTCTCATTGTCACACTTTGCACAAAATAAATCCTCCACTCGAATAAACAGTCATGTCACCACATGTTGGGCTCCATGACAACAAAATGGCCAAGGCACCACACTTTGTGCACCTTGTCCGGACCAAATTATCACACGTTGGGCGTTCTGATCAAGGTGAGTGTACAGCTCACCGGGTGAGATACTCCTCCATCTCTACACCCAACAAAACCATCCGAGTGTCCATGCCGAGAATATAAATAATACCATACCAGGTACAAATGCTAGCTCGGACTGGCCTGACCAACCAACACTGTCGCCTTTTCAAGCAGAGTTCATCTTCTGGAGGTGGCCTCCTGCCAGAAGACTTACGCTAGTCCTCCAAGACTAGTATTGTTAGCCTACCCTTATTGAGTACTCAACGAATATATCCGTCAATTCCTGATTCAAAATATCTCCACACCTTGGCTTTGTACAAAATGGTTTTTCTCTAAAAGAGTTTTCTAAAAATTTAGGAAAGAATAGTTTTCTTGATAAAATCATTAGTTTGACAAAACCGTTTATAGAATAATCATCCACGTTTACAACCCAAATAATCATAGTTCAACAATAGCTTTACAAAACTTCACAACATAGACTTGCCATCACAACATTTAACAAAAGAGTTTATACAAGGACTTACCATCACAACATTTAACAAAAGAGTTTATTTAACAAAAGAGTTTATGCAAGGACTTACCATCACAACATTTAACAAAAGAGTTTATGCAAGGACTTACTTGATATGCCTCGGATAAATGAGATAAAATCACAGCTTGCTTTCCTCAATTATCCTCCTGATCTAAACCATATAATATCATGATCAGGGTCTCAATTAATTCAAACATGCTCTAATCTCATTTATTTTCACAACAATTTGTAATCCCCTATTTAAATCCAAGTAAACTATCCAATCCCCAAAGATCATATACCATGACCATATGCTCATCCAACTAATAGACATCATTAAACCTTACTTTCGGCATCAAGGGTGGGTATTCCTTTACCTTCCAACAACCGGGTAATGAGGTCTCGATGCTCCTATGGTGATCATCCCAAGTTCGCTTGAAAAGAAGAGAAAAGCTACCTCCTTTGCTCCTCTTGACCGAAAATTAAAGAAGAAGATGAAATCAGCCTCTATGTGGCGTGATTTAAGGGAAGAAGAAGGAGAAAAGAATCATTAGAGAAAACGGCATCAAGAGGATGAGAGGATTTTTGCTTACCTTAAGGTGTGTTTGATTTTTGCTTAGAATAGTTCTTGAGTTTTTCGAGAATTTGTAGAGAGAATTTGCTGGAATTTTCGTGTGGTAAGGAGAGAGTGTCGGCTACTGTGATTTAGGTTTAGAGAAGTTTGATTTAGGGTTAGATGGTGGTGCTAAGAAGGACTCCTAATGGCTTTAGGTTTCTTGGACAGCAAGGGCGAAAATTTGCAGCTTGCTGTACCTTTGATGCTGGCCGAATTCAAGAGGGATTAAGAGGAGAAAAGTGTTCTGAAATTGCTCCCTAGGCTGGCCGAAATAATGCTCAAGAGAAGGGTTGAGTGTGTTCAGGTTTTTTGGCCAAAATAAGAGAGAGTTTGTGTGAGTTTTGGTGACTGAAAATTATGTGCAAGAGTGACGATTTTTGGACTGTTTTGGCTGCTGTTTTTGACGAAATTCCAGAGGAGAAAAGTGTGGTTTTTAGGTGCTGGAATTTGGCTTAATCAACAAAGAGTTTTGGTAGGTTTTGGAGTGCGAAGCTGTTGAAAATTCTGGGCATAAGCTGGACAAAAATTCTGGAATTTTTGGGGAAGAAAAATCTGATTTTGTGTTACTAGAGTAATCTGATTTGGTGGAGGTTGTTCTAGGTAATTTGAGCTAGGGTTTGAAGAGTTTGATTGCAATTAGGAGTGCAAGAATTTCGTGTAGCTTGTGCTTGCACAAAGCCGCCGAAATTCAGCTAGAAAAAGGGATTCTAATCCTAGTTGATTTAGGATTGAATAAAATCTGGTTTTATCAAGGATTTGGATAAGATTTCCTCTAATCCTAGAAGAGTTTGGATTGAGCTAAAATTCCTCCAAGAAGTGGCGGCACTTGCTGGAAATTTTTCCAGATTTTTGGCTAACATTCTAGGGTTAAAATCAACAAGGTTTCCTACTAGGAAAATGACTCATTAATTCCAACTATCCATGGCAACATCTATTAAGCTAAAATCAAGTTGAAATTTTAATTATTAGCTAGGGTTTTTTCGAAAATTCTAAGGAATAAAAGCTGAAAATTAAAAGTGAATTTTATTCACATCAAAGTCCTTGAATTTAGGAAATAAATGTAGAGACTTATTTCCTTGGAGTAATGGCACTAAAATTTCTCTAGGTTTGCTATATCTTTTTCGGCCAAGACATAGAAACTCTAAGGAAAAGAATCGTCAAGAAGAGAAACTAGGATTCACAAGAGATAGGATTCGAACTCGGGCCACCATGGAAAAATCACCATCCTCCCTGCTATTCCAAATCAATTCCAATACTAATTCTTCCTACAAGAAGTTCTTACCACCCCAATACTCATCCTTCCAAATCTTTTAACCAAATCTTTAGCAACACACTATTTCACCTCAATTAATTCAAATGCAAGAGCAACGGAAAAATTCACATGCATCCATGCAAATAAAATAATTCTAAGCTACCACATAAAATGCAAAATACTATGCAATGCATGACTTTTCCCCATAGTCAAAGGTAGTTTTAGGTGGGGTATTACAGCCTTGCTCAAAGGTTTTCTAGGCAAATACTATTTGGAAGTAGGGGCTTACCCCCAAGCACTCATTCATGGTCTGGCTGTGTGCTAGGGGGCATTTGAAGACCAAAGATGCACTTGTGTTCCACTTGGATGATTTATCTTGTCCTTTATGTAAAGCACATATGGAGACGACTAGCCATTTTTTCTTCAAATGCTCTGTTTCTGCATCTATTTGGAGGGAAATTAAAGTGTGGTTAGGATTACCACAAGTAATGAATTCAGCTGGATCTTGTCTTAGGTGGTACAAGCAAGCAAACGGCGACTCTTCCTGGTTGGCAAAGGCTAAAGCTACTGCTATGGCTGCCACATTCTATTACATATAGTTTGCACGTAACAAAGCACTATTTGAGGGGATGGTTTGCCAACCGATGGATATTTCTAAAAAGATCAAAACACGCATGTACACTATTATTTTTACTTTATAGCCTAATGTTCTGTCTACTTTAGAGAATGGTATGCACCAATGCTAGCTAATAGTCATCCTGACTATGAACTAGTAAACATCCTTGTAAATATATTTTGATCAATATAAATCCCTTTACATTGCGATAAAAAAAAAAAAGTCTTTGTTGTTGAGGATAACGCATTGATCAAGGAATTTTAATTTCATGTACGTTTTTTGTAAAGGAAAAATCACCAAAGAAAGAATCTGGATCTAAATAAAATGTATAGATTACAGAGGTTAAGAATGCATTCATCCATACTCTAATACCTAACCCAATTTCACATTAGAAATTGAATAATAATATATAATAAATAAATAAATAAAGTAAAATAGGCATTCATCTTTTAGACATTTTTTATTTATTATGTCATTTGTTTATAAACTCTTACGTGAATTCTAAATTTTCTTATGGGATACTATGAATTATATGTGTTTAATAAGTGAATATTTGACATTTGTGAGTTGTACATGGTTTATTAATAAATTAAAATATTATTTTCAAGATAAATATCATATTTTTTAAAATTTCTCTAATGAGAGAAATAATTCTTATAATTTTTTTCTTATATGTATTTTTGAGTAATTTTGATTTTTGACTTTATCGGGAGTTTTGCAAACCAAAAGATAAAAAAATTTTGACTGTGTGTCAATTATTTTGACTAAATCCATTAAATCAAATTTGAATAGACCTTCTAATTTTGTTGACCTGATCTTCTAATTCTTTTTAATCTTGGCCATCCAATCTCTTTAAATCCTAATCCTCTCTTTTTTTCCGCAACACTTAAGTGAATTGATCTCCACCTTTAATTCAAAAATACCCTAGACCAAAACCTATTTCCCCTTCACTCCCAAGATATCAGGCCATCAACTACTCACTCAAAGATTTTTTTTTTTTTCACCTTCATCTTACAAGCTGTCGGCAGTTTGCTTACACAAGAGGAATTCCTCTTGCATTTCCTAGCAAACCGTGAACCTCCACCTCCCATTTTCCTTAGTCCCCACTTCATTAGCTCAAGAGTTTCAGCTGGTATGGAGTGTTAGGAAGCTTGCATTCACTAACTTTTGAAAGCTTGAACAAAGCCTTCAAAGGTAATCTTGAAGCTCCTCTTTTCCTCTTCCTTCTTGTAACATAAAATCCCCTCACTTTTCCTTTGATTTTTCCTTCAAGAAACACAAGAAAACCCAATTGAAAAAACAAAGTTCAAGGCTTCGTCTAGCTACCTTCCCTCTGTTTATATCAAGTCTTCTTAAAGGAGAGTGAAAGAACCATTCTTTCCTTGCAAATTATGATTGCCGAAAGAATAGGGCAATCTGTCCAGAAATTTTGCGACATGCACGAAGCTGTTTTCTTTGTGGTTTTGGGTAGAAAAGTTCTGTGATTTAATTGGAGGCATGTGTTTCTAAGTGTGTATGAATTAATTTGAGAAAAAGCAAGTTAATGTTGTAGTTGTGTTTGAAAATTGGTAGGATAATTTGACCCATCTGTAAATGGAATCTTTGAGAAACTTTTATATTGTAATACACCTTTCACCATGAGGTTTCAAACTTAAAAATTTGGGGGAAAAATAAATTGATTTACTTAGTTAATTAATTCAATATTTTGACCCCTGCTTTTGCTCAATTAAGGTAACAATTCTGTTTAAGTCGGAGTTCGGCTTTGATTAGAATTTTACCACAAACCCTATGCAATCTTAATTTGATTTGATATTATGATGTTTATAAAATGTCTATGAGTGTTTATATGTGGGCCTTGTTGCTTGAATTAAATTACTTAGTTTCAAAATTTTTTGTACCTATGGCAGTCCACTAATGTGACAAAGTTACTTAAATGGAAACTTTAATTCTTTCATAACCACTTAATAGCATGATTCACTTAATATGCATTAGTAATAGTTAAATAATATGACCTTTGAATATTGGACTTTGAATTGCATTTTCATTAGAAATCTATAGTTAGGGTTTTGTTTGGTCTTATTTGTGTAAGTGAAAGGAATTGTTGAGTCCAATATTGAATGGAATTGTTGAATTTCCCCTAGTGAGATTATCTATAAACTTTAGGACTAAGTTTTCATGTGAAATGGTTGGAAATACTTTGGGCCTATGTAATTTTCAAGTCACAGTAGGATGATTACCAGAATTCTGTGTGGAATGTTTATATACGAAATTAATTGACTTTTCTAGATAGTTGACTTTTCTGAGTTTGACAGCAGTATTTGTGTAAAGCCGTCCTTATCTAGTAACAGAGTTGTGAAAACTCTGACAACGAATGTGGGACATCCAAGCCTAAGGCAAATTTGAGAGAGAATAACGAGGGATATTCTCTCTGTTAGTTGATCACTTACCCTGTGGTTAGCAAACCACACATATGTGTTGTATGGCAAGCGAACCATACTTCTATGGAAACTATTTATGAATGTTCTCTAGTGTGGGCATCATACTTCTGATTGTGAATTGACATTTCTCGAAATGAAAATTATTGAGAAATGTTTTGATGAAAAGCTCAATAGGTGAATTCTATTTAAATCCCAAAGCTACTTTTGACAGTTAAGTCAGAAAATATGAATTCATTTTGAAGTTGCTTTATTCTAGTTTTTTTCTTTTCTTTTTTTTTTTAAAATTGAGTTTATACAATGCAATCTACTAAAAATTTATTTTCTTGAGCAAAAATTGTGAAAGCTAAAAATATGAGTTACGATACTCTAGTGGTTTATTATTCATATATGCATCATGAAAATGATTTATGAAAAGTAATACAATTGCACATCACAGGACGTACTGAGATTCTTGTCTCACATGTTTTCTTACCATGTCTTCAGGGAAATCGCAGTGCCTGAGAGTTGAAGATTTATATATGTATTACCTATTTAGATTCATCAAGACTTGTGCTAAACTTGTATCCGGGGGTTTCGACTTATCTTTTTACTAGGAGCTATTGTTTTTTAATTCTGCATTTGCCTTGAGACTGTCCATTCTATATCTAGATTCCATATTTTCATTTCTTTTTCACGTTATAAAAACCCCTTGTCATTTAGATGGGGCGACATCCCCGGCCCTATTGGGCTACATAGGGAAGAGATGTTACAATTATTATTAGAGCCTAGGATCAGATATGCCTAGCATTGGATTAAACCTAGGCTTGGATTAAAACTTAGCTCTAGATTAAAGATAGGATCGGATTAAGACTAGGATTAGGCAATTTCCTTGAATTTATTACTTTAGAATTTAAGTCATTTGACATGCTTGGATGTTTTGCGGAGTATAAGTACCCCTCCATTACGGTACTTTTGAATGCTTATATGAGATTCCATAAGTCCAAGAGGGCTAGACATGATTATGAGATATAAGATCTTGGTATTCTTTCTAGTCCTTTGATTTTGGACTACCCTAGTTCTCATTTGACAAATAAGGCAGTGAGTAGGAGTTTAGTAATACTGACATTTGTGGGAACTCGGGATTTAACACTGATATTTTTGGCAATGTATGACTTTCCGTTATTCTTTAGATTTATGGATATATAATGGGGACATTGTCTGGAATGTCCTTATTAATGCATGTGGTATATTCTACATGAAATATTGCCATATATCCTATTATTTGATTGAGCATGCTATGTGCATTAACTTGCTCTTGGTATATGGCATATCGCATATTTGCACTTTAATTTTGTGATGGAATAATTAGGTTAAGGAATGCCTCATCGAGGGGCATTTGGATACTATTTGAGTATGAAATTGAGAGAGGTGATGTCGTAGGAACAGATGTCACCTATGACATATACTGCTGTGCTGGACACAATCACACCAACAGAAAATGAAGACATTCAAAGGACAACTTCAAGAATGACACGGAGTAGGAGAAACTTCCTTGCTATAGGTTGCAGTGGAAGGATAAGGGAAAATAGGCAAGAACAACATCAACAAGAGCTGTTACAAACTTGGCAACTTACACCTGCAAGAGATACTTCGAATTTGATAACTTGAAATTCCTGTGATGGATGGGACACAAAGTAAAGGATTGTTGGTCTTAGAATTTTCATAAAAGATATTTTAATTGTGGGGACACTACCCATCTGAGGAACAATTATCCAAAGCTGCCCCGATTGAATCAAAGGAACCCTACTCCATCACTATACCCAGTCGATCGAGGTAACTGGTCTTTTACTCTACTCGTCTTTTACTCAATGACTTCTATTAATCACTGTAAATTCATTTCTTTTACTAAAGCTTGAGTATCAAATGAGTTCTTCTCTTCGCTCAACGTAAGTGTTCGATTCTGATCATTCACAATAACTTCTTTAATAGTTAATAGCTTTAATCTTTCCATCTTTTTGCTCATCGATATTTTCGTGATCGCTAATCCTCTCTTCATGATGAATTTTCAACCTTTTTCTTTTCCTCTCGAGTTCATAACTCAGCTTCTAGTACCTGAGAAAGTAAGGGAATAAGACTATTACAACAATCTCACAGAAAGCTCATGTCACATGAAATTAACTACACCACTTATGATTTAGAGTTATTCATGATCGTATTTACTTTAAAGAATGGAGACACTACTTGTATGAAGCAAATTATGAAGCATTCCTTTATTACAAGAGTTTAAGATGTACCTTTACACAAAGAGATTTGGAGTCGAAGCAAAGGAAATAGAGGGAATCCCTTGAGGAATATCGTCGTCCAATCACCCATCACATTTGCAAGACTAATTTTGTAATTGATGCGTTAAGTCGAAACATGGGGGCAGCAAGATTTTGAGTTCAAGAAGTACAGACAATTCACGATGTTTTGTCTTTCTAAGTAGAGGTAGGAAATCTCTTATGCACAATTAAATAATTCAGAGTTTCATGCTTTGAAGGAGAAAGAAATAGGGAGAACAAGCCGAGATCTCTACGAGGATAACCAAGAAGTGTCATAATATTGTGCAAGATTACATGTGCTAGAAAGAGAAAGAAACAAAAAAGAAGATTTTGAAAGAAGCGCACAAAATTTGGTACATCATTTGCCTTGAGGAAAGAAAACGTATCAAGATGTGAAAAGAGGTTTTGGAGGCTCAAAATGATGAAAGGAGCTATTTGGTTTGTGTTAATGTGTCGTGCTTGTTGCAAAGTAAAAGGGAATATATAAAGTTAGTCAGATTGTTACATCCCTCGCATAATCCCTATTGGAAAAGAAAATGAGTTAGCTAAATTTAGTTAGTTTAGTTAATTAGCAATGGTTAAAGTTTGTGAGAACATCACAGATGAGAAAGAAGTGTCTAGAATCTCTTTAACCTACGACTTAGATTAATTAAGGTGATGAAATTTCTTTAAGTGGGGGGGGGGGTGTAATTCCCCACCCAATTTCACCACAGAAATTGAAGAATAATATATAATAAATAAATAAAGTAAAATAGACATTCATCTTTTAGGCATTTTGTATTTATTATGTCATTTACTCATTAAACTCTTATGTGAATTCTAAAAGTGCATGTGGGATAATCTGAATTGTATGTGTTTAACAAGTGAATATTTGACTTTTGTGAGTTGTACATGGTTGATTAATAAATTGAAATATTATTTGCAAAATAAATATCATTTTTTTGATTTCTCTAATAAGAGAAATACAGTAGAGAAATAATTCTTATAAATTTTTTTCTAATATCTATTTTTGAGTAATTTTGACTTTTGACTTATTAGGAGTCTTGAAAAACAGATGATCTTGTTATTTTTACTGCATATCAATTATTTTGACTAAGTTAATTAAATCAAAATTGACTAGACTTTCTAATTTTGTTGAGTTGATCTTGGCCTTCCAATTCCTTTTAATCTTGGACATCCAATCCCTTTCAATTCTAACCCTCTATTTTTTTTTTTTCCCGACACTTAAGTGAGTTCATCTCCAGCTATAATTCAAAAATACCCTAGACCAAAACCTGTTTCCCCTTCAGTCCCATGACAGCCGGCCAACTCCACTCAAAGTTTTTTTTTTTTTCACCTTCATCTTACAAGCTGTCGGCAGCTTGTTTACACAACAGGAAGCAATTCCTCTTGCATTTCCTAGCAAATCGTGAACCTCCACCTCCCCTTGGTCCCTCTTCAATTGCTCAAGAGTTTCAGCTGGTATGGAGTGTTAGGAAGATGCATTCAATGATTTTTTGAAAGCTTGAACAAAGCCTACAAAGGTAATTTTGAAGCTCCTTTTTTCCTCTTCCTACTTGTAACATAAAAATCCCCTGACTTTCCTTTAATTTTTCATTCGATAAACAGAAGAAAACGCAACTGAAAAATCAAAGCTCAAGGCTTCTTCTAGCCACCTTCCCAGTGTTTAGATCAAGTCTTCTTAAAGGTGAGTGAAAGAACCATTCTTTCCTTGCAAATTATGATAGCCGAAAGAGTAGGGCAATCTGTCCAGAAATTTTTGACTTGCAAGATGCTGTTTTCTTTGTGGTTTTGGGTGGAAAAGTGCTGTGGATTAATTGGAGGCATGTATTGCTAAGTGCATGTGACTTGATTTGAAAAAAAAACAAGTAAATGTCGTGGTTGTGCTTGAAAATTGGTAGGATAAAATAGATTGTGTGTCGGAATTTTCTATGTACTGAAAGGACAAATTATTTGAGCTCGAAATTTATAAAGTCTAGGGGATATATTTTATGAGTTTTCTATGATGTTGTGGGCACATTTTGACATGGTTTTTGTATGGAGAAAATAGGAACAAGGTTTTACAACTTTTGCTAAGTGGCTCTACACACAGCGAAAATGCTATGAAGAAAACCCGCATCTTATTCGCCCCAATTATAGGTCTTCCTGGTTGAATTTATTTCTGGGTTCATTGGAGAGAAAACTTCAATGTCTTAGGAAAATCAGAAGATTACGTTTGGTTAGTGAGATATGAATTTCTGAATTTGATTGCGCAAAACTGCCAACCCAAGTTAATGTAGTGGCAGACATTTTTCAAAATTTTATTTGACCATCGTTCAGTGGAATTTTTACTGAAAATTTTATATTGTAATCCACCTTACAGCATGAGGTTTCTAACTGGAAATTTTGGGGGAAAAATAAATTGGCGTGCTTAGTTAATTAATGAAATCTTTTCATCCCAGCTTTTGCTCAATTAAGGTAACAATTCCGTTTAAGTCGAAGTTTGGCATTGATTAGAATTTTTCTCTAAACCCTGTGCAATCTTAATTTAATTTCATTATATGATGTTTATAAAATGTCTATAAGTGTTTATATATGGGCCTTCATGCTCAAATTAAATTACTTAGTAACAAAAAAAAAAAAAAAATTTAACCTAAGGTAGTCGACTAATGTGACAAGGTTACTTAAATGGAAACTTTAATTCTTTTGTAACCACTTGATAGCATGATTCACTTAATATGTATTAGTAATAGTTAAATAATATTGTGACCTTTGAATATTGGACTTTGAATTGGATTGTTTTTAGAAATCTATAATTAAAGGTTTTGGTTGGTCTTATTTATATAAGTGAAAGGAATTGTTGAGTCCAATATCGAATGGAATTGTTGAATGCCCCCAAATGAGATTACCGATAAACTTTAGGACTAAGTATTCGTGTGAAGTGGTTAGAAATACTTAGGGACTAAGTAGTTTTCTAGTCACCCATCTTAGTTGTTGTTGGAGAATTTGTATTTGTTGCACTACGTTTTGTGCAATTGGTGCCCAGAATAACAATCAACTGATCAAAGAACCAAAATCAATATGAAGTCATGAATCCAAAAACATCCTCTAAGTATACCTAAAGTAACTAAAACTCAATTGCCAATAAATTGTTGGGAAATAGGCCCTCTTAGACTAGGTTTCTGATGTAAACATCGAATGTTTTAATAAAAGAATTTATTTTTATAAATTGTTTGTGAATTTACATTTTATTTTTAAACAATTTCATTTGGAAAAGACCCATTGTATTTAAATAAGTGATCCATGTGAATGGTGGTCTTTCACAGTAAGGTATGGATCAAAAGTTATTTAATACATAAACTTTTGTTCTTAACCGATTGATAAGGATGAGAATCTCATCATATTTAGGTTATTATGTTATGAATTTCAATTGGGGGATGGCTTACCATTAGCTAGTGAGTAGTCCACTCACTTCATGACATAAGCATATTTCAAATACGTAAAATAGGACATGTAGTAGTGGTTTCTTAAAGTACTATTTGGTAGAAACCTAGACTATTACTGTTACAGCGTGGACTAATACTCTACGGCTTGAATATGAGTTGGTAGTATGACGAAGCTGGAAGCATGTACTTTGATATGTTTTAGTTGAGGTTCTATTGTAGAACCAATATACTTGTATATTGGGTATATATAACTAGTGAGTTAAGACAGACTTGTACAAGATAGTTTCTATACAATATCGCCCCTTGTGGTTGTCTGAATGATCTAAATGTCCAGGGCCTTGGAAAACATAACTTAGATGTTTTCTTTAGGGTAGCTCCCTTGGAAAGCGGAAATACTCCAAGAAGTTGTGGATTATTGGACTAGAAGTCTAAGGATGGTAGATGTCATTTGGAGAGGTGTTAGTATACTTCTTCCTCTCTAAATGCACGGCGATGTGTAGAGGGGTATTTTAGTCTTTTCACTTGTAGGTAGGAGACTTTGCTATCGCAACATTGTCCTTGGGGTCAATATTTCCTTATGGTGATGTTAGAAAATATTTAAAATGCAAAATACAACTATTTATATAGTAGGAGTATTTTGGTCATTTTAGCAGCCAAGACGATGTGTCTTTTTGGTAATCAGAATAACCCGTAAGTCCTAATTAATTTTGGGTTGATGAATTGGTCTCGGTGAAAGAGAATTTTATTTTATTCAAGAAGTCTAATTTATTATTGGACTGGAATAAAAATAAATAAAAAGAAATTGAGAGAAATTTATTATCTGGTTTAATTGGTTAATTAATTATTCAGGGCTTAGGTCTAGTTTGAATAATTAGAAAATTAACCTGGGCTTAAACTAGATGGAAAAAGGCTTGTTTAATTATTTATTGGGTTATTTCAATAAGCACAGAAAATAAATAATTAATGTTTAATTATTTTTGGTTCGTTTTGGCTCATTGATTATTTATTGGGTTATGTCTATAAGTCCAAAAAATAAATAAATAATCTTTATTATTTTAGACTCTTTGGGTCCAAGAAAAATAATAAATATTATTTTGGTCCAATAGCCAGGACCATAGGGTTCTTCCAAATACGGTTCAGAAGAGTTTAAGGCTAAGCCCATCTCACTCTGTTGATAATACCCGGGTGTTTGAAATATCAAATCCCAGGGGGATATTGTTATCAAATATCTAAGACTGTGGTTTTTGGAAGACACTCACGTCTCTGTGAAGAAAAAAAACAGCAAGCTCTTTGTTTTTTTTTTATTCTCCTCTCTCTCATAACTTCTTTCTTCCTTGTTCTTGAAATTGCTAAACAATAGCAAAAGGATCAAGAACGTAGAGATTGTTCCTCCTCACCTTTTGTTTCACCAAAAAGGATTGAGGTAGTGGAATATTCTGAGATTCCGAAAGCTTTGGCATTCATGCAAACAAGGCGAAGTAGGAGGATAGCGGGATTTCAACTAGAGGCTTCATCAAGAAGGGAAGAAGGAGTTATCCCTGTAGTTCAGTCGACTTCTTCACAGCCAAAGAGGCTTAAAGCTCATAGAGGTATTGAATAAATGCTTGTGCTTCCTCTGTTTTTTATAATCTACATAAATAACAAACAAGAGGAAAAAAAAAACCACTCATAGACAAGTAAGCCTTCTTCTTCTTCCTTGAAATCTTCCTGAACAACCTCATTTCCTTCTCTAAGAGTCTCCTTGGTCCTCCTAAATCTTGGTGTTTGTATAGGAGTTTTCTATGGGTTTGCAAGTCCTAAAGTGAAAACTATGTAATGAGTATTAATCTCTTGTATTTATAGGAGTTTAGATTGCAAAAAAGTGTGTACAAGAGTCCATTTCCGTATCCAATTTAGTTTTCAAAATATATGTATTATAACTTCCAAATTCTGATATTAAAAGGAATTTCCTCTGTTGCTAAATAGTCAGGAGCCGGCGCTGGTTAACATCGGCTGGGTCGCGCCAGTTCATCTCTAGAAATCTAGTTTTGCTCTGTTGTTCCTTTGTTTTATTATGTTTTTCCAGAATTAAACCCCGACAGGCTCAGCAATATTAACGGAGTGTCGGGTCAGCATTAGAATTTCACAAATTCACTCCAAATCCTCCAATTCTTGTACAAAATTACCAACACACTTTCCACAAGCAAACTATTAAATATGAAGGGAAATGAATAGTTATTATATCAAAAGTATCACAAAATGACCTCAAATAACTAGGAAAATATAGATACATTTAGGCCCTATCATATTCCCACACACTTTAGCTTTGTTTGTCCTCGAGCAAATAAGACAAAAACACACCAAGTAAATAGCTTACAAACAAAAAGATTTTGGTGAACATGGCTATTCTAGTAAAGATATTATCCTTCTTCTAGTTCAAGAATTCAATCTAATACCTTTTCAACCAAGCAAATTTCATTTAAACTAATGTATTAAACTAGATATAACCAAAGCTATTGATGTTGAGTTAAACAAGTTAATATTCATTTGATGTGTTTCACCCCATTCTTAAGTCAAGAATGCCAAAATTATGATTCATATAAGTTAGGAATAATAATCAACTTCAGTTCTATATTTTCCAAACTACTACAGTACAAATAGTAAACTAGGGACATTGTCACCAGATTTTTCTTGAGAATTCATAGCCCCAAGTGAATGGATTTCTATTTACTCACTGTATTGGCCCACTTAATTTCTTGTTTTTTCTCTTTTTTTTTTGTATGACATCTTTTATTTTTCCTTCTGCCTTCAGGATAGTCTCAAGAGAGTGCACCGAACAATACTTGCTACTTCTCTCTGTATTAGCCCCTTTTCTAGCAGGAATCTCCCTTCTTTTTACATTATGTTCCTCAATTTTTTTTCAAGGCTTCTTTTTTTTTTTTTTCGCTCTCATGATTTTACCACTCTAGTTCCGGTTTACATAATCTCAGAACAATGACTAGTTTAGAAAACCATAGCACCAAAATCAGCTAAAATTCCATCCTTATATTGCATCACAAAATCAACATCAATCCTCAAGAAACAAAATGCCACAACATCTACTAAGATATAAACAAGGTTAATTCAAATTCTCAAGACTTAGCCTATGTTGCACCAAATATACAAGTTTGCACAAAACCAAACTCAACCAAATAAATCTTAAACCAAATTCTTATACCAAAAGAAAAACAATAACAATACTACAATAGACAAAATTCGAGAAACTCTAGCTCGTAGGTTTCAAATATTTTCAATTTCAAATTCTTTCAAATTTAAATCAGCTCAAAATTTTATGAAACACTAATAAAATTGAAAAAAACTTTGACAAGGAATATTACCAAACCACTCCCCCACACTTAGGCAACGTGCTCATTGGTAAAAAATTAACACAAGAAGGCATCTCCAAAGGGAGCAAAAATACTAAAATAACAAATAAAGTTAAGAAATACTCCTCAAGTGCAATAATCTCCAAAAGATATATAAATTGAAATACAGAATTAAGTAGCTTCCAAGAAGACTTTATTCAATCCTGTAAAATAAAACACACATTAAAGAACAAAGAAAACAGTAACATAAAAGAAATAACACAAATGACTTTAAAAAATTCATAAGAAAGAAATTAAAGAAAAATGTTCTCTCTCCCACACTCAAGCTAGAATGTATTTTCCTTACGAGGAAGGGGAAAGACACATAACAACTCGACAGAACAAGATAATGCTATAAAATCCCTAATCACATAAAAATAAAAATAAAAAACTCTTTTCACTCATCATGCTTTCTCATCATCCCTTTTGAAATGAAATTATTGCTGAATGAATAGGGTAGGAATGATGAATATGAAAATAAGAGAGGATTTTGTAAGAAACAAGGTTCATAGAAAATAGTTGCAATGAATGGAAATGCCTGACCCTCATTCCATAGCACATTTTGAGACATACAAATCAACTTCCCAATACAAAGAAGCAAATTATACTTAAAAAGTGTATAAACATTAAACTCACCAATGAACCCTTCAAAATATTTGCCATAAAGAAAATTCCCCTTTAAACTTAGTAATTAAGTTTTTAAAGATGGGATCAAGAATTCCTTAATTTTCCATTCATGGTCTACAAAAACTATGCTACTTCCCTTTGAACGGGGTGAAAGGTAGAAGTTATTGTTGGGGATATGCCCTAGAGTCAATTTGTACTTATATAATTGTCATTATGTTTTATATAATAATATGAGGCTTTCCTTTCCATGAATAGTGAGTTTTGTTTTGTTGGTCATCAAGTACGTGACTTGATAGTAAAACCCTACAATGAATACAATGACTATTCTAAAAGCGTCCTCGATCGATTATTATTATTGGAATAATAATAAATTAAGATTAGTATGTTTGTGACTTGATGGCTATGTTTTACTGGCCATGGATATTTGTGATATCGAGTCAAGACATAAATAAATGTTAGAGAACATTGTATTGGACATGACCCACTGTGAGAGTACTTCATGGAATATGTCATAAGTACTTTCTAGCCATAATAATATTGAAAGTCCTTCGACCTAAATTCATCATAGTTTCCTACTTGATAAATTCTATATTTTGACATTGTCTAAAGTTGTCTTTAACCGAGATAATAAATTAGACTATCTGTTGGATATAGAATAAATCAAGGAGAGGAATATGATTGATTGTGAAGGAATTCGTCCCTCTCGATTATGGGAGAGATATCCATGGGCCCCTTGATAAGTTAGACTGTTAAAAATGCATGGCCGTGCTCAAATATATCAATCTAAGATATTGATATCATTTGTTTGAACAGTCTACTATGAAATCAAGAAATAATTGATTAAGCTTAATAAGGATGACATGCTCCGTGCCTTATGCTTAATCTGGATATCGTGTGACAAAAGGACTAAATATAAAATTATGGTTTGGTTCAAAGAGATCACCGATCTTCATTTAACCTGGATAGTTATAATGTTTTGCTAGAAACCGCTTATAACTTGTGGGCCATTTAAATATGATTTAGGCACACTGCCAGTGTTAAATGAACCTATAGGGTCACACAATAAGCGAACTTGTTAGGTTATTTTTCTGGTGACCAGGTTCGATGAATCTGGATGATATCCAGATTATAAGAATCTGACTCGGTAAATTAATTAGTTAAATTACCGAGATAATGGCAGAATCTTATCATATCAGTTTTAATTTAATTTGAATTTAAATTAGAATATGATAAGATATTATTAGGGTTGGACTCTAAGAGGTTCGGGGGTTTTTTTTATGAAAACCCTAGCCGTCTTTTCAAAAGTCCAATTTTTCGGTTGAGAACATTCGTGCCATTCTCTACCAGAAAGGAAAAAAACCTCTCAAACCCTACGCGCTAGCACTCCCCGGGTATCGAGTGATTCGCGATGTGTATCCGATAGAGGACGTTCGCATACTGCAGCGTCTGGTGATTGTTCGGGTTGAACGTACAATAGCGCAACCAGAATCGAAGGATTTCGATTACAGCAACCAGAGGTAATTCTTAAACCTTAGATCATCTTAATCGTTTACTTGGGTCCTCGGGAGGGATTCGTGAATGTTTTTCGCATTTAGGAGTCCACGAATTCTAATAGTTATTAACATACTCCAAGGGTTTCCTATTGGGTATCTCAGGTTCGTATTGTATACGGCGCAATGGAAAATAAAACGAGATACCCTCCTAGAACCCGTCTATGTGTGGAAAACAAGATATAATGATAGTAAAGGTAACAGTTTTTACCTTTGGGCGATCGTCCGAAGAACAAAATTTCTTCTTCAAGTTGAGGCACGATCTAGCAATCCTCTTATGCAAACTCCACGAGAGTTGGACGTCTAACCACTATAATCACAGTGTGTGATTATCTCTAACAGTAATCCACACAGAGGAATACTCAAGCACCAAAATTTTCTATGCTAGCAGAAAAAGATGGCGGCTAGGGCTGTTTTTGTTTTCAGCAAAATGAGAGAGAGAGAGAGAGAGAGAGAGAGAGAGAGAGAGAGAGAGAGAGAGAAGATGATGTTTGTTTTTGTGGCTCCTATTTTCGTGTGAATCACACTTGAATTAGGGTTTCGAGCATATCCAATATATGTTCCAAAATCCACTAAAAATCTGAAATTCTAAAACAATTTGAATTTCCTAATTGTAATAGGAAACATCAAGTTCCCACAATTACAACTTGGACCACAAATTATAACTAATTATAATTTGTCCACAACAACTTCTCTTTCTCACAATTAACCCCTCTATGTTATTAAATAACATCTTGAGTATATAATCCTTTATTGTGTGTAACCTATTAGGTTTCCCAATCAATTAGTAGTGAATATGAATTAATCCAAATGTCTTTGAGATTAATAATCCATAATTAATTAGAATTAATCCTATTAATTCTAATCATGATTGGTTTATTAATTCATCAATTAATAAACCCATATTCCCATATCATGAGCGGTATCTAGAAACACATCATGACCACCCAAGAGTCCAGAAAATAAAGTGGCTTGACATGAACCCTTCAATAACAAACTTTAGTGAAATTAACTCCTTTTACCATACAATATCTCATTCGGTTTTGGAGTATGGAATTAGTGTCAACTTCCTCCAGAATTAATTTTGGCCCGAATACAATAGTACTTGAACCAGGAACCCACTACTCTAGATGTGTATCAATTGGAACTGTTTCCAATACACAATCGCCTTGGCCAAGGACTTTTCGATTAATAATTCCTATAAGTGGCCGTGAGATATTCGCCCTTAGTATTAGAAGTGGTGAATCCTTTATTGACCCTATTAACTACTTTCGTTTACCTCACAATGTACTCAATATCCATCTCATAGTCGGCCCTCGATCGAGCTCTAGAGATTGGAATCAAAGTACAAAGCTCAGCAAACAAAGTACCTTGAAGATCTCAAGTCTAAGGATACTTGCACGTTTGCTATATTGAGATTATATCACTAGCACTAAATAGTTATCCATGTGATTATCTCAAAGATAGGTCATCCAATGAACTTGTTCCATTAACAAGCAACCATGTGTTAACTTTGAGTATCTCAATACTCACGGTTATGAGAAGCACCACCTGATTAAATCAGGAAGTCTAATACATGCTAGTCTTAATACAGTAATGATGTCCTGTCTCATTAATACTATGACTAGGGACTATTTAAGTACTAATACCATCCAGTGTGGTAGAAATCTCATATCATGATCTCTATCATGATTTCCTTAACACAGTGTTGTACTAGGGACTTTATCGAATAGTTATATTACTTAAAGTAAACAAAAGAAGCTGTAAGATAAATAATTCATTTTATTAAAATAAAATGTGTCATATACAATATACAAGTGATTGCCTCTAGGGCACAACATTAACATTTCATACTTTGTAGTATTGAAAAGTCCAACTCCTTGAGGTATGTCAAATTTAATACATCATCATTTGGACCTTTGTTCTCCAAGAATTGAGAGGAATCTACAAAATCATGTGACAAAGAGAAATTAGGAGAATTAGCACGTAAAGTAGACTTGAATACTTTTCTTTCCACATTGTGCAATTATTCCTCCTAGCTTTTCTCTTCTTCTTGGGGGGTTTCCTCTTCAAATATATGGGCTTTGTTACTCAAAGGGCATAGTTGTTCTCCAATTTGAGCCAAAGATGTAATATACCTCCATTTTTTGTACTTTCACTAGCTCCTACTCTAAATAGAGTAAGAATTTGTACTACTGGCCAAAAAAAGAAATGATCAATACAATGAGATGAACATCTTACGTAATAAAAATATCCAGGGGTATTATTGGAATTTTAGGACTTAGAGGAACCTAGATGGATTTTTTGGAATTGTTCTACCGGTATCCTAATTCTTTAGATTGTGACTATTTTTAATAAAATGAGAGTTTAGGAGTGCATTTAGAATAAAAATTGATCAATGTGATGGGATGCGTATTCTGGAATAAATTAAGCTATCGGAGCTATCAGGGGCATTTTTGTAATTTTGACCGCGATACGGATTTTGACCCTAAATTGGCAAGAATTGAGAAGGAAATTAGGAGTTTTGATTTCTACCATCGAATTCAGTGAAATTTATGGATTCCATTAGTAGAATAAAATATTTTCCCGATACGGATCCAAATTACAGTTATTTTCTGAGAAAATTCTAAAATGCGATCAAAATTGAGACAAGCGACGTAACATGATTAGTGGATGGAAACAAGTGTCAAAAAACTATTAGAGGAGTGAAATATTTATGGGATTATGTAATTGGAAAAGTTTATTAAATAAGCTTAAGAAATAATAAGGAAAATGGTGAAAATTTGAGAAAATGACGTGTAAAGTTAGCCACAATGTGTGACCAATTTGGTCACAATTTTGGCCAGCAAATGGCGTTGGAAATTCTGTGAAAACAGCCAGATTTCGTGCAGCTATAAGGGAGAAAAGAAGAGAGAAAGAAGAGAGAAAGAAAAGGAAAGAAAAGCTAGAAAAAAATAGGGAGAAAAATAAAAAAGAGAGAGAAAGAAAGAAGTGTGTGTTTCTTGGTGTTCTTAGAGCAATTCAAGCTTGGAGAATCACACAAACAAGGTAAAAATCTATACTTCATGAATTAATTGTAGATTTCATTGGCAAGATCATTATGATCTGAATATTGTTGGGAAAATATGAAAGTTGTGAATTTGTCTAGCATGATTTCTTTGTTTGGTGAAGATTGGTGTGTGTATATGTGTGTCGGTTTGTTTGAGTGTTTATATACTATGTTTCATAAGGTATATAAAGGTGTTTTGATGATGGTTTGGGTAGTTGTTCATGATTGTAAAAGGTGTAAGAAATGGAAAGGAAAGATGGAATTAATTGTTGAAGAAAATGAATTGTTAATGTTATTTGCACTTGTTGAACATGATTGTGCTGGGCTAAGTATCTCTGAAAATCAGAGAATTGAAGTCTATTATGATGGAACATATGATGGTTTAAGTGTTATATAGTTGTTACGATTAAAGTAAAATAGATAGTGTGAAGAAAGCAAACAAAAACGGAAATTGTGTTTTGAAGAAATCTCGAGCTGGCATGAAGAACAAATAAACTGCACAAATTGGCTCGTTAATTGGAACCTCATGACCGAAACTTGTAGCTAAATGTCTTAGGATCATTTTGGGACCAAGTTTACATGATTTGGAGCTGTGAGTAAAACGTTATGATGAAAGTATCACAAGTTGCCAAAACAGTAACGAGATTGAGAAGCAGAGAAGTTATACACAAAACTGAGTAAATAAGAAGGAAACTCAATGGTTCATGAATTGGAAATAGTAAAGGAATGTCTTGAGGACATATTGGAACATGTTAGACATAAATTGTACTTATGAATAAAAAGTTATGATATAAAAAAACAAGTGTGACAAGAATGAAGAAATGCAGAATTTTATTTCGTAGGAACTAAACCCAAAGTATTGTTCCATTGGTATTAACGCATGAAGAAGAGATCACAAGAACATAGGGAAAGCTTGGTTACTGGTTGAACAAAGATATGGGAAATGAAGGAATGTGCCTTTTATCATTCCAAATATTTATCTCATTTTGGTAGGAAGAAGTGAGAAAGAAGAAAATAGAATATTTTCCAATATCATATTATTTTTGTGTTAGCCGAATCTTAAAATAATAAGTGAGGTTTGGAATGACTCTCGATGTAGGTCGCTTACCTTCAAAGCTTCGTAAAGGATTAAGAGTGTCATATACGTCAACATATCGAGTTAGGACACGAGGTGAGTCCCACTTGTTTTATAAACCCCATTTTTTGGTGGTGAAATTATGTTCTATTAATGAAATGCTCTATGAAGCCTTTTTGTTTCTCTGCACAATCTTACATTTTTCTGAGGAAGAACTAGTATTATGCCATGCAAGGTTTGAATGGAAAATATGAACTCTTCATAAAATGGAACTATTCATGATCAGTGAATAATTTGCCTAAAGTCCTTTTTATATCAAACTTAATGGACCTTGTGCTTTTATGAGAAAATATGATTTCTCTTAATGGGAAAATTATTTGAGACTTTAGAAATGATGTTTTCTATAAGGAATTTGGTTCACTTGAGTTATGAATATTTCTTAGGAACAAATGTATACCTGGAAGGCTTTCTTCTCATTTCTTTATGAGTCCAAATGATATTTTGTTCTAGGAATGCATAAAGAGTCCTTTTTTGTGGACAAGATTATGGAAAAAATGTGACTCATAGATTTTGTGAATCATAATTAGGATTCCTTGAATTTTTTTATTCTTTTAGAATTAGAATTGAAGATTTTCTGGATAAGAATTCTTTTGAAATCAGGTATTCATCAAACGATGAAAATACCCTTGGAAACTTATTTTATCACATGAAAAGGACTTCTTATTCTTTTTCACTACGGTTTCGGAAAACAATCTCTCGGTATGAGATTTATTTTTGGAAACTGGTATTTTTAAGTACAAAAATTATTTTATTTGTATTCCTTTGGGAATAAGATAAATAATTGGCCTTGTGAGTTAATGGGAATAATTAACTAGTCTTGTGAGCCAGTGGATTCTATTTTTGGAAAATTATATTTTGGACCCAGAAAATATTTTATTGGTATTTCTTCGTGAATGGATATTTATCTGGCCTTGTGAGCCTGTGGAATTATACTGGTCCTGTGAACCAGTGGAAACTCTGAGTACTCAGTAGAGGTTATGACTTTTGTACTAGGTCTCATTCGAGATGGATGGTCTCAAGTTACCCGTCCATGGTTTGGGATCATCTTACTCCAAATGAAATGAAAGGACAATGGAATTAACCGGGTTCTCCAACTAGTACTGTCCCAATGCATAAGCAAAATACTAATTGGTTGGTCCTGGGCGGGACACCGAATCTGTGATCGACCCTTGTCAACCTCGTAGTAAGGGGATTATGAAGTGCGGACTCATACTACCGCAAGTAAAAAGAATTGATTTGATTTGAGGTAGATTGTGATGAAAACTCTACCTTTTCGACAATGCACGATTGAGTGTTGTATGACAAAGTCCATCGCACAATAAGATCGTGATGCCAGAGGTAAAGCCTTGTGAGCTTTGCCCACAAGCCGACCTTCCATTGAGAGGGATGATTGTCTTTCTAAAAATATGGGGTAGTAATGTTGTGTAAAACTTAGTTTTCCAAATATGACTGGATTTTGGATAAATACTCCAGTAGTGAGTTTTGAGACTATTTTCAGTAAACAAATGCAATGCTTTCCTATAACGGTTTGACGAAGAGATAACTGATCAGATATTATCTGTCCATTTTATAAATCACTAGCATACATGGGATTCGCTGAGTGATTTTCACTCACATGTGTATTATTCCCTTTGAAATATTTTAGGGATCAAAGGTGCAGTTGAAGTGCGGTGGATTTCCAGAGGCTCAAGCTATACCTTGGATCTATTATACCCGTAAGTGTATGTATCATATGTTAGACTCTATATGTCATCTTGTGTTCAGCAAGGATATTTTGGAAAAATTTTCGCTGCCTATTGGATGAAGTTCATTATACACATCCCTTGTCTGAGCAATTAGACAAGACAACAATAAAAAGTATATTCTATTATGGTATGGAAATATGGGATGTTACAATTGGTACTAGGGTATAGCGGAATCCATAATAAAGTTTCTAGAAGAGAATAGCTGAGCCTCAAATGGGATATAATGGAGTCGATCATAGTATACACTAATGTAGATTTATCGAGTTAGTGATTTTATGGAGTCGGATATAGGGATAGGTGAAAGTATAAGAATTTGAGGTACCGAAGTTGGATATAACTTCTTCTGATAGGCTAAGAAAAAAAAAAAACAGGATCTATGACCCTGAACCCAAATAATGGTGAAGGAATGGAGGTCAGGAAAGCCTGATATTTGATTTATTTAAAGAATTCTGAATTTTCCCTTTTGGGATTAGTAAGACGATGAATAAAGGAAGTTAAATACCTAAAGGCCCTTTATGCATGGTGCAATATGAATTGTGCAAACAAGGATAAACACAATTGTGATGTACTCTGATATTATATTTGAGTACTACATTCCTTGTTTTGTTATAATGTGGTGAAGGATATGATTATGTAAGAATTAATCTACCAAAAATCATTGGACAATTCAAAGTTAAGTGTGCTTGGGTTAGAGAAATCCTAGGATGGATGATCCTTGGGAAGTAACTGCAAAAGTTGAAAGGGAATAATTTGGAGCAGTTTACAGAAATGGAAGAAGGGGTCTATGTACAAAATGGTGTAAGTACAGAAGGTGTAACGATATATTATACAAGAAAAATATGTGAGAGTATAATATTAGTCGGGGAGAATATGAGATTTTCTCAAAAGATACCTATTTACTGTGCAAAATAGAAATTTTCTTTATTTTAAGTTAAATGTCTAGGAAGTGTTGAGATACATACACTCACTCAGTGTTTTATGAAGTGAATTTATAAAGGAAGAAAATGTGCTGCGAAGGGTTACTTATAGTAATGCTAAAGGCCAGGTTAAATGGGAACACAGTCGGTATTGTTGGAAATACTATAACCTCATGGAGGTGAGATAATCTAACTATTATGAATATCGCAGCAACACTTTAACACGTGACAAGGGATTCCAACATGAGTAGAACAACATTTTGAGAAGGGAAGGGATGGAGCAGTAGAATGATTTCTGAAAGTGTATATGGACAAAACATTATGAATGTCACACCTTGAGATATTGTGTCCCTATAATTGTACAACTAGTAGAAGATGCCATGTGAATTGTTTTCGATACTTTGAATTTTTCTGATGTTTATAGATAGAAATATTTTAAGAAATACATGTTGGAAATTTTCAAAAAGAGTAGAGATGCCACGAAGATCCACTCGTCAATCTACTAGCAATCCAACTATAGGAGGTTCAGTTGGAATAATGAGAATAATAATCCATGAATGAGTAGGCAACTCTCCAACAAAGTGATAACACAAGCTTTACCGAGACTTACCGAAACACTTCAAAACTTGAACAATACACTACAGTTGTGGGAACGACGTCCAGAACGGAACACATATGAAGCTCTAGAACATATTCTTTGTTGGGATTTCATCATGCTTATCAAATAAGAATGCAACGGAAATAATCATAAAATCCATGCCCAAGGATTACATATTTGCAATTAAAATGGGAATAGATGAAGGAAACAGAGATTACCTTCTGTAGCAGAAAAACAAAAATTTCTTGTGCCAACCAAGAAACCAATTCCCTCTGTTTTGATTATCCAATCGCCCCAATACAATCCAGGAGTAGGATTGTCTCTAGTAGTAATTCACATAAGGTTGAATTGCTCACAAAGCCTGCTCAAAACTATGCTAGTACAAGAGGAGCGGCTAGATTTTAATTGGAGAAGAATAGGGATGAAGAAGGAGTGTTTGACTCACACCTGCAAAAAGGAACCATTTCCATATTTATAGTTTTTAGGATTTGTGTTAATTGCAATTAAGTCCTCCAAGATCCAATGTCTACAATTGGGCCCTTGAAGTTTATATAATTTGCAACCAAATCCTATGAATTATAAAAAACTTACAATTCACCTATAAATATATATTCTTCTATTAATTAACCCCACAATATTATCAAATAATATATATTAAGCATTCAAACGATTATTGTGTGTGACCCATTAGATTTCTTGGTCTTATTGGTAGCATAATATAAATTAGCTCTAACAGCTTTAGAATTAATAATCTTAAATAAAATATAGGATTAATTTATTAATTCTCTAATTAATAAATTCATATTTAGCAGATCAAGAGCGACATCTAGCAATGACTCTTGATCACCCAAAAGTCCAGAAAGTTAAGTTGCTTAACAAGAACCTTTCAATAGCAAATAACCAGTGCAATAAAGTTCTTTCACCATACTATATCTCATTAGGTCTATAGCATGGAATTAGTGTCAACTCCATCTAGAATATTGTTAATTTTGGCCCGAATATTTTAGTACTTGTTCAAGAAATCCATTACTCGATATGTGTATCAAATTTGAAACTATTTGCAATACATAGTCACCTTGCCCATGGACTTCAAGAGTAATAATTTCTACAAGTGGCCGAAAGATATATTCTGTTACTATTAGAAGTGGTGAATCCTTTATGGACTCTCTTAGTTACTTTCGTTTACTTTATATTGTACTTAATATCCATCCTATAAGTAGCCCTTGTAAGACTCTAAAGATTAGAATCAAAATACAACGCTCGATAAACAAAATACTTTAGAGATCTCAAGTCTAAGGATACTTGCACACTTGCTATAATGAGAGTCTATCACTGTCACTTAATAGCTTATCTAAGTTATTATCTCATAGTTAGGTCATCCAATGAACTTGTTCATATAACAAGTATCCACATATTAATCCTGAGTATCAAAATACTCACGGTTATGTGAACCACCTCTTGATCCAATTAAGGGATATAACATGTGCTATTCTTGGCGTTTTAATAATGTCCCACCCCATTAATATGATAACTAGGGATTATTCAAGCATAAACACTATATAGTGTACTAAGAATCTCATATCATGATCTTTATCATGATTTTCTTAATGTTGTATTGTACTAGGGGATTTATCAAACAGTTTATATGTATATTAAGATATAACAATTAAAATTAAAAGATAAAAAATGCCTCTTTTTATTAATTATTATGTAATATACATGGTAGAAGTGATTGCCTCTAGGGCACAACACAACAATCTTCCACTTGCACTAGAGCCAATCATTCATGTATCAAATACCGAATGACTCAATATGTTTATCATGTTTATTCTAGGAAAGTTCTTTTGTGAGTGGATAAGCTATGTTCTAATCCGTGAAAATTCTCTCTATATTTACATCTCACCTATCTATGATCTCTCTAATAAAATGATAGCATCTAAGTACATGCTTGGATCATTGATAAGACTGTGGATCTTTTGCCTGTGCAATAACTCCATTGTTGTCATAATACAAAAGTATCGGATCAACAATGCTAGGCACCACTCCAAGTTCCATGACGAACTTCTTGATCCACACTGCTTTTTTAGCTACTTCAGAGGCCGCTATGTACTCTGCTTTAGTTCTCAAATCGGTAGTAATCTCTTATTTGGAACTTCTCCAACTTACTACCCCACCACCTAACGTGAACTTGTAGCTAGATTGTGATTTGTAATTATCCTTATTAGACTGAAAGTTGGCATCAATATTCTCTCTTACTTGCAAATCACTATCTCCATATACCAAGAATACATCCTTAGTCCTTTGTAAGTACTTGAGGATATTCTTTATAGCTACCCAATGACACTCTCCAGGTCAGATTAGTATATGCTCATCAAGTTAAGAGCACATGATACATCGGGCCTAGTACATATTATAGCATAGACCCAATTGCCGAAGTATACGAAATTCTACTCATATGATCCCTTTTAACTCTTGTCTTTGGAGACATCAACTTTGAAAGGCTTACTTCATGTGTCTTAGGTAAAAATCCTCTTTTAGATTGATCTATACTGAGCCTCTTCATCACTTCATCTATATATGTAGACTGCGAAAGACCTAACAACCTCCTTGATCTATCTCTACAGATCCTTATTCTTAGAATATAAATTGCTTCTCCAAGGTCTTTCATGGAGAACATCTTAGACAACCAAATCTTTACAGATTGAAGAACGAAAATATCATTTCCTATTAGCAATATGTTATGTACATAAAGTAATAAGAAAAGAACTGCATTCCCACTAACCTTCTTATACACACAAGGTTCATCCATGCTTTGAATGAAACCAAATTCTTTAATTATCTCATCAAAATGTATGTTCCAACTCCTAGATGCTTGCTTAAGCCCAAAAATGGACTATTGCAACTTGTATATTTTTGTGCTATCTTTGGATTTGAAATGTTTAGGTTGTGTCATATACACTTCCTCAATCAGGTTTCTATTAAAAAAAGCTATTTTCACATCCATTTGCCAAACCTCATAATTGTAATGAGTGGCAAGTGTTAGGAGTATTCTTATGGATTTTAGCATAGCGACTAGTGAAAAAGTTTCGTCATAGTTAATACAATCTTGTTGTTGATAATCATTTGCTACCAAACGTGCCTTACAGGTAACCAAATTACCATCTATGTCAATTTTCTTCTTGAAAACCCATTTGCACCCTATAGGCTTGATTCCTTCGAGTGGATAAACTAAAGTCTATATTTGCTTGTCATACATGGAATCCATTTTTGACTTCATAACTGCAAGCCATTTGTTAGATTCTGAACTATTCAGAATATCTTTGTAAGTAGTAGGCTTATCTTTTCTATGAGCAATACGTTATTATGGTCACTTATAAGAAAGCCATATCTCTCAGGCTCCACTTGTATCCTACTCGACCTATAAGGCTCTTGTATGTTAGAAGGTTCATTAATAGGTGTGGGTTTAAACGGTTAATTAATATTTATTTGTTCTTTTTGAACTTCACTAAATTCTAGCTTGCTCTCACTATCTCTTTTAAATATGTGCTCTTTCTCTAAGAAGACAGCATATTTCGAAGCAAAAACTTTATTTTCAAAAGGAAGATAGAAGTAATATCATAAAGATTCTTTTGGATATCCAACAAACAAATATTTGTCAAACTTACTTTCAAGTTTATCCGACATTGTCCTTTTAACAAAAGTAGGGAAACCCTAAATCCTTAAATGAGATAATTTTAATAACTTTGGTATCAACCATTTTTCACGAAACACTGTTTAATATATAAACAGCAGTCTCCAGTGCATATCCCCAAAACGATTATAGTAACTCTGCAAAAGCCATCATGGTCATACTCTATTACGAATAGTTATCGATGAAGATTATAAAGTAGTGATAACCTCTTCTTGTTTATATAGACATTGGGCCACATACATCTATATGTATTAATTCTAATAACTCTGTAGCCCTTTTTCCTTTTCTAGAAAATGGAGTTTTAGCCATTTTCTCAGGTAAACAAGATTCACATGTGTCATATAATTCATAATTAAATGACCCCAAGTCACCCAGCTTGTATAACTTACACACATGTTTTTCATTTACATAGCCTAAACAACAATGCCATAAGTAAGATGAGATTGAGTTTTCTTTTCTTTTCTTTTTTTTCATTTATATTGAGAATTAGATTATCCATGTCTAGAACATATAAACCATTAACCAAAGTTGCAGAACCATAATGGATATCATTTAATGAAAAAGAACAACGTTTATTCTTAAAATTTAAATGAAATCCAAATAATTCTAAACAAGCAACTGAGATAATAATGTTGTTCAATAAAACTAGTACAAAATAGTAGTTTTGAAGTTCTAAAATTAATCTAGAAGGTAGATTAAGATGATAAGTCCCCACCGCTAGTGCAGTAACCTTTGTTCCATTGAAGCTCACAGGTCCACATTGCCCTTTTCTAGCCTTCTACTACCCTTTAGTCATTGAAAATTATTGCATAAATGAGATCTATAACCGGTATCCAATACCCATATCTTATTATTAAAGGCAATATTAATCTCAATCATAAACATACCAGGAGTAGAAGTAGAAGTACTTGCAAGCTTCTCCTTCCCCTTCTTTTCTTTCACTCTCTCCAAGTAGGCTTTGCAGTTGCGCCTCCAATGGCCCATCTTGCCACAATGATGACATCGGCCTTTAGTGGCTGCTTTCTTCTTCTCCATGCCTCCTTTGGGCTTGGTAGGATTTTTCTTCTTTTTCTTGGAAACTTTCTTTGTAGAAGCCAAAGAACATACTAGCAAGATTGCCTTATCATCCTTTTTCACAGATGATTCAACAGTCTTAAGTAGATTGATAAGCTCAGGTATGGTGGTCTCAATATTGTTCATGTGGTAGTTAGTCAGAAATTGTGAAAAACTCCTTGGTAATGATTGTAGAATTAAGTTAACACTTAAATCGTGATCCATTACGAAACTAAGAGACCTAAGCTTTTCAATATAGCCCACTATATGCAACCCATTAGTGGCCACTGAAGCACCCACAACCATCGTAAAATAAAACAGTTACTTAGAGATCTCATATCTCTCAGTTCTACCTTGTTTATTGAATAGCTCTTTAAGATGGAAGATAATGGTTTAAGCATCCATATGCTCATATTTTTCTTTTGTAACTCAGGAGTCATTGACGCTGGCATAATACATGATGTAGTGTCACTATCCTCCATGTGCTTCTTGTGGGCAACATGCTCGTTAGCAGGACCATCTTGGGTTGGAGGTGGTGGAATAGGAGTATCTAGTACGTAGAGCAACTTTTCCAACTTGAGAATGATTCTCAAGTTTCAATACCAGTCCAAATAGTTTGATTCAATGAGCTTATTTGTTTCCAAGATGCTACGTAGGTTTAGGTTTATTGACATGATGCAACTGAACTAGATGTAAAGTAGAGTAATTAGAACATGTACATGCTCATGATATTTAAGTAATTAGGTCTTCAATTAAACTCATTTCATTCTACTATTTTACTTAAATCAATATCCCCTACTATTGACTCTGGAAATCCTGTTGGAAGCTTTTCTAGTGGATTAGTATCCAAATTCCTTAAGAATGACATTGGGTTAGCCCAACAAGCCACTTTTAAGTTCAGTGATAGGTATCCAATACCAATTACATCAAATGTAACTACTGTATCATTGGGTGATTAACATCTTTTAATCATTAAAGTATTTAATACTATCCCAACCTTACCTCTAATATTCTTTATGCTAGGGGTAGTCCAACCGAGATAAAGAAATTGGTTAAACCCTACCCATTAATCAGGAATTAAATTCCATAGCTTGAACATACTCAATGTCAAGTAGTCTTGGGTATGCCCAACAACTTGGTCTCGAAAAAGAGCTCGCATTCTTACTATATTAATGGAAGGCATTGGATTTAATATTATTTGAGGGATTTATTCCTTTTAGTTGTCTTATCATTTGGCATGCATACAATTTATCAATAAGCAGTATAAATTGATAAACATGGTAATAAACAATTACGTGGAATGGTTATGGACTCTCTAAATTAATTTCCTTGAGCCATCAAGGAAATTAATATGGTCAACCCTATATGTTCATGCATGATTTAAGTAGAATGTCTTACTATCTCACTTTTTATTGATTGCTGTCTTCAAAATCTTGTAAATAAAATTCTACCTCAGTCTTACCTATATAAATTAATTACATAATTTCCTAAAGGAAGAAACCTCAAGTTACATTCGAGGGAAGTTAGATGAGAAGAGAATTACACAAGAATTTGAGATAAGGCAGGACGCACTTGCCCAATTTAATTCAAACAAAGCGATAAAGATGCATGGACGGATAAGTTTGGTTTTAGTCCATAACCATCCACCATGCCAATAAAACGTGCTTAAAATATAGCATAATACATCTAATGCACAATCATCCAAAATCAGTATTTTGGAGAGATTTT
The DNA here is from genome assembly GCA_026120185.1 of Voacanga thouarsii. NCBI lineage: Eukaryota > Viridiplantae > Streptophyta > Magnoliopsida > Gentianales > Apocynaceae > Voacanga > Voacanga thouarsii. The sequence continues at coordinate 291,457 of JANUWF010000528.1, read as the reverse complement.
GGTCCAAAATCAAATTTTGAAAAGTTCTGGGCCGAAATTAAAATTTAGAAAAATTATGGGTCCCACATATAATTTTGAAAAATATTTTTATCCATAAACATGGGTTTCAAATAAATTCTAATCATTATTAGAACCTATTCCCAAAATTAGAAAAGATTAAAAAAACTTATTATTATTTTTAAAAATTTTTTTATTACTTTTTTACAAAACAGTTGAAAAACAGAATGCACCTGGCTCTAGGTGGGTCGAAGGTACTCGGCTCCAAGTTTGATCTGGAGGCACGCAGCTAGCACAGAAAATAGGGAAAGAACAGAGTGCACATGGCATCAAGTGGGTCGAACATACCCAGCACCAAGTATGCTGTGGAGGTGAAAATTTAGCAAAATTTTAAGCAGCAGTAGGCATAATACCACTATTCATCTTCTTCCCTAAAGTCTTTTATAAATTTTTCATGAATAGCAAAGTGATTTTCAGACCATTCAAAACAATTTTGATATCAAGCATTGTTAATCAATATTAACAACCAACTGTAATCTACAGCACAATTCAAACAACAATCTAAATTGTTGAATCAAAAGCTTGATTGCAGGAAGAATATAATGCAAAAAAACCTAGACACGCCATATAAAGCAGTAGACATACAATAGCCATGATCATATAGTTGTATGCTCAGAAATGATTTCAAAGCAATTAAAGACCCCATTAAAACGCAAACACGAAGGCTCTGATACCACTGTTGGAATTTTATCATGCTTATCAAATAAGAACACAACAATAACTAGGAAATCTATGTCCAAGGATCACGTGTTTGCAATTAAAATGGGAATAATGGAAGGAAATGGAAATTACCTTCTATAGTAGAAAAATAAAAATTTCTTGTGCTAACCCGGGAACCAAATCCCTCTGTTTTAATCGTCCAATCGCCCACTATAATCCAATAGTAGGATTGTCTCTAGCAGTAATCCACACCAGGTTGAATTGCTCACAAAGCCAGCTTAAAACTATGCTAGTAGAAAAGGAGTGGCTAGGTTTTAATTGGAGAAGAATAAGGTTGAAGAAAGAATGTCTGGCTCACACTTGCAAAAGGGAACAATTCCTAAATTTCTAGTTTTTAGGATTTGCATTAATTGTAATTAAGTCCTCCAAGATTCAATATCTATAATTGGACCCTTAAAGTTTATATAATTTGCAACCAAGTCCCATGAATTATAACAAACTTATAATTCAGCTATAAATATATATTCTTCTCTTAATTAACCCGATAATATTATCAAATAATATATATTGAGCATTCAAACCTTTATTGTGTGTAACCCATTAGGTTTCCTAGTCTTATTGGCAGCATAATATGAATTAATTCTAATAGCTTTATAATTAATAATCCTAAATAAAATATAGGATTAATTTATTAATTCTCTAATTAAAAAATTTATATTTAGTAGATCAAGAGCGATATCTAGCAATGACTCTTGATCACCCAAAAATCCAGAAAGTCAAGTTGCTTGACAAGAACCTTTCAATAGCAAATACCCAATGCAATGAACTCATTTCACCATACTATATCTCATTAGGTCAATAGCATGGAATTAGTGCCAACTCCATCTAGAATATTATTAATTCTGGCCCAAATGTTTTATTACTTGTTCAAAAAATCCATTACTCGATATGTCTATCAAATTTGGAACTATTTCCAACGCATAGTTACCTTGGCCAAGGACTTCATTAGTAATGATTTCTACAAGTACCCCTACGATATATTCTCTTACTATTAGAAGTGGTGAATCCTTTATTGACCCTCTCAGTTACTTTTGTTTACTTTACATTATACCCAATATTCGTCCCATAGGCAGTTCTTATAAGGCTTTAAAGATTAGAATTAAAGTACAATGCTCGTTAAACAAAATATCTTGGAGATCTCAAGTTTAAAGATACTTACATACTTACTATAATGAGATTGTATCACACACACTCAACAGCTTATCCAACTGATTATCTCATAATTAGGTCATCCATTGAACTTGTTTATATAACAAGTATCTATGTATTAATTTTGAGTATCACAATAATCACGGTTATAAGAACCGCCACTTGATCCAATCAAGGGATATAACATGTGCTAGTCTTGGCCTATTAATAAGGTCCTATCTCATTAATTCTATGACTAGGGATTATTCAAGCACAAATGCTACATAGTATAGTAGAAATCTCACATCATGATCTCTATCATGATTTCCTTAACATTGTATTGTACTAGGAACTTTATCAAACAGTTTATACGCATATTAAGATATAACAATCAAACTCAAAGATAAATAATGTCTCTTTTGTTAATTATTATTCAATATACATGGTACAAGTGATTGCCTCTAGGGCACTACACTAACAGTCTTAAGCTTCACCCTCCCAAATTTTACGAAAAACTAAATTAGGTGGAGAAAGCAGACTCCTGGATACACCAAACGGAGAATATTTTTGCTATTTTAAACTATTTAGAGTAGAGAAATGTCCAATTTGCAATATATAGATTTCAAAGTTCAACGCAAGATTGGTGGAATAGAAAGAGAGTGGAATAAGAACAAGAGCAAAAAGAGTGGAATTGGGAGGTATTTTTGGGAGAATTTAGGAAATAATTTTTACCTCACTGGGTAATGGAAAGAAAATAAGAAGAATTTCTAAGTCTTAAGAAAAGAGAAATGACTGTTGGAAAATATGCTATTGAATTTACGCGACTGTCAAAATATTGTCCTTTATTGGTATAAGCAGAATATGATCAAACCCATTGATTTATAAAAGAATTACAACCTAAAATAAGGTGAACAATGATTACAATAGCTCTAACCAATTATAACGCTGTTGTGAAGGTGGCTTCTTCTTAGAAAAAGAAGATCAAGAGTAGGCTAGATAAGAATGGGAATAGGTAACAAGACCCAATAAACAATTTATAAAGCAGTCATTTACAAAAGAAAGACCAATTTTAGAGAGAAAAAAAGGAATAAACGGTGCACATTTTGCCATAAAAAAGGACATTCATATGATGATTGCCGGAGAAGACTCAACAAATGTCATATATGTGGTAAAAGGGGACATACAACCCTTGAATGTTGAAGATGGATTAGTAAACTTGAATTAGAAACTCCGAAGCCATTATCTTGAGTAGATATAGTATGGAAGATTGGAAAGAAGGAATAGAGAAGTTATTCAAATATTTACAAGAAAAGTTTAATCTAGAGAATCAAGACTAATATCGATGACGAAATTTCTTGAAGGAGGGGAGATTGTAATATCCCTCCCTTTTTTGTACTTTCACTAACTACTACTTGATAGAGACTAAGAATTTGCACCAGTGGCAAAACAAAAAATGATCAGTATAATGAGATGAATATCTTGGTGTAATAAAAATATGTAGGGCTATTAGTGGAATTTTAGGACCCATATGGACTTAGATGAAATTTTTAGATTTGTTATACTCGTAACCTAAAGCATCAGATTGCGACTATTTTTAATAGAATGAGAGTTTGGGGGTATTTTCAGAATAAAAATTGATCAGTGTGATGGGATGGGTATTCTGTTATAAATTAAGCTATAAGAGGAATTAGGAGCATTTTCATAATGTTGATCGCAATCCAGATTTTTGACTACAAATTGGAAAGAAATAAGAAGGAAATTAAGATTTTTGAATCCTACCATTGAATTCAGTGAAATTTATAGATTCTATTAGTGGAATAAAATATTTTCTTGATGCAGACCGAAATTATAGATATTTTCTGAGAAAATTCTAAAATGCGATCGAAATTGAGACAAGAGACATAACATGATTGGTGGATGAAAATAAATGTCAAAACACCATTAGAGGAGTGAAATATTTAGGGGATTATGTAATTGAAAAAGCTTATTAAATAAGCTTAAGTAATAATAAGGAAAATAGTGGAAAATTGAGAAAATGACATATGTAAAGTTAGCCGAAATGTATGACCAATTTGGTCACAATTTTGACTAGAAAATGGCAGTGGAGAAAACAGCCAAATTTTGTGCAGATATAAGGAGAAAAGAATAGAGAATGAAGAGAGAACTAGAGAAAAAAAGGAAGAAAAAGAAAGAAGTGTGAGAAAGAAAGAAGTGTGTGTGTTCTTGGAGTAATTTAAGCTTGGAGAATCACAAAAATAAGGTAAAAAGCTATACTTCATGAATTAAAGTTGTTGATTTCATTGCAAAGATCATTATGGTATGAATATTGTTGGGAAAATATGAAAGTTGTGAATTTGTCTAGCATGATTTCTATGTATGGTGAAGATTGGTGTGTGTATATGTGTGCCGATTTGTTTGTGGATTTATATAGTATTTTTTTATAAGGTATATAAATGTGTTTTGATGATGGTTTGGGTAGTTGTTCATCGGTGTAAAAGGTGTAAGAAATGGAAAGGAAAGATGGAATTAATTGTTGAAGAAAATGAATTGTAAATGTTGTTGTTTGCACTTGTTGAACTTGATGTTGGAAAATATGATTTGACTGGGCTAAGTATCTCTAAAAATCAGAGAATTGATGCCTATTATGATGGAACTTAAGATGGTTTAAGTGTTATATAGTTGTTAGCATTAAAGTAAAGTTGGTGTGAAGAAGGGAATCAAAAATAGAAATTGTGTTTTGAAGAAATCCTGAGCTGCCTTCAAGAACAAATAAACTATACAAATTGGCTTGTTCATTTGGAATCTCATGACCTGAAACTTGTAGCTAAATGTCTTAGGATAATTTTGGGACACATTTTTCGTGATTTGGAGTTCTGAGTAAAAGGTTATGGTGAAAATATCACAAGCTGCCAAAATGGTAATGAGATTGAGAAGCTGAGATGTTGTGCACAAAACTGAGTGAAATAAGAAGGAAAATCAGTGGTTCATGAATTGAAAATAGTAAAGGAATGTCTTAAGGACATTTTGGAACACGTTTTTCATCAATTGGACTTATGAATCAAAAGTTATGATATAAACAAACAGGTGTGACGGGAATGAAGAATCACAGAATTTTATTTGGCAAGAACTAAACCCAAGTATTGTTCCATTGGTATTAATGCATGAAGAAGAGATCACAAGAACATAGGGAAACCTTGGATACTTGTTGAACAAAGAGATGGGAAATGAAGGAATGAGCCTTTGATCATTCCAAGTATTTATCTCATTTTGGTAGGAAGAAGTGAGAAAGAAGAAAATAAAACATTTTCTTTGCTCATATTAGTTTTGTATTAATCGAACCTTGAAATAATAAGTGAGGTTTGGAATGAACCTCAATATAGGTCACTTATCGTTAAAGCTTCGTAATAGACTAAGAGGGTCATATACATCATCACATCGAGCTAGGACACAAGGTAAGTCCCACTTGTTTTATAAACTCCATTTTATGCTAGTGAAATTATGTTTTATTAAAGAAATGTTCTAAGAATCCTTTTGGTTTCTGTGAACAATCGTATAGTTTTTCTAAGGAAGAACTAGTATTATGCTATGCAAGCCGTGAATGGAAAATATGAACTCTTCATAAAATGGAACAATTCATGAACAGTGAATAATTTGCCTAAAGTCCTTTTTATAACAAGGTTAATGGACCTTGTGCTTTTCTGAGAAAATATGATTTCTATTAATGGGAAAATTATTGGAGACTTTAGGAGATGGTGTTTTCTATAAGGAATTTGGTTCACTTGAGTTATGAATATTTCTTAGGAACATATGTATACTTGAAAGGCTTTCTTCTCATTTATTTATGAATCAAAATGATATTTTGTTCTAGGAATGCATAAATAGTCTTTTTTGCGGACAAGATTTTGGAAAAATGTGACTCATGGATTACATGAATCATAATTGGGATTCCTTGAATTTAATTCTCTTTTTGAATTAGAATTCAAGATTTTCTGGATAAGACTTCTTTTGAAATTAGGTATTCTTCAAAAGACGAAAGTACCCTTGGAAACTTATTTTATCCCACGAAAAGGACTTTTTATTCTTTTTCGCTATAGCTTTGGAAAACAATCTCTCAATATGAGATTTATTTTTTGGAAAATGGTATTTTAAGTACAGAAATTATTTTATTGGTATTTGTTTGGGAATAAGATAAAAAATTGGCCTTGTGAGCTAATTGGAATAATTAATTGGTCTTGTAAGCCAACGGATTCTATTTTTGAAAAAAGATATTTTGGCCCCAGAAAATATTTTAGTAGCTATTGTTAGAGATAGATGTTCTCAAATTACTCAGCCAAGGTCAAGGATCATCTTACTCCAAATAAAGCAACAGGACATTGGAATTAATCGGGTGCCACAACTAGCACTATAACAAACTACTAACTTGTTTGTCCTGGACAGGACACCCAATTTATGATGAACCATTGCCAACCTCATGGTGAGGGGAGTACGAAGTGGGGACTCGTACTACCGCAAGTAAAAATAATTGATATTCTTCGAGGTAGATTGTGATGACAACTCTACCTTTCCGACAATGCATGGTTGAGTGCTATAAGGTGAAGTCTATGGCATAATAAGATCGTGATGCTAAAGGCGAAACCTTGTGAGTTTTGCCCACAGGCTGACCTTCCATCGAGAAGGGTGACTGTCTTTCTAAAAATATGGGGCAGTAATGTTGTGTAAAACTTAGTTTTCCAAATATGACTAATACTCCAGTAGTGAGTTCTGAAACGATTTTCAATAAACAAATGCAATGATTTCTCATAATAGTTTTATGAAGAGATATATAACTAATAAAATGTTATCTGTCCTTTTTTAAATCACTAGCACAAATAAGACTCACTGAGTGATTTTCACTCACACGTGTATTATTCTCTTTGAAATATTTTAGGGATCAAATGCATAGTTAAAGCACGGTGGATTCTCAGAAGCTCATGCTATACCTTGGATCTATTATACCCTTGAGTGTATGTATCATATGTCAGACTCTATGTGTCATCTTGTGTCAGCAAGGATATTTTGGAAAAAATTTTGCTGCCTATTAGATGAAGTTCATTATAAAGACTCCTTGTCTGAGCGATCAAACAGGGTGATATCCCAAAAAGTATTGTCGACTACGCTATGGAAATATGGGGTGCTACAAAGGAAGGCTCAAAAGTCATCATTTCAACTTTTCACGATAAGGTCGGTGCCACCTCTAGTACCTCAACCGGCGCTGGTTTCTTACTATATAGCGTCCCCTATTTTTTTTGCGATTTTCAATTCCCTGTTGTAGATCTCATCAACTAACTTTGCTAGTTGTATTCTTTTAGATCTCATTCCTTTGGATGATTATTCGTACCCCTTAATCAATGCATTTACAATGTTAACAAAGGAATTTGTTGATGCTTCAAGCGACATCTATGTCAAAACATCAACGTATGCTGGCAATTATGCCAATCTACCATTATTGTAGCCCTTATGATTTTGTGCCCAAAGCCATGTACTTTTTCGAGAATGATTATCCATGATGATGTCAACCTTGCACTTAAAGAAAAACAAAGATCAATTCGAAATGAAAAAAAATAGTTAAAATTTAAGTAAATAAAAAATAAAAGCATATACTAATAAAAGATACAAATATTCACAAAGTACCTAAAAACAAAAGTTAGTGATTTTTACAAATACAACAAGGGCTAAATCAACAAGACTTGAATGTTTTCAATAGTGCCCATCCCAGGTAATGGCAAAAAAATCTTGTTGTGTGGTTTTTAGTGTAAAAAATGTTATCAACAAAGTCCAAAATCAGTCAAGTTATAAATAAAATACTAACCACTAAAACCACACTTACGGGCAAGTATATCCATCATATAGTATAGGAAAATAACAAGTATCGAATCCATAGGAACTTAGGCTCCCATCTTACTTTACCCAGATCTTTATTGTTTAGCCAATAAGATAAAGAAATAAAAGCAAATAGAAAAATAAGTAACTACTAGAGAAAATCAAGTTCACACAACAAAAGTAATAAGGATAATTAAGGAGTGAAAATAACGAGAAATGACATGTAAATAGATAGAAATCCTTGAAAACATAACAATGATTAATCAACAATGATCACAATTAAGGAATAAAAAATAGACTCCATTTCTATCCTAATCCATTAAATCAATATCTTCTAGCAAATTTAGCAAATTTCCCAATTAAACTAAAACAACCAAAAGATACATAAAACTCATTCCTCATAAATCTCTACACTCTTGGTGATATAAACATGAAATTAGTCAATGACCCTATACTCTAGAAGAAATCAACTAATCCTTGATTACTCAAATTTAATTCTTAACATTCTTTCCCAATCCAGTTAAAATAACAATTATATAGAAATAACAAAATTAAACTCAATTCAACTTCGTTTCCCAAGTCCATTAGAAAAGGAATTCAAATTCATCAATTCACAAATAAAAATAGGTAATCAAATTCCAAGAATAACAATCATGTGATTAAAGAACTAAAACCATATACAAAGTCATGAATCCAAAAGCATTCTCTAAGTACAATTAAAATAATTAAAACTCAAATCACCAATAAATTACAAAGAAGAGAAAAAGAAACCATTCTTTGACAAGACTTCTTTTTCTTCCTTAAAACTTCTTGATCAATCTCATTTCCTTCTCCAAGAGTCTCATTGATCCTCCTAAATCTTAGAATTTCTCTAGGAGTTTCCTATGTGTTTGCAAGTCCTAAAGGTGAAAACTATGTATTGAGTGTTAACCTCTTGTATTTATAGGAGTTTAGATTGCCAAAAAGTGTGAACAAGAGTCCTTTTTCATATCCAATTCAGTTTCCAAGGGACTTGTACTACAGCATCCAAATTCTGACATTAAAAGGAATCTCCATAGCTACTGAACAATCAAGAGTCGATGCCAGTTAACATCAATTGGGCTGGCGTCGATTCGTCTCTAGAAATCCAGTTTGCTCTGTTGTTCCTTTTTTTTTTTTTTGTTCTATTTTTCCAAAATTGTACCCGGCTGGCTCAGCAATGTTGATGGGGTGCCAAGTCAGCACTAGAATTTCACAATTTCGCTCCAAATCCTCTAATTATTGTACAAAATTAACAAAAGCATTTTCCACAAGAAAAATATCATATAGGAAGGGAAATGACTAGTTATTGTATCAAAAGTATCACAAAATGATCCCAAATAACTTGGAAAATATGGATACATTTATGTCCTATCAAGGAGCAGTTAGCAAAATTATTGGAGCAATGATTTATTTGACCTAGTACAGCACTGTAGAAAACATTAGTCTTTTTTGTTAAAACGAAAGAGGGTACCTTAAAGTTGTGAATATACTATAGAAGGCTAAAGATCTTAACCAAGAGTAAATACTCTCTTTCTCTTATTGATAAGTTATTTAACCAGTCATAGGATCTTGTAGCTGTTCCAAGTACGACTTGAGACAAGGGTATTCTTACGTTGGAATACAAGAAAAGGATATTTCTAAGATAGCATTCAATACAAGGTATGGCTACTATGAGTTTGTAATGCCTCTACTATCCTTGTAGTCATAATGCATAGAATTTTTCATCTTTACTTAAATAAGTTTGTGGTTATCTTTGTTAATAACATCTTAATATAATCTATGATTCCCAAAGAATATATTAAACATTTGAGAATAGCTTTGGAAAACGTTTAATGAATACAAACTATTAGCTAAATTTAACAAGTGTGAATTTTAGCTAGACACAGTGTCATTTTTGGAGAATATAATCACCAAGGATGGAATCATGATGGTCTCACTTAAAGTTAATGTGATCACTACTTGAAAGCAACCTGAAACCACGGCGGAATTGATGGATAATATCGGGGTTTCATTTAGAGATTTTCAACTCTCAAGTTGCTACTAATTCAACTGCTCCAAAAGAATGCACCATTCTTGTTTAATGAGATGTAGGGAGAAAAGCATTCAAGAACTTAAAAGAATGCTAGTAACAGTGCCTATTTTGATCCTTCCAAAAGAGAGAAAGCGTAATGCATTATAGCCACTCATCAAAGAAGGATTGCAATGCAAAAAAAACATAACTGCAGCCTATGCTTGATAAAAACTTAAGCCTCACAAGGTGAACAATTTTACCCACGATGTAAATTTGCTGCCATATTGATTGCCTACAAGAATTAGTCACACTACCTACATAGTATAGATTACCTAATGTTCACCGTCTATAAGAATTTGAGGTGTATATTTTCTTAAAAGGACTTGAATATGAAATGTTAGCCTAAAGGGTTTCTCCTATGTTTTGATAAATGATAGACATTGATGTGGATTAACATGTGTAATTTGTATGTGTTAGGCTTTGTGAATTTGTTGGAATGTATGCCCCCTTAGACTAGGTTTCGGATCTAATCTTAGTTTATATTAATAAAAGATTTATTCTCAAAATTTTGTTTGTGAATTTACATTATTTTTGTATACAATTTCACTGGAAAAGAACCATTTTATTTAAGTAAGTGGTCCATGAAAATAGTGGTCTTTCACAGTAAGGCATAGATTATGGGTTGCTCAACATATAAACGTTTTTTCTTAACCAATTAGCGAGAATGGGAACCTTATCATGTCTAGGTTATTATGTTATGAATTCCAAACGGAGAATGGCTCACCTTTAGCTAGTGAGTTGTCCTCTCACTTCATAATATAAGCGTATTTTTAATGTGTAAAACTGGACCTGCAGCAGTAGTTTCTAAAAGTACTATATAGTAAAAACATAGACTACTATTGTTACAATGTGGCCTTATACTCTATGGCTTGAGTATGAGTTAGCGGTCTCACAAGTTGAAAGCCTATGCTTTGATATACTATAGTTGTAGTTCTATTGTAGGACTAATACACTTGTATATTGGGTATATGTGACTAGTTAGTTAAGACAGAATTGTACGAGATAGCTTCTATGCTATATCGCTCATTGTGACTATTTTAATGATCTAAATATCTAGGGCTTAGGGGGAATATAACTTGAATGTTTACATTAGGGTAGCTCTCTTAGAAAGCGAAAACATTCTAGGAAGTCATAAATCATTGGATTAGAGGTCTAAGGATGGTAGATGTCATTTAGAGAGGTGTTAGTACACTTATTCTTTTCTAAATGTACGTCAATGCATAGAGGAGTATTTTGGTCATTGCAGCTGTAGTTCGAAGACATTGCTAACATAACATTGTCCTTGGGGTCAATATTTTTTTATGGTGATATTAGGAAATATCTAAAATGCAAAATATGGCTATTTATATAGTAAGGGTATTTTTGGTCATTTTAGAAGCCAAGACGATATGTTTTTTGGTCCTTGGAATACCATATAGGGTATTTTGGTCATTTTAGAAGGCAAGACGATGTGTCTTTTGGTCCTTAGAGTAGCCTATAAGTCCTAATAGATGTGTGTGGATGAGTTGGTCTTGTTTAAAATGGGTTTTTTGTTTATTCAGAATGGCATGGATTATTTACTGGGCTAGAATAAAATAAAAATCCAAAGAGAGAATCAATTATTTAATTTTGTGGGTTAATTAATTATTTAGGGCATAAGCCCAAACTGAATAATTAGAATTAACTTGGGTGTAAATAATAACATAGACAACAGTTTTGGATAGGCTTATTTGGGTTGAATAGTTAATTATTTATTGGGCTTTTAATTTATTATAGTCTAAATAATTAATTTGGCCTAATAGTTGGGTCTAGCTTAAGCATGTGTAGGCTAATAGGCTAACTGGTTTTGTGTCTCCGTGTTTTTTGTTGCTAGGTTGGTCAAGAGTCCTAGCTTAGTTTTAAAAAAAAGAGAAGATAAGATAACATGATCAGAGGGATTTGATGATCACTAAGTTAGTTCACAAAACACAGAACTCTGTAGCAAAAAACAAAAAAAACCTCTCTTTTGTGCCTCTTTGTCCGTTCCGTTCCAAGAGAACGATAGAACAGAAGAAGAAAAATTTCTTGTGATTACTACTTGTGTAGTAGCTGGTCATAAAACGAACAAATGCTAATTTTAACCTACACAATATTCACCGGACGTTTAGGCAACGGTGATATTCCAAAAGCCCAAAAGATTTATGTATGTTCATGCCTAGAAGAAGCCATCGGCTTGCCGGGAGGGAACCTAAATCATCTTTGAGGGAACAGAACATAATTGTTCCGCCAGTTCTGTCATCGACAGTATCTTCTTCAGTTCCTAAACGAATTTTGAAACACGGAGGTATTAACTATTCTTCCGATATACCTTGTTTCTATGTTTTTCATGCCTTTGTGCATGTCCATTTTGTTGTTTATGCCTACAATTGGTATCAGAGATAAGTTTCATGGAAAACATAGGAAGCATGCTTAGGTTAATTAAAAATGGCCAGATGATTATTTGATATCATGCTTGTGATCCTTAATTTTTTACTGGTATGGGATAGTTCAATATGAGCCTTGTAGTTGAGGTTTAGGATCCTCTGTAATAGTTGCTGATCATGTAAGCCTAAATTTAAAAGGCATAGGTGAATGTTCATTTTTGTTTTAATTCAATTTGATTGAATTTGGTGACAAAAATCGTGACTGTAATCGTGTCTGTAATACTATAGGAAAGACAAAGAAGATGAACAGAGCCTAGAAGCCGAGCTACAAGCCACCCACGTGTCAAGCTGCTAGGTTCATAGGTGGTGAGCTAGGGGAGCTGACCCAAGCCAATGCAAGCCTACCGAGGTAAGGCCCAGCCTCCCACGGTTGCGCCTAAGCCTCAATAGGCATAGACCAAGCCTTTCGAGGCTTGGTTAGCAAATCGGGCAGTAGGTCGTGGGTCGCGCAGGCATGTGTTGTCGGTGGTTCAAGAGCAATGTTCTAGTGCAGTTGGGCTTATGAAGACCAACGGGGTTTTATTTTAATTTTTCCTTGTAATTTTCGTGCAAATTCTTTTTCGTTTTGGGTCCTATACCAGGCGAAGTTTTTTTTTTTTTTTTGCAATACTTAATATTCTTAGAATATTTTGCATGAAAAATAGATATAAGGGATTTAGGATTAAACAAATACTATTAATTAAATAAATTAATGTTTTTAATTCTTTTATTTGGGCATTTTGGAAAAAAACAATAGAAACTCATGAAAACGTTTACAATTTTTAAGCATGCTATTATTTTTTTAGTATCTATGTGCATATTTTCTCAAAGACCAAAGTCTTTGGAAATTTTTGACAAGAAAAACATTTTTCTTCAATTAAATGGTTAATTTTAACATAAACAAAAATTAATCATTGGTTATTTTCTTAAAGGATTTTATCTTTGACATAGAAAATATTTTGGATTTAGAAAATTTTGTAAGTTAAAATGAAAAATGGTTTTAATTTGGTTTTTTACAAGAAAAGTTGTTTTTGTTAAATAAAACTTGAGACCAAAGTCTCTAGAAAGTTCTAATAGAAAATTTTGAAATCATTAAGTTTTTAACTTAAATAAAATTAACCGTGTCTAATGTGCTTCAGTCCAAACATGAGCACATGGCCAGTACTGATAATGGTAGCACATTATTAGCCACGAAATTCACTAATAAGAGCCCGCCTGCAAGGCTATAGGATCTTTGAACAATCATCAATAGCGAGATGGCTGAGGGAGCATATGCTCAAAATGATTACTGCTTTTGAGGAAACAGAAGTCTTGGGGGCTATGATTGACCTCGAGAGCCAAGTGGATATGATTGTTGAATCTCTGCCAAGCTCTTTTACGTAGTTGAAGTTGAATTACAACGTGAACAAGTTAAACATAAGTTGAACTGAGTTAATGAAAGAGCTCCAAGTGGCGGAGAAGTCCATGAAGCTAGAATCAAAGGCTATGATTGCTTCTTCTTCAAGAACTAGGCCCAAGCCCTGAAAGTTCAAGAAGAAGAAGAGTAATGTAGCAGCTCAGCTCAAGTCCCAGCACAAAGACAAACCTAAGAGCAAATGCTTCAAGTGTGGGAAGAAGGGACACTAGAAAAAGAAGTGTCCAGATCTTCAAGCCAAGAAGAGCCCCACAGGTATTGTTTATTTTCTAGAGTCAATTACAATGGTAAGATCAACTACTACTTGGATTGTTGATTCATGAGCTACTGATCATATCTGCAACTCCTTGCAGGGTTTGGAAAGATAAGAAGACTGCAGAAGGGCGAGCATGGATTACGCATAGGAAATGGAGCACAAGTATGGGCCCTAGGAGTGGGAGAGCTGGAACTTATTTTTTATTTTAATAGAATAGCTATTTTGAAAGATATTTTATATGTACTTAGTTTTAGACATAATTTGGTTTTAGTTGCAAAAGTAGTAAATCAAGGATATTTTGTTTCTTTCCATTCTGGTATTACTATTAGTAGAAATAATGAAATTTTATGTACTGGGTATATGTATCTAAACCTATTCTTCATTAATCCTATTAACAATCAATTAAACAACGCTCAATCTAAACCTTTAAATATGAAGAGAAAGACCAATATTAATGACAAATATCTTTGGCATCTAAGGTTAAGACTCAACCATGATTCAGAGGTTAATCCATGATGGGCCTTTGGGCTCATTGAAATTGGAAAGTTAGCCTCAATATGAATCCTGTCGTATGAGAAAAATAACTAAAATGTCATTTAATCAAAAGGCAAATAGAGCAAAGAATATATTGAGTCTTGTTCACACTTTTGTGTGTGGTCTTTTGTCAACACTAGCTAAAGGGCAGTTTGAATACTTCATCACCTTCACAAATGATTGTACTAGGTACTGTTATGTTTACCTGATGAGGCATAAGTCTGACTCTTTTGGCTAGTTTAAAGAGTTTAAGACCGAAGTAGAGCATCGCACAGGTAAACTGATCAACTTCTTACGATTAGATTGTGGTGGAGAATACCTCCTTAGTGAATTCAATGACTAAATGATATATCGAGGGATAATATCCCGACTCTCTACACTAGGGACATCGTAGTAGAACGGAATAGCTAAGAGAAAGAACAGGACATTAATGGAAATGGTCTGAAACATGATGTCTCATGCTACTCTTCTAGTTTTTTTTTTTTTTTTTTTTTTGCGATATACCTTAGAAAGAGTGACATATACTCTAAACTTGGTGCCTTCTACATCAGTACCTAGGACCCCCTATAAGATGTAGACCGGGCGCAAGCTAAGTCTGAACCATCCCAAGATATGGGGCTATCCAACATATGTATTTTTCAAGAGAGATAAGTTCGAACTAAGATCTGAATTATGCTATTTTGTTGGGTATCTAAAAGAAACAAAGGGTGGTTACTTGTATCATCTTAAGGAGCAAAAAGTACTGGTAAGTACTATTGCTAGATACTTGGAGGATGATCAAAGCGCATCTACTGAATGTTTAATAAGGTTGGAACATGAAAAGAAGTTATCTTCTAAATCAACTTCTTCTAACTCGATTATGGAATAAAAAGAGGAACAATCTCAGGAACCTATACAAACGGAGCTTTGTCGTAGTGGACCATATCTAAGGTTTTGGATAGGTGGACTAGAGAGGTCTTTGACCTAGTCTCTATTAGTTTTATGCCCTAGAAGCAATCACTTATACGTTGTATATGACACATTTTATTTTAATAAAATGCGTTATTTATCTTACAGTTTCTTTTGTTTACTTTTATGTAATATAACTGTTAGATAAAGTCTCTAGTACAATACTGTGTTAAGAAAATCATGATAGAGATCATGATATGAGATTCCTACTACACTATCTAGTGTTAGTACTTAAATAGTCCCTAGTCGTAGTATTAATGAGACAGGACATCATTAATGCGTTAAGACTAGCATGTGTTAGACTTCTTGATTTGATCAGGTGGTGTTTCTCAAATCCGTGAGTATTGAGATACTCAAAGTTAACACGTGGGTGCTTGTTAATAGAACAAGTACATTGGATGACCTAGCTATGAGATAATCACATGGATAACTATTTAGTGCTAGTGATATAATCTTACTATAGCAAACGCGCAAGTACCCTTAAACTTGAGATCTCCAAGGTACTTTGCTTGCTGAGCATTGTGTTATGATTCCAATCTCTAGGGCCAGATCGAGGGCCGCCTATGGGATGGATATTGGGTACATTGTGAAGTAAATGAAAGTAGTTGAGAGGGTTAATAAAGGATTCACCATTCCTAATAGTAGGGGCGAATATCTCACGGCCACTTGTAGGAATTACTACTCGAGAAGTCCTTGGCCAAGGCGAATGTGTATTGAAAACAGTTCCAATTGATACACATCTAGAGTAGTGGGTTTTTGGTACAAGTACTATTATATTCGGGCCAGAATTAATATATTCTGGATGGAGTTAGCACTAATTCTGTACTCCAGACTAAATGAGATATTGTACGGTGAAAGAAGTTAATTGCACTATAGTTTGTTATTAAAGGGTTCATGTCAAGCCACTTGACTTCCTGGACTCTTGGGTGGTCATGATATGTTGATATATACCGCTCATGATTACCGGAATATGGGTTTATTAATTGATAAATTAATAAACCAATCCTGATTAGAATTAGTATGATTAATTCTAATTAATTATGGATTATTAATCTCAAAGACGTTTAGATTAATTCATATTTTCTACCAATTGACTAGGAAACCTAATAGGTCACACACAATAGATGATTATATACTCAGAATGATATTTGATAACATAGTGGGGTTAATTGCGAGAATGAGAAGTTGTTGTGGCTAAATTATAATTAGTTATAATTTATGGGCCAAATTATAATTGTAAGAACTTGATGGTTCCAATTACAATTAGAGAATTCTAATTATCTTAGAATCCTTAGATAGAGTATTTTTAGCAGGGTTTTTCAAGATATATGGAGATATGCACGATGCCTAGTGTGGAGTGCAATTGATGCCAAAACAACAACTCCAAACCTTCTCTTCTCTCTCTCTCTCTCATTGTTCTTCAGGAAAAAGGAAATGAGAAACCCTAACCCTAGCTGCCTTGTGTGTTTCTACTAGCACAGAAACGTCTTGGTGCTTAAGAGTGATCCTCTGTGTGGATTTCTGTTAGAGATAATTATACACTGTGATATAGTGGCTGGACATTCTACTCTCGTGGTGTTTGATCAAGAGGATTGTTGGATCACGCCTCAAACAAGAAACGAAAAAAAAAAATTAACGACAAGGACTCACGAGAAAGGTGATCTTCTTCTCTTTATGTCTTGTTTTCCACACATATGCGGATCCTGGGATAGTATTTTGTTCTTATTATTTCCCCAGCGCTATATATAATATGCGCAAGATACTTAACAATCTCTAACCATCAGAAATAAAATCCCACTAAATACGAGGAGGCTATTGCTGATAGCAATGTAAACCTTTGGTTTGAAGCAATAAAAGGTGAGATTAAGTATATTTACTTCAATCAAGTATGAGATCTTGTAGTTTCACCTGAAGGGATAAAACCCATTGGGTGTAAGAACATAAATAAGAGGAAGATTCAAAAGCTAGGCTTGTGGTGAAAGGGAACACTCAGAAAGAGGGAATTGACTATGAGAAAGCATTTTCTCTTGTAGCCATACCTAAGTCCATATATATCCTCCTTGCCATCGCATGTTATTATGACTATGAGATATAGCATATGGATGTCAACACAGACGACATTTCTCAATGGATGTCAAGACGGACAGCATTTTAACGAAGACATCTATATGTCCCAACCAAAAAGGTTTTATTGTTGAGGGCTAAGAACGTATGGTTCATAAGCTTAAGAAGTCCATATACAGACTTTAGCAGGCCGCAAGAGCTTGGAATATTTATTTTGATGAGATTTTAAAGTCGTATGATTTCATTCAAAACGATGATGAACTATGTGTATACAGGAAAATGGTAGGAATAAATGTGCCTTTTTGTTATACTGTATGTGAATGATATTCTACTCATTGGGAATGATGTAGGAATATTATCATCTATTAAGGTTTGACTGTCTAGTCAATTCAGAATGAAGGACTCTGGAGAAGCCAGTTACATTCTCAAAATTATACTTCATAGAAATAGGAAACAGTGAATGTTAGGATTATCCCAAGCTACATACATTAACAAAATGCCGGCCAAGTTCACCATGGACTCATGCAAGGGAGTATTAATCCCTTGCAGACATAGGTTGTGTTTTTCTTCAAAGAACTATCTAAAGTCTTAAGAAGAAAAAGATAGAATGAGTAGGATTCCCTACGCTTCAGCTATGGGAAGTGTCATGTAGGCTAGATATCTGCTTTGTCATAGGCCTAGTTAGCAGATATCAGTCAAATCCTGAGGAGGTTCATTGATAGGCTATAAAGCATATTCTCAAGTACCTTAAGGGAACGAGAGATTATATGCTAGTTTACAGGGCTGGAGACTTAGTTGCAAAAAGATACATAAACTTAGACTTCCAGGTGGATAAGGATGAGAGAAAATCCACTAGTGGATATGTCTTCACCTTGTCTGAACGGTCTATTTCATGGACTAGAACTAAGCAATCTTGCATTGCCGACTCAACCATGGAAGCTAAGTATATGGTAGCTTCTAAGGCATCCAAGAAAATAGTCTAGCTCCAAAATTTCCATTCAGAACATAAAGTCGTGCCACAGATGGATAGGCCAATTATGATGTATTGTGACAATACTGGCATAGTCTCGCAATCTAAAGAACCTAGGAATCATAACAAGGGGGAGCACATTGATAGGAAGCACCACTTGATCTAAGATTTCATCCAGAGATAGGAAATCATGGTGGAATATATAGCCTCGGATAACAATCTAGCAGATCCCTTCACTAAGCCTTTGGTTGAGGGATTTTTTTGAAGATACTTGGACGCTATAGTGGTGGGCACCTATGGACTTTCTTAGACTTAGAGTGCAAGTGAGAGATTATTGGAATATATTCCCTCTTAGCTTAGTTTCTAATGTAATCTAGGTTTATATTAATAAAATATTTATTCTCAAAATTTTGTTTGTGAATTTACATTATTTTTTTGCATACATTCGTTGGAAATAACCCATCACGTATGGTTGTCTTTCACAGTAAAGTATGGATCATAGGTTACTTAACCCATAGACGTTTGTTATCAACCGATTGGTATGAATAGGAACCTCATCATATCTAGGTTATTATGTTAGGAATTCCGAACGGGGAATGACTTACGTTTAGCCAGTGAGCAGTCCTCTCACTTTGTAACATAAGAGTATTTCGAATAAAAAGAACTAGACCTGTAGTAGTGTCTTCTGAAAGTGCTATTCAGTAGAAACTTAGACTACTACTACAATAGCAGGGACTTATACTCTACGACTTGAGTATAAGTTGGTAGTCTGAGAAACTGGAAGAGTATTCTTTGATGTACTATAGTTAAGATTCAATAATATGACCAATATACTTGTATGTTGGGTATATGTGACTAGTTAGTTAAGACAGACTTATACGAGAGAGTTTCTATGCAATATCACCCCTTGTGACTATTTAAATAATCTAAATATCAATGGCCCTAGGGAATATTACTTGGATGTTTGCTTTAGGGTAGTTCCCTTAGAAAGTGAAAACATTACAGGAAGTAATAGATCATTGAACTGGAGGTCTAAAAATGATTGATGTCATTTAGAGAGGTGTTAGTTGATGTGTATTTTTTAGTATAGAAAATATTATCAACATAGTCCACAATCAATCAAGCTTTAATTAAAATGCTAATAACTAAAACCACATATACTTGCAAGTATATCCGTCATATAGTATAAGGAATAGCAAGTATCAAATCCCCAAGAACTTAGGCTCCTACCTTACTTTACCCAAATCTTCATTGTTTATCCAATAAATAAAATAGTAACCTAATATAGTAGAGAAAATGCCAAGTAACATAAGAAAAGTCACAAGGATAATCAAATAGTGAGAACAAGGAGAAAAGACATATAAATATATAGAAATCCTTGAATACAGAATAATGATTAACTAGGTATTCTCTCATTTAATTTTTAGCTTGACATCATGAAGAAATTAATTAGACTCACTTTGTTTATAATCCATGGAATCATTATCTTATAGATAAATCAGTGAATATATTCTATCTAAACCAATTTAGCCAAAAGATGCATTAAAATCAATCCTTACATAAATCCCTATAATCTAGGTGATTCAAAGCATGAAATTAACCAATGAATCTCTATTCTAGCAATCATCAACCAATCTTTGATTACCCAACTTCTTGATAATTAACACCCTTTTTCAAACAAGGTAAGAGATAATAAATGTGAAATTAATTAAATTGAAGCCACAATCAACCTCTCTTTCAAGCAAGTTAACAAGAAGAATCAATCAATCAATCAATTCCTTAATTAAAATAAGTATCAATCAATCAATTCTTTAATTAAAACAAGTAATCAAATACCAAGAATAATAATCAATTGATCAAAAAACTAAAATCAATACAAAATCATGAATCTAAAAGAATAACCTATAAAGACATTTAAAACATTAATCTCAATTTGTAATGTCAATTTGTCATTAAATTATAAAGAAGAGAAAAAGAAACCATACATAGACAAGTAAGATTTTGATACGAAAATTTTGAGTGTATAAAAATTATCAAATTTAAATCCATCCCTTAGTTAAGTTTTAATTAAAACATTAATATCAAAATACACAAATAAACTAGTATACACATCACCAGCATAGCATAGGGAATTAACAAGTATTGATTCTCAAAGAAACAAGTACGCACTAATTACTTTTCATTCATTGTTTAATCAACACAAATGAAGTGAGAAAATAATAGAAAGAAAAATAAAGCAATATATATACAATTCACGAATGTGAAAATCTGCAATTTAGACAAAAGCTTTTGAAAACATGAAAATGAATCACTTAGCCAATATTACAATCAATTATCATCTTAGTTTCATGAAGGATTCAATATAGACCCATTTCATTTGCAATCTATGGAGTCACTATCTTTTAGCTAAATTAGTGAACATATTATATCTCGACTAACTTACCCAAAAGATGCATTAAAATCAATTCTCATACAAACCCCTATATTCAAGGTGATTTAAAATATGAAATTAGTCAATGAATCCATATTCTAGCAATCATCAACTAACCTTTGATTACATAAGCTCTAGACAATTAACCCATTTTTCAAACAAGTTAAGAGATAATAAATATAAAATTCATTAATTGAAGTCATTACCAATCTCTTTTTTAGGCAAGTTAACAATAAAAATCAATTAACCAACTCCATAAGTAAAACAAGTAATCAAATACCAAGAACAATAATCAATTGATCAAAAGGCTTAATTAACTCAATAAATCATTAATCTAAAAAATAATGTCAAATTACAATGGAAACATTAAACACATAACTGTTTAAGAAGAAGAATATAAAAATAAAAGAAAGTACTCATAGAGGCTTCATAGATAAGCCTCTCTATTCTTTAATGAAGACTCTTTTGAACAACCATTCTTGATTTTGTGAATTCCTCCTCCAATGAATGATCGGGATTTTAACTCTTGGATTCACCTCTCATCTTTGTGTTTTCTTGTGCTTTTATAGACCTTTCGGATGCTAAATTCATGGCTTAGGAAGTCTCGGCTTAGTAGGATTCGCTAAACACCAAAATCATTGGAAAATTTCTAAATTCGTACACAAAATATTCGCCTTTCAAAGCGTACCTGGCACTGGACACCTTCGACACACCTGGCACTAGGTGTGCTCTATTCTTCCTCCATTTTTTTTCTCTATTTTTGCTCTATTTTCAGTGCTTAAACTGAATGGACTCGGCCCTAGTCCACTTGTCAGATCTAGTGCCAGGTCTATCCTACTTTTTTCTGAAAGTTAGCTCGGTTTCCTCTGCTTGACTAGAATGGACCCAATGTCTGGTCCCTTGGTTGGGTCTGGCGCTAGCTGCATTCTAGACTTGTTCACTTTCTATTCGATTTGAACTCAAATTTGCATAAATTTGCCAAAAATGCTTGTTCAAAGAAAAATATTAAATAGGAAAGAATATGCCTAGTTATTACAACAAATATATCTCAAATAACTAGGAAAATAATGGTGATTTTAGCCCCTATCAACTTTCTCCTTTTTCCTTGAAACCTTCTTGAGCAACCTCCTCATCTTCTCCCAGAATTCTCCTTCGAACCTCATAAATCTTGGTGTTTCTCTATGAGTTTTCTAGAAATATTACATTGACGAATTGAAAACTACTTTATATAGTGTTATTCTATTGTATTTTTAGGAGTTCTAATTGCCAAAAAGTGCCTATAAGAGTCTTTTTCCATGGTTGAAAGAGTTCCCAAACGAATCCAACTGAAATTACCAAAATCTCTTTGGAAAAGGAAACCCGTTGCCTTAGGTCAGTGCACGGCCGGCACCAGCACCGTTTTCCCAGTGAAAGGCCGGCGCTGTTGTGCTCTGTGCAACGGATGATTTTGCTTCGTTTTAGTCCAATTTTGCATAAAGTCCTCAAAATACCTTTCCAAAGGTAAAATATCAAATACTGAGGAATATAACTAGTTATAACATCAAAAGTATCACAATATATCCTCCAATAAATAGAAAAATATAGGTGAATTTAGCCCTATCAAATTCTCCCACAGTTAAGTTTTGCTTGTCCTCAAGCAAACAAGATTTAGACACTAAGCATTTAGAACAAGACAAAACAATTGAGAAAATTTTTCCTTAGCAAATTCATCCATAATGAAGGCATAACCTTTTTCCAACCTTAAAACAAATTCATCATTCATTTAACACTTTCGAAATCTTGTAAACTCATATATTAAATCAAACTATCCCAAGGCCATCAAAGTTAAGTTAAATTAGCTTATATGTAGTACAAGAAAATGGTCATATTCCTCAAGCAAAAACATAGATAACGTAAATCATACAAGTCATGCTAAAGTTGACACAATCATATTAGTGAAATAGAAAACACTCCACTCTTCTTCTTCTTCTTCTTTTTTTTTTTTTCTATGACTTAGGGAATTGATAATCTCAAGTGAATGGATTTCTCTTCACACAACGTATTGGCCCCGTTATCGTCATTATTATATTTCTTTTTCTTCATTTTTTTCAACATATTATTTCTTCTCACTTTCTTACCTTTTTACCTTCGGGATAGCCTCAACAGAGTGCACCGAATTCACTTGCTACTTCTCCCCATATTAACAATTGGAGTATTTTTTTTTTTCAATTCACATAACAGTAATGTTGTTTCCACTCATTGTTTTTTCAACTCAAATAAAATTTTTTCATAATTCTCCATAATCTTTCCTCTCAAAGATCTATTATCAACTCACATTTTTCATTATAACTGAAAGCTAAGCAAAATTTAGACTCATAATACAAGAGTTAGCCAATAAACTTTGTCCACATTCATCATATATTCCATATTCAAACTAGATGAGTCAAATAACATTCAAACACCAATGCATAAATAAGATTAATCTAAATTCTCAAGTCTTGACAATATCCTATCCAATAAACTAATTTCATACAAGACCCACCTAATGAATGACATAGCTCGTATCTAAGTAAGAGAAAAGAATTACACCCTTGCTTCATAATGAAATCCACTGAAATATGAAAATTTCTCACAAAAATTGAAAAATTTTCACAAAAATGATATGGAAAAATATCTCTTCAACCTCATTCTCCCCCTACACCTAAACTTGTCATTGTCCTCAATGGCCAAAGAAATAACAATAAAAGCATAGCCAAGAAGACCAAAATAAATAAAGATGAAGAATGAATAGAAAAAAGTAAGTACTTCCAATATGAATTAGCTCCAAAAGTTTCAAACTTTAAAATCTTCAAATTTTCAAAACTTTCAAGGAACTTGCAAGAAAGTTGTTTTTCAATCAATTTTTTTTTTTTTTCAAATCAAAATTTTCTAAAGTAGCTCAATACTTTCCAAAGTAGGTCACCACCAAGAAAACACCAAGACAAGTGATAAAAACTTGGACAAAAAATATCACCAAACCACTCCCCCATGCATAAATTGGACAATTTCCTCATTGTAAAAAAATTAATACAAGAAAGAATCTCCAAAGGGACCAAAAATGATAAAGGGGTGTAGAGTATAAGCAATACTTCCCAAGTGCCATAATGCTCCAATTGACATCCAAACTTGAGATAGAGAGAAGGGCTTGTCTAAGAAGACTATATTCCTACCTATAAAACAAAACACAAATAAAAGCACAAGAAAAATAATAATAAAGTAAAAGCATACCGAAATAAAAGAAAACAACCTTAAAAAAAATCCTAACAAAGCAAATAACGACACGACTCACTCCCCCACACCTCACTCTCCCACACTTAAGATGGAAAATATTTTCCTTATTTGGTGAGCTTAAAGACACTTATTCCACGAAAGAAAACCCAACCTAAGACAAATAGACAAACTCTTTCCACTCATCATGCTTTCTCATCATCCTTTTGTAAAAGACATTAATACTCATTGAAAAAGGTAAGGATGATGAAAGTAGAAACAAGAGAGGTTTTTGAAATATAGAAGGTTCATGAAAATAATTTTTCTCAATAAAACAAAACACATTAACCTTATTCTCTAACATTCCTTTAGGCACACAAATATTTTTTTCAACAAAGTTCAGTGTATAACCATTACGAATCAAAACTTCCTAGAATAGGCAATGGTCTAGAAAAAGTACCACAGATAAGATAGCCACTGATTCACACTACCTACGGGCAACTACTACTAAAAACCTACAACGTAGGTTAGTCGATCCTAGCAAATACTCTAGGCTTCTAATTTTATTCTTCCATTAGTTTTAGATACTTGTGGAAATCCATCTTATAGGGGGTTATGCTCAGAATTACATGAGGAAATTCACTATCTCTAATGAGAGTTGTGATGGAAGCCATGGGTCGTTGGAACCCCTTTCCCACTTAATCTTTTACTAAAATTAGAGTTTTAGGCCCAAAAATATTTTTTATAATCTTAGGGTTTCATTAACTTTAGTAAAATTCTAAATTTCAATATTATTCTCTATGTCAAGGATTAAATCATTTGAGAGAATAAACTATGAATTTATTTTACTATTCTTAATTAATAACCAAGTAAAACTTTAAATAAATAACATTAAGTTCAACATTATTCTCTGTGTCAATGATTATATCCTTCACGAGAATAAACCATGAACTCTTTTATTTTTAAAGTTTTTTGGACTAAAATGTTCTATCAAAAACTGTCCTATCTAGTGAGACTTTGGTCTTACAAGTACTTGCACATTTGATCACGAAAATGAAATAAGCATGATAACAAAAGTAAAATTCTTCATGCTCAAACTATTCATTTATTCCTAAGTGACTAAACAATGGACTAAACATCAAGAATTAAAAATTAATGATCTTGTTTAATCCTAAGGTGGTTCCATCCTTCACTCTTCATTTTCATGCAAATTATTTGTAACACCCTACCTTTTTACTTTCGGTTGGCTACTATTTGTAATGGGATGAGAATTTATATAAATGGCTAGAACAAAAGTTGATCAAAGTGTTGAGACAAATGCTTTGGTGAAATAAAATTTTGTCGGGACCTGGATGTAATTATTGGATTTGTTCTACCGATACCCTAAATTTTTTGAAAGCTATTATTATTAACAAAATAATAATTTAAGGGTACTCTGAAAAGAGAAATTGATCATTGTAAAGAATCGCACATTTTGGTGCGAATTATGCTACCTGGGGTATCGGGGGCATTTTCGTCATTTTGATCGCGCCCGCAACTTTGTCTGCAAAATTGATCAAATAGAAAAGGAATTTAAAATTTTAAATGCTACCAATGGATTTAGTGGAATATTTGGAGATGGATAGTAAAATAAAATATTTTTTCGTTACGGACCCGATTTTGGCCATTTTTGAAGAACATAGAAAATCGCGATTAAAAAAAATGGGCGTGTGGCATTGTGTGAATGGTGGATTAAAACAAGTGTTAAAATATCATTGGAGGAGTGAAATATTTGTGGGATTATTAAATTGCAAAGGCTTATTGGATAATCTTAAGAATTATCCATTTTAATTAAATTCTCCAATAAGAAAAATTAGCCTAAATGGATAGCCCACAATGCAATTATTGTGGGTTGACTCTTGGACTCAAGAATGGTGGTGAAGAGCTGAAGAAAACCGGCCAAAATCTTAAATGGAGAAGGAAGGAAGAAATAAGAAGAAAAGGAAAGTAAAAATCAAGAAAAATTGCAAAAAGAGAGAGAAAATAGAGTTCTTGGAGGAGTTGAAGTTTCTTGGAGTGAATTCAAGCTATAACACCTTATATACAAGGTAAAGTCCTATACATCAAGAATTAAAGTTGTAGATTTCATTACGGTGATCATTTTGATATGAGTTTTAACATGAAAATGTGAGATTTGTGGTGATTGAAGTGATTTTTATGTACTATGTGACACTTTGTGTGTGCAAGTGTGTGTACCGGTTGGGTAAAGGATTCATAAGCTGTTTTTTGTATGGTAAATAAGGGTATTTGATTGGTGATCCAAAGGGTTGTTCATGATTGAGAAGAAAGATGGTAGGGTTTGGAAAAAAAATGGGTTAAACATTAAAGAAAATGGATTATGATTGTTTCTGAATATTGATGTCAACTATATGTTACTTGCATAAGAACTTAATGGTTTTCTTGGTCCTGAAAATCTGAAGAACTGAAGATGTTTGGAAGGCAACGAAGTAGATTAAGGGTAAGATGGGCATTGAGAATCAAGAAGTACATGTAAGTGAAGTTGTTTTGTGGAAATGGACTAAAAATCAGAAAACTACTGGGGCTGTTTTTGCCAAGTAGCGTGTTACTGGAGTCAGGACTCTGAAAAAAAGCCTATACATAATTAAATTTAAGAGTCTTATGGTCATTTTGGTATATCATAGAGCCAAATCGGAGTTGTGGATTGAAAGTTATGTCCAAAACGAAATCATGTGTCAAAACAGCAAAATTCCAGTATTTTGCTTAGAACATGGACGAATTTGGGAATGATTAATTATGTGATTTTGGACAAAATAATTGGGGAAACATGAAGTGAATCCCTTGTTTATGAAGGAAGAAAGGATTTTGAAAAAGAAAAATGAAAGAATTGATCAAACGACGAAAAAATGATGCGAACGAAAGTTAGATGTTTTCCTTGACCGTCGGCTAACCGTCGGCCCCGTCGGCCAAACGACGGTTGGACATCGGTTAACCGTCGGGCACGTCGGCCGGACGTCGGCTATTTTTCGGCCAAACACGAATTCATCTGAAAATGATGTTCGGTGTAGGTTTAGTGACAAACGGCCAACGGAATATTGGAAACGGTAGAAACCAAGGTTAAACGGCCGTGAACGGAAAGGATTGCTTAGGACACGAGGTGAGTCCCTTGGATTTCTAAAACTCTTTCTAAAGCTAGTGTGCTTTGTTTTCCATGAAATGCTATGTTATATACCGTTTTTGAAATCCTTGATTATGTTTAAGGTTTATCTAAGCAAGAATTATTTTTATGCCGTTTTGGGCTCGATTGAACATCACAATTGGCTTGGAAACCTTACTGGATGATTAAAGTATGAATTTTGTGAATTTAGTCTTTTTTGGATTAAATATTTGGGATTTTCAGAGAATGACAAAATTTGGAATCAAGTATTCATAAATTGACTGGAATGCCCTTATTGGAACATTTTATGGAAATATATTTAGAACCTTTGAATTTAATCCTCTTTTGGGATTACAATTCTGGATTTTTTGAAATGAATTCCTTTTGGTATCGGGTATTTGGAAAATGATCCAAATGTCCTTATTGGAATGTTTTATGAAAACCTTTGGAACTCGGGTATTCAGTAGATGACCAAAATATCCTTATTGGAACTCTTGTGAATATTTTTCAAATCGAGTAAGGGTAAAATGACCCGAATGCCCTCGAAAAGTCTTTTGAAAATTGGGTATGGGTAAAATGACCTGGATACCGTTGGAAATAACTTTTGTGATCAAACAC
Source organism: Voacanga thouarsii (assembly GCA_026120185.1). NCBI lineage: Eukaryota > Viridiplantae > Streptophyta > Magnoliopsida > Gentianales > Apocynaceae > Voacanga > Voacanga thouarsii. The sequence continues at coordinate 263,567 of JANUWF010000528.1, read as the reverse complement.
GGGAAAAATGACCCAGATACTCTTGGAAACATGTTTTGATATGTGAATAGAACTCTCTACCCTGTTTTAACATAATTTTGAACAAATGATCTCTCGTGATGAGATTGACTTTTGGAAAATGACCTTCTGATCCCTTGAATTATTTTATTGGCCTGATGTGCCATGGAATGAATTGTTTAGCTCTGTGGAGCCTACGTAAATGATGATTTGACCTGCGAGTCAGTGAGATTAAATTATGGAAAATGTTGTTTTGCCCCAAAACTGTTTTGATTTGAAAATTCTGCGGGATCAGATAACCCTCTGGCATGATCAGTCAGACGGGGATGGTATTGTTGACGTTGAGTACTCAACAAGGATTTTGATCTTCATACTAGCTCATGTTAGAGATAGATGACCCCAAGTAACCTGATCCGTTATGGGGATTGTCTTACTCCAAACAGGGCAACAGGACATTGAGATGAGTCGTCCTGGCTAGCCATTTAGCACCTGAAAATTACCGCGACTATAGATGCTTCTTGGTTTTGAGTCATTCACTGGAATAAGGATGGGAATACTTGGGGTGTTTGACTCACTCACTGCCTCGATGGTGATTGAAGTCAAGATTGGGACCCCAAGCTTATGGTGGTAAGCGTGTGCTGAGACACACAGGATACAGGTATGCTGCGGTATACCTGGGTAGAAGTACGCTACGGTGTACTTATTTCGGTGACACACGGTTGAGTACTGGAGGCTGGGGTCTAGGTACGTACAAGGATATGTGGCGCCAAAGGCAAGGACTATGGGACTTGCGTGTGAATTGGACACAGGCCGATCGTCTGTCGGAGAAATGCTTGTGATTTCAAAACTGGGGCAATGATTTGAAAATTGAAATATAATTTTTCCAAAAATGATTGAGTTCTGAATAAATTCTTCGTTAAAGAGTTTTGGAATCATTTCTGATGAACAAATGATATGCTATTTCTCAAAGGGCTTTGTGTGTTCTACCTTTTTGATAAAGCATTAGCACACACGGGACTCACTGGGTGATTTTTCACTCACACGTGTCTTTTATCTTACCTTTTTGTAGGATTCGGAGTTGAGTGGACCTACAGATAGAGGACGATACCACAGTGACAGCAGAATAGGTTTGGACGTTCCTCTTTTGGATAATGTATCTTTATTACTGATGTTGAATGGAAACTTTCATGTATGAAATTCTTTACTATATATGTGTACGTGACCATTAGAATGGGTTATCGTATGGATCTGGACCTTACATACTCTGTTGGTTTTCGTTATAAAGACCTCTTGTCTGGGTAACTGGACGGGGCGACACCCGGTGTTGATATGTTTCCGTTGTTACCTTTAGTAGGGTGTTACATTATTCATCCATAGATATATAAAACTATTGTAAAAAATTAACCTCATACAATGGTTTCAAAACATGATTACATCAAGAAAAAAAATTGAGGTACAAAACTTCAGCAGTGCTCTTTTTTTTCTTAGAAAATTTGCACACAGCTGCCTCTGGACAGAGTGGACATGGCGCCTGGTCTGTTGGGTCCACCTTGCACCAGGTCTACTATATTTCTCCAAAAACTCCGGCTAGGTAGTGTGGACCTGGCACCTAGTCCGATTGGCCCACCTAGTGCCAGGTCTGCTCTAAATTTCAATGATTTCTGGAAAAAAATTCACCTTTTTAGCCATTTTTCGCGCCCCAACAATTTTAGAAATCACGTTCTTCAGTATCCAAAATTTACAGTTTAAAATAAACACATAACTAGGCATAAAAACATGCATGTACAAGTACCTATGCCTCTAACCATGAGGCGTACATCGAATCTACTTAAAATCAGAAAAATAATAGGAAAACCACTAGAATACATGATCCTATGCCTCTAACTGCAAGGCGTACATGAACTCTAGAAACCAATGTATGAGGGATCATATGAAATAAAAAAAATATTCATTTTTTAATTGTAAAAGAGCTACCTTTTTCTAGTTTTAACCGTAGTACATGCTTCTTGATGAAAATCGTAGCTCTGATACGACTTGAAGAACCAGAATGGAAAACATCAAAGAAAAGCATAGCAAAAATTTTTTCAGATTTTCGAGCCACATCTAGAAAACAATATTTACTTTTCCTTATTGGTCGTGATTTAACCAAAAAGGAATCGGGTTGCACTGGAATTTCTTCTTGCGTTGGAGGAGGAGAAAGAGGCACTTGCTATTCAATTAGAACTCTTGCCAATCTTCTACTCCTACACATCAAGCATCTCAAAGCTTCTTCTTTTTGTCTTCTGGAGTATGGCTCTACCTTGCTCTTTGGTTATCTTGGTGAATGCTCTTTCTTTGGATAATCATGATAATCTCCAAGAGAAAATGAAAGAATGTGGAATAGAAAGAGAGGAAGAGACGGCACACCTTTTCAGAGAGGAGAACTCACTCGACAACAACGTTAATTTTTTCCCCCTCTCTTACCTTATATTTTTTTGCTAGCCTTAGGGTTTTATTAAGCCCTAATGGCCAAAAATACTATGCCCTAATGGGCTTAGTGCTGCGCTCCAAAACTAATCCAAGATTAGCTCAATCCTCTTAATTAATTGATTATCTTTTTTGGGCTTCATTAAATACCCAAGACTAATTAATTAATTTTAATTGGACCTTAAAATATGTCAACATATATCAGCCTAATTAATTAATTTATTCCAGTCCAATTCTCTTAATTAATTAATTATATTTTCTAGGACCAAGACTAATTAATTAATTCTAATTGGACTCTTAGAATAGATTTTATTCTCTTCCAAATAATTACCCATTAAGCCCAGATTGAGTTTAAACAACACCTTGAGCTACTCCGAGGACCAAGAGATATTATTCATGACTACTAAAATGATCAAAATTCCCTTATTATTAAATAGCTATATTTTACCATTTAAAATATTTTTATTTATCACCATACAAAAATATTGATCCCAAGAATAATATTGCTAAAGCAATGTCTCCGACCTACAGGTGAAATGAAAAAAATACCCCTCTATGTTGCACCCATCAATTAGACAAGATAAATGTACTAACACCCATCTCAAAGACAACTACCATACTTAGATCTCTAGTCCGATAATCCTTGACTCTCTTGAATGTACTTGCTTATTATTGGATACCCAAAAGAACACATTCTAGAGTCACGTTGCCAGGACCCTGATCATTAGATTATCTCAGACAATTACAAGAGGGTGATTTAACTTTACAAAGTGAAGCATAGAAACTTTGTTGTATGAGCCCGTCTTAAGTAACTAGAGTAATACGCCCAATGTACAATTATATTTATCTCACAAAAGAAATATCATCCAACATACATCAAAGTATAAAACCCTAACTTCGCTAGACCACCAACTCATACTCAAGTATGAACGTATCTGTCCACGCTGTAGCAGTAGTAGTCTGGTCTCTATAGTTATAGTACTTTAAGAGAGACCACTACTACAAGTCCAGTCCGATATATTTAAAATACGCTTATGCCTATTATGTGTGTGAACTGCTCACTTATTCACGGTAAACCATTCCTCATTGGAAATCATGGCATAATAGTCTTACCTTAGTGAAATGCCCAGTTCCATCAAACGACTAAGAACTGAATTTTACTTGTATGACAAGTACCTATTGTCTATGCCTTATTGTGAAGAACAACCCAACACATAGTCCATTACTTGTCGTACTTGGGACTTAAATGTGCAATAACATAAGAAACAAACTAAATTGAATGAATAAACATTTTATTACAACATGTTTACACAGAATACATAGTTTTCAGGGCATACTTTCCAACAACCTCTTGATTCATGGAGCCTACTAATGCTATTAATGATATGTTGAGTTTACCATGCCTCAATGAGCCTACATCATACGGAGTCCTTGGAGGATATTGACAAATTCAACCCTTTACCCTATTCAATAGGAGGTAACTTAGTTTTTGTAGACCATGTATTCAAAAGTAGGGATTTCTTGATCCCATCTTTAAGGATCAATTACTAAGTTTAAATGAGAATTTTTATTATGGCAAATCTTTTGAAGGGATAATTGGTTATTCTAATATTTATAATTTTTAGACATAATTTTCATCTATGTCTTGGGAAGTTGATTTGTATGTCTGAAAAAGTGCTACAGAAGGAGGGTCATCCATTTATATTCATTGCAACTATTTTCTATGAACCTTGTTTCTTGCAAAAAACCTCCCTTTTCTTTCTGTTCATCATTCCTACTATGTTCATTGAGCAGTAATTTTTTATCAAAAGGGGTGATGAGAAAGTATGAGGAGTTGAAAAAGTGTTTTTATGTGTTTGGGGATTTTATAGCATTATCTTGTTCTGTCTAGTTGTTAGGTACCTTTCCCCTTCCTCGTAAGGAAAATACTTTCTAGCTTAAGTGTGGGGGATGGAGCATTTTTCTTTATTTGCTTTGTTAGTATTTTTACTAAGTCATTTGTTTTATTTCTTTTATGCTACTATTCTTTTTGTTCTTTTATTTTTGTTTTAATTTCTAGGATTGAATAAAGTCTTCTTAGAACCAACTTTACTCTTCTTTCCAAGTTTTTACATCTTTTGGGAACTAATTGCACTTGAGGAGTATTGCTTAAATTTCTACCCCTTTATTATTTTTTTTGGTCCTTTTGGAGGTGATTTATTGTGTTATTTTTTTGCCCATGAGAACATTGTCCAGCTTTAGTGTGATGGAGTAGTTTGGTGATATTCTTTGTCCAGGCATTTATCAATTTTCCTAGTGTTTAGTGCTTCTAAAAATTTTGAGCTGATTGAGCTGATTTAAAATTTTTTGGAATTTGAAAGAATTTAAAATTTGTAAATTTTAGAACTATTGAATTAACTATGAACTACAATTTCTCGAATTTTGACTATTATAGTATTGTTAATGTTTTTCTTTTGGTATAAGAATTTGGTTGAGTTTGGTTTTGCGTAAACTTTATGTTTGGCATAATATAAGTTTAGTCTTAAGAATTTGGATTAACCTTGTTTACATTTTAGTGGATATTGCGACATTTTATTTCCTGAGGATTGATGTTGATGTTCTGAGGAAATATAAATGGGGAATTTTGGTTGATTTTTGTTCTATGGGGTTCTAAACTCGTCCGCGTTCTGAGTTATGTAAATAGTGACTAGAGTGGTAAAATTATGAGAAAACAAAAAAAGAAAAGAAAAGAAGCCTTAAAAAAATGATGATCATAGTGGGACAAAAAAAGAAAAAAGAAAAAGAGAGATTTGTGCTAAAAAGGGGGTCAATATGAAGTGAAGTCGCAAGTATTATTTGGTGCACTCTCTTTAGCCTATCCCGAAGGTAGAAAGCCAAAGAAAGAAGGCAAAAAAAAAAAGAAAAGAAAAGAAACAAAATGCTTTGGAAAATTAAGGTGGCAAATACGATGAGTGAAAAGAAATCAATTCACTTGAGGTTATGAATTCCCAAGAAAAAATGTGAGAATGTCCCTTGATTACTACTCAAATTCTGGTAGTTTGGAAATTGTAGAATTGATGTTGATTATTATTCCTAACTTATATGAATCACAATGTTTGCATTTTTAACTTGAGGAATGGGGTGAAACATATTGAATGGATATGAACTTATTTAACTCAACTTCAATGGCCTTGTTATATCTAGCTTAATACATAAGTTTACATGGCATTGGCTTGGTTGAATAGGTGTTGGATTGAATTTTTGAAATAGAAAAAGGATAATATCTTTACTATAATGGCCATGTTCATTAAGATCTTCATGTTCATAAGCTATTTGCTTGGTATGTATAGCTTTGTTTGCTTGAGGAAAAGCAAAGCTTAAGTGTGGGGGAATGTGATGGGGTCTAAATTTGCCTATATTATTCTAGTTATTTGAGGTCATTTTTTTTATGCTTTTGATACAGTAACTAGCCAATTCCCTTCCTACTTGATATTTTTCCAGTTTTCAGACAGAAATTGATGAAATGTGAAAGGTTGTTTTGAGTTTTTAGACAAAAATTGATGAAATATGAGCAAAAGTGGAGCATTCTAGCATAGACCTAGTGCCTGCTCAAGGGAAATTGCCTGACACCAACCCAACACTGGAAGGAATTCGAGAAACAGAGGGAAAACAGAGTAAAACTAGATTTCCAGAGAAGAATTGGTGCTGACCCAGTCGAATTTGGAAGTTGCAATGCAGATCTTTTGGAAATGGAATTGGACATGAATTAGGACTCTTGTAGGCACTTTTTGGCAATTTAAACTACTATAAATATAAGAGATTAACAATTTTTAAATTAGTTTTTCACCTTTCGGACTTGCAAACCTATAGGAAACCCCTAAAGAAATGCCAAGATTTAGGAAGATCAAGGCGACTCTTGGGAGGAAAGGAGGTTGATCAAGAAGGTTTCAAGAAAGAAGAAAAAGGCTTACTTGACTATAAGTGGTTTCATTTTCCCTTCTTTGTAATTTATTGGCAATTTTAGTTTTAATTATTTTAATTGTATTTGGAGGATATTTTGGGATTTATAATTTTGTATTGATTTTAGTCATTTGATCAATTATTTGTGTTCCTAGTATTTCATTACTTATTTTTCTTTGGTGGATTGATGAAGTTGAAATTCCTTTCTAATGGACTTCGGAAACGAAGTTAGATTTAACTTTAATATAGTTAATTCTATAATTGTTTTCTTAATTGGATTGGGAAAGAAGGTTAAGAATTGAAGTTACGTAATCAAAGGTTAGTTGATTTTGCCTAGAGTATAGGGTCATTAGCTAACTTCATATTTATATTGCCTAGAGTATAGGGATATTGTTTATGAGAAATGAGTTTCATGCATCTTTTGGTTGCTTTGGTTTGATTGAAAAATCTACTAAATTAACTAGGAGATAATGATTCTATGGACTAGGAAAGAAGTGGAGTCTATTTTAATCCTTCATGATGCCAAGATGATAATTAATTGCGATTATTGCTAGTCAATCATTGTCTTTTCTCCTTATTCTCACTCCTTGATTATCCTTGTCACTTTTCTTGTGTGACTTGATTTTCTCTAGTTTATTACGTTAGTAGGTTATTTATTTTTATTTCTTTATGTTATTAGCTAAACAATAAAGATTTGTATAAAGTAAGGTGGGAGCCTAGGTTTCTGTGGATTCGATACTTGCTATTCGCTATACTATATGATGGATATACTTTCCCGTATATGTGGTTTTAATGGTTAGAATTTTTATTATAACTTAATTAATTGTGGTCCCTTGTTATTAATTTTTCCAACATAAAAAAAAAAACATGCATCATTTATCCATGTGTATAGTTGTAAATATTACTAACAATTCTAGGTAAATAGTTGTATGCATTTGTAAAGCACTAACAATCATTTGTAAATACTTGTATATTTTTGTAGCTTGTTTGTAGTTGCTTTAATTCTTTATTTTTAGTCACTGAGATTAAAAAATTGTTTTAGGTTCTAGTGTCTTGTATTCTTATTGTGCTTCGCTATATTATTATTGTTATATGTTATTTTGGGGTAATAGTATCTATATTGGATGTTATTATTTAGTTTTTGTTCTTGTACTTAGGCTTGTTGTTGTTGGAGAATTTCATATTTTTCATTGTGATTAATGTTTGCAGGATAAAAATATTGTTATAAAAGGTAAGTAATTAAGGAGATGTTGTTGTATAATTTTTGTTTTGAGGATTTGATTGTTGTTGTTATTATTAAATTTATCTTGTAGCCTCATGGCAGTAGTTTGGGTGGTTGGATGTTATTTGATTCGGGATTTTGTTAAGTTATGTAACCTTGTACTGTACTTGTTTTGGTGTTGAGATTAATTGTTGGTAGTTTGGAAGATCTTACAGTGTTATTTGGCAGTTGCAGTACTAACTGACTGTTGGTTGTTGTGGTAGTAATCTTTGGTATATATTTGTAATTGGTCTAGTGCTTTGTATTTTATTGCTTTGTTGTTCATATAAGTTAGGTATTAATGAGAGTATGCTAGCACATATATTGATATAGTGCATCCTTAGTGTACATTTTGGTTTGGTCATTTGTTTTGTGGTGTTGTGCCATTGTATTGATATTAATATACGTAGCTAGTAGTAGTGTATATTTTTAGATTCTATTTATTTAGTAAATGTCCTTGTAAATGGTCTAGTTGCTTGGATTCTTGTTGTTGTCATAGTTAATCTTATTGTGAACATACGTGTTGTTGTGGCCTGTACCCTTCTTGTTGTTCTTTATTTGGCCTTGTGTAGTGTTGTTTTTGCAGGATCAAAGAATAACTGGCACCATTTAGTTCAATAAATAGGCATCGGCCAATTGAAAGGAAACATACCATTAAGTTACTGAGAGCAACCGCCACTTGTTACTTATTTATTCTTATGTTGGTTTGATAGATAAAAAAGAAAAGAAAAAAAAAAAGAAGATCTGCAACTCTATTTCCTTCCTTCTTATTTTCCTTGATAGTTATTTTCATTTATTTTCTTTTGTTTTCTTCTAAATTATTTCTTTATTATCTTTATACAATTATTACTTGTATTTTACTTTTTGTTTTTGCAGTATTTAATCATCTCTTGGACATGGAAGCCTCTCGCTTGATCAAAATTTTTCCAACAACTAAGTTTTGGATAATAAGCTTTGAAGTACCTAGGGAGTATTGCTTACCCTTTCTTCCCTATTTTGTTTTTTTGTATCTTCTAAATATGCTAGTATTATATAGCTTGGCCAATGAGGACATTATCCCCTTTATGTATGGCGGTGGCGTTGAGTAATTTTTCCTTTGTAAGTTTTTATTAAATATTTTGGGAATTTTCTTATTTTTGGGCTAAATTTTTTATGTTTTGTTTCAGGGCTAAAATTTTTTCAAATTGTTTCATATTTTTGGATTATCTTTCAAGACTTTTTGGTATATGTGCTGATATGTGTTAGTTTACTGGAGCTATTATTTATCTTTTTATTTGAAAATTCTACTCAAGACTTTTCTAAAAGAATTTGTTTCATGTACACTTATATATTAGGCATGACATAGGCAAAGTTTTGAGGAGTGAGTTAACCTTTTTTGTACCTTTGAAAATGTTTTGAAACTTAATTCTTTGAGAAAATATTAGAACTTTATGATGAAATATAGAGTTTGATTGTTGGCTTATATCTAGTTTCTTGGCAATTCTCATTAATTCATTCATTTATTTTGTATGTTGTACTATACAAATCTTCAATCGTATTTTTGTAATCCATTGTCAAGTCATATTGGTGTAAGAGATAGGTTGCAAAATGAGCCAATCGAAGTGAGGAGAAAAAAAGCTCTAGGAATGCAAAGTGCATGTCCTATGATGAAAAACAACGTGTAATGAAATAGAATAAAAGTAGGAAGAAAAATAAAAAGTAAAAATGCAAAGGATGCAAAAAGAGTATTCAAGTTAAAATCATTAAAAATGCATTTCTTTGTAGAAATATAATGAAATTTAAGAGTCTTTTACTTTGCTATTTCAAGTTGAAATGTATTATTGTAATGTTGTATCAAAATGTATTGTATTGTTGAATCTAATATAACAATTGTAAGGTTTATTCTTTTTATAAGCCACAACACTTGTGTGAGTTGATTAGTCCTATCATATTCAAATCATGTTATATATATTCTTGACTCAAAGTGTAAACTGAATCACGTTGGATTGGCATAAACTTGTTTAATTCAACTTTGATGTTCTTGGTTGTGTCTAGCTTAATATGTGAATACACATGGGATTAACTTCGATAGATAAGTGTTGGGATGAATTTTAAGGTAGAGGAAGAAATAATGTCTCTACCATTTTAACCTTATTACATATATGCTAATTTATTCTTGATAATTCACCTTTTTGTTATAAGTTAGTTATTATTTACCATTGTGAATAAATGTATTTTGCTTGATTTGTAAGCTAGTAAATTTTTTGCTTTTTGTGAATAAAAGTGTTTTGCTTAGGACAAGTAAAGATTTAAGTGTTAGGGAGTAGTGTGTGCTTATCATATACATAATTTCTATGTAAATTGCACTAATGTTGTTGTAAAATAAGCTTAAAATGACCGTGCACCCTCACATTTTCACACTTTTTTGGGTAGGAATTAATTGATGAAGAACAAAAGACTGAAAGGAATAGAAAATCACCTAACCAGTGCTAGTACAACCACCTTAACAAGTGCCAGTTCTATTTTAAAATATCAACAAATTTTGACTTCAATAGGCACCTAGAAGAAATAGAAAGTTTACTAGAATGAATAGGTGCCAATTCAAGCCATCAACAAGCATTGGTTATGCTTTAGAAAGTGGGAAAAAATAAGGTGCCTGTTCGAACCTTTAATAGGCGCCAGTTAATATCGTAGATCAGATCTGCTCTCAGATTTCAACTATGATTTTAGGGCACAGTAGGGGCTATAAATAGAGGGTATTAAGACATAAAGAGGTGGCCACTATTAGAGAAAAACACCTACACACAGAAAAGTGAAGATTTGGGGTGAAGAATAAAGGATTGCTAAATGAAGGGTTGGAGAAGATGAAAAAGGAAGCCTATCTATGAGTTTCTCTTGTTCCCTTTTCTTTGTTTTCATTTTGGCTGTGTCTATTTCTTTGTTTAAATTGTTGTTGAAAGGTTGAACCCTTGTTAGATTCTTGTATAAAGTATACTCTTGAAAACTTGGATTTCAATTTCTAATGAATGATTACTTGCATTTATTATGTTGGATTCATGATTTGGTTACTCTCATTAAATCAATTCGAGAGGTGGGGTTAGGAGTTGAGTGCCAAGCAAACGTGTTCAATGTTTGTTTTCATTTAACTAACTCGAAAGAATGGTTGAGGGATTAGAATTTGGTAATCATTTAGTTCTTGATATCACCAAAATATAGGGGTATGGATTCTTCCGAAATTAGAGGTTTTGTACTTAATGCTTCTTGGATTCAATTTAGGATGTAGAGATACCCTTCGATTGGCACAAGAATAAGGATTCCATAGCTCGAGAGATTGTGGGTTTTGCATTCATGTCCTCTACTGATATTAGAATTGAGATTCGATTATCTTAGGTTATGTTGGGTACTTGGCTAATTGTGGTGGATTCTTTACAAGTGTATGTCGCTCATTCTTTTTCTTATCATTGATTTTCTCATGGCCAATCTTGTGTAAGGTTATGTTGATTCACTAGGTTTGCCCATTGTAGATACCTTATTCTACAAATTCATGCAGTTAAACAAAGTAGTGCTATATTTATCCCTTCCTCGAGGATCTTCGATATTTACTAATAAAATGCTATACTATATGATTGGTAAACTTGCCCAATTGTATGGTTTGAGTGTGTTTTTTTGGCATTTTAATTTAAAGCTACATCTTTGCGTGATTTTGATGGTTATATTTTCCACACTCAAATTGAACAATAAATTTTTGGCAGCGTTGCCTGGAAATAAGGATAATATCATGAATGTTTGAATTTTATTGGTTTACCTATGTATATACTTGTAAAATTTACTAACCGTACTAGGTTAATAGTTGTATATATTTTTAAAGCACTAACCATCACTTGTAAATACTTGTATATTTTTGTAGCTTGTTTGTGACTGCTTTAATTCTTTATTTATAGTCATTAAGATTAATAAATTATGTTAGGTTCTAGTGTCTTGTTTTCTTGTTGTACTTCATTGTATTATTATTTTTGATATTGTTCTATGTTGTTTTGGGTAATTGTACACATATTGGATGTTATTGATTTAGTTATTGTTCTTGTACTTAGGCTTGTTGTTTTAGATTTTTGTGGTTGTTGGAGAATTTTGTATTTATTGCCGTAATTAATGTTTTTAGGGTGAAAATATTGCTGTAAAAGGCTATTAATTAAGGAGATCTTGCTGTATAATTTTCGCTTTTAGGAATTGATTGTTGTTGTTGTTTTTGAATTTTTTTCTTTTAGCCTTGTGGTAGTACATTGTGTGGTTGGTTGTTGTTTGATTTGGGATTTTGTTAAGTTAAGTAACCTTGTATAGTAGTTGTTTTGGTATTGAGGTTAATTGTTGATCGTTTGGAAGACCTGATAGTGTAATTTAGCGGTTGTAGTACTAGTTAATTAGTGGTTGTTGTGGTACTGATCTTTGGTTTATATTTATAATAGTTACAATGTTTTGAATATTATTCTTCTTTTGTGTATAAAAGTTAGGTATTAATGAGAGACTACTAGGACATATATGGATATAATATATCCTTAGTGTACAGTTTGGATTGGTCATTTGTTTTGTGGTTTTCTGCTATTGTATTGATATTAATATATGTAGTTGGTAGAAGTGTATAATTTTTAGGTTCTATTTGTTTAGCAAGTGTCCTTGTAAATAGTCTTATTGCTCAGACTCTTGTTGTTGTCATATTTAAGAATATTATGCACATGTGTTGTTGTGGTTTGTACCATTCTTCTTGTTATTTATTTGAACTTGTGTACCATTATATTTGTTTTTGTTTTTTGCCGGAACAGAGAATAACCAGTGTCATTGAATCTATAAACAGGGGTTGATCAATTGCAAAGAAACAAAACACAGAGTTATTGAGAGTAATCGACACCTGTTACTCATTTGCTCAGGTGTCAATTTGGTAGATAAAACAAAGAAAAATGAAAAGAGAAATGTTGCAGCTGTATTCCCTTTCTTCTTATTTTCCTTGATAGTTATTTTAATATATTTTTTTATTTTTTTGTGATTTATTTCTTTATTCTTTATTAGAATTTTTAATTGTGTTTTACATTTTTTTTTTGGGTAGTATTTAATCGTCTTTTGGACATGGAAGCCTCTTGCTTCATCAATATTTTAGCAACAACCTTGTTTTCTACAATAAGCTTCATGATACCCAGGCCGTATTGCTTACTCTCTCCTTTCTATTTTGTTATTTTGTATCATGTAAATATACTCGTGTCATATAGTTTGGTTAATGAGGACATTGTCCCACTTAAGTGTCGGGGAGGCGTTGAGTAATTTTTATTATTTTGAGAATTCTCTTATTTTTGGGCTAATTTTTTTGTTTTTTGTATTTGGGCTAAGGTTTTTTCACATTTTTAGGTTAACTTTCAAGACTTTTCGGTATATATATTGATATGTGTTAGTTTGGCAGAGTTATTATTTATCTTTTGTTTGAAAATTCTGCTTAGAGTTTTCTAGGAGAGTTGATTTTAAGCCATTTATATATTAGGCATGACATGGGCTGAGTTTTGAAAAGTGAGTTAACCTTGTTCATAGTTTTGAAAATGTTCTGAAGTTTGATTCTTAAAGAATAGATGAGAACATTGGAATGAAATATAGAGTATTGATTATTGACTTATCTCTAGTTTCATGACAATTCCCATTCATTCATTTATTTATTTTGGACATTATATTATACAATCTCCAATAGTATATTTGTAATCCATTGCAAAGCTAAATAGGAGTAAGAGATAGGTTGCTCGATGCATGTATCGAAGTGAGGAGGAAAAAAAATCCATGAATGAAAAGTACATCTCCTGTGACGAAAAACGTGTAATGAAAAAAAAAAGTAGGAAATCGAATAAAAGCAAGAAGAAAAAGTAAAAAGCAAAAGTGCAAAGGATGCAAAAAGAACATTCAAGTAAAAATCGTTATAAATGCATTCTTTTTATAAATAAATAATGAAATATGAGGGGATCCTACTCTGCTATTTCAAGTTTTAAAAATGTGCATTAATTTATAATGCCAGAATTTAGAGTTTGAGGTAAGTGATATGAAAATTTTATTGTAAGATAATATTATAATTATTTAAAAAAATTTTAGAGAAGTAAAAAAATAATATTTTGAGGAATTTTAAAAAATTTGTGCATTTGACCAACAAAGAGAGAAATAGAGAAAAGATAATCAAATCCACATTGTACATAGGTAACCAAATATTTTTCAGGGACAAAAACACAAAACTCTCATTTAATTACTAAGGGTAAAAGTACCTTTTAACCTGAGCTTAATTACATCGTTGTTTTTAACTTTCTGTCAAATATATAGATAGTGTTACAAAGATAAACATTAGGATACTACAATAGAAATGACAAAAAGAAAAAAAAAATTCTAGAACAAAATTATATATATAAATAATATACAAGGATGAGGAAAAAAATCGTTATAATTGACGTGTATTGTTTAGATATAGTAGTTTATTTCAATAAGTAAAAGCATTAAATTTTATTTGCATACATAAAAAAATTGAAGATATGAATGTATATACTAAAAATTGAAGATATATTAGTTGTTTAAGTAACAAAGCATGAACTATTAACAATTGTGTTTAAAAAGAAAAACTTGGTCATGCTTTTGTATAATATGTTGTTTAACCTCGATTATATTATTTTAAAAAAACTTTTTTTATTGTAATTCAATGTCATTTTTTTTCCATTGAAATTATCCTCCAAAAATGTTTTAAAAAATCAAACACTTCCGTGCCTTTTTTAGTGGTCTGACTTAACGTAAACCATTAGAATAGGTCAATGTTAAATGTATAATTTTACTAATTTTATTTTTTCCCCCTTCCCTTTCACGTCATCACCTTTTTCTACTCTAATTAAGAAGAAACTGAGATTCAAAAAAAAAAAAAAAAACACCAGTGAAACAGATAAACTTTAATTCAACCGTTAAAAAATGAACGAAGGTACGAGGAATTTTACTTTTCCACTTTACTTTCCATCCCAATACTTTACCTAATTTCTTTAGGACAGTTATTCAATTTCATTTGGCTGTGGGTCAATTTAATAATATTCCTTGATCATCAACATACTGACTGCACAAGAGAGTAGTGATATATGCTACCACAAGCATGTGCATAGAATCTACAACAAATCATTCAAGAGTGATGGTTGCAAGGAACAAGGATCTGGATCAAGGTATCGGTGTGATCCCTGTGGCCAATAAAATCCCGTGGAGTGCTGGGATAAGAAATCTTAGAATTATCATGAGTTCTTCAAAGGTTCCTCGTTAAGTTTCTTTGAACAGCCACAAGCTGGTTGTGGGAAGCGTGGGTGCCGATTAAAATACGAAAGGTGCTGCGATGCCTTCGGGAAAGATAAACGTGGATTAATTACCACTGCATGATGAAGGGTTGGGATTTGCATCCATTTTGTAGCAACCTTGAGAAGAAGCCGCAAGAGGAACGTGTTTTGAGATTCAGCAAGCCGTTGGTTCAAAGTAGAATTGGTGCCATCAGAAAAAAATTGCAGGTGGACAGAAACAGTCTGGAATTGTCTTACGTTTCCAGTTGCCGGAATTACCATTTTCATGTATATTGTCTGATGGAATTACTGCGTGATGCTGTAGACAAGGATGAAAGTTTGAAAAAGGAAAACATCAATCTGCATCTGTTAGGCAAATCTCCCGCAAAAGGATGGAAGTTTAAATACAAGTAGGTGGTAAAAGGTTTCCTTAACTTCATAGGATCGTTCCTTGAGAAGGTTTGTGTCGAATTGACTTGTGATGTTCTCCAGGATTTTATAGAATCGTCTTAACTTAGCCCAACACAAAATTCAAATCGCTGTTACTTTTATCAATTTAGGGTTTCTATGTCCATTGTATATGTGGGATATTATGAGCTTTAGATTTCTTTTTTTTTTTTTTTATCAAGATGTAAATATATATATTGATCAAAGTGTATGTACACAGGGTCTTACTTGTTAATAGTAATGCAACTATTAACTAGTTACAAATAGAATCCTCAAAATAGGTCAAAACATGAGGGTACAAGGTAAAAAGAACAGAGTACACATGCGTTTTGATCCTCTTTGTAATTTCCAAAGGTCGACAGGTAACTCCCTTGAAAAGTGGCTGATTGCATGCCAGCCATATGTAGTAAACTGTGGTAGCCATTGCAAATACTTTGGCCTTGGCAAGCCACGAGGGTCCGCGAGTCGCCCGATTGAACCAACTGAGGCTAGTGTCGATGGAATTCATATGTTGTGGTAAGGCTAACCATGTTTTGATATCCATCCATATTTGTTGTGATATTACACAGTTGAAAAAAAGGTGCTAGTCATCTCCAGGTGTGTATGGCACAAAGGACATGACATGTCGTCCGGCCTGAACACTAGAACATCTTTAGTTTTCAACCAGCCCTTGGAACATAACCAAACCATGAATGAATGCTTTGGCGTGAGGCCTTGTTTCCAATCATTTTTGCCCAATGTACCTTCTGTAGTGATGTTCTGAGATAGTTATATGCCTGTGCAGTGAATCCCGTAGTACCAATTGCCCACGTCTACAAAAGTATCGCTGCTCGATTTGCATCTCTTTCCTTTTCCAAAATAGTATCCCTGATAGATAGTATTCTACGGAACAAAGGAGAATGTTCCTTATGTTGCGGTATCTCCTAGATTGAACGAACGCCCCTCCATGTAATAGTGATTAAGCCATTTAGCCCAAAGGGACTGTTTCTCATCTTGGATATCCCATAAGATTCGGGATAGGGGTGCTCCATTCCAAGTGCTCAAATTCCTAAGACCCAGTCCCCCTTCATCTTTTGGAAGGCAAATATCTTTCCAAGCCACAAGTGCATACTTTGAGTCCTAAAGAAAGTCCCTAGCCAGTCTGTCCAACTGATTGATAACCAGAACTGGAGTGGGAAGTATAGAAAGCCAAAAGCAATCAACACCTTACAGGATAGTTTGGATCAGCTACAATCACCCCGCATATGATAAAGACCGTGAAAACCATCTTCCAATATAAGAGCCAATCCTGTCCAGTAAAGGATGAAAGTATGAAACTTTCATTTTACCTGCCATGATTGGAATGCCAAGGTAGCGAAATGGGAAGCATCCCATAGGGATGCCAGTGTCCTCCAGAATATAGTTCTGGTCCGAAATTCCCAGCCCAGCAAGGTAAATATTGGATTTGTCCCTGTTGATATCCAATCCAAAGCATCTGTTTAGTTCCTCCAGACATCCCAGCAAGAGGCGTACAGATGATCTCTCGCTTTTAGCAATTATTATTAAGTCATCTGCAAAAGCAAGGTGAGTAATCCTCAAGTAGTCACACTTGGGATGGTAGTTAAAAGCGGTCCCAAGTGTGTGGACTTTAACAACCCGAGAAAGGTATTCCAAACAAAGAATGAACAACAACAGAGATATGGGGTCTCCCTGGCAAAGTCCCTTTGCTCCCTTAAAGAACCCATGAACAGTCCCATTGATAGCAATAGAGAATGAGGTAGTGGTAACGCACTGCTTAATCCAACCCATAAACTGCTACGGGAATCCAATTTCTACTAATAAGTCTAGCAAGACATCCCAACTAACCAAGTCATATGCTTTTTGCAAATCCACCTTAACGATGCAGCGTGGTGACACTCGCTTCCTATTGTATCCCCGCAAAAGTTCCTGAACCAGTGGGATATTATCCGCCATTAGTCTATCCTCCATGAATGCCAACTGAGCAGGACTAGAATAGGATTTTAGCCTGGCTACCAGTATTTTTGAGATAATCTTATAAACCACATTATAGCAGGAAATGGGTCTATAGTCCCCCATAGGCAGATTTAGGAACCAAAGTAATAACGGAGTGATTGAGCTGCTTTAACATCCTGCCAGAAGTGAAAAATTCCCACACTGCCACACACAAACCTTGTTTTACCATTCCCCATGTAAATAAGTGTTGAAGCCTCCCATCAGAATCCAAGGGTTAGAAAGCTGATTGGAGAATTTCTTCAAGTCGTTCCACAGGGGTCTCCTAGCAACCACTGTATTGTGCACGTACATGAAGGTGAAAGAGTAGGAGATATGAGAAACTTTGCAAGTGATGCTGCATGATATAGCCTGAGATGAGGTATGCCAAACATGCACATCAACCCTAGCCACATTCCATAGTACGGCCACCCTGCCCCATTCTGAGTTCTCAAAGTTGTGTTTTGTAGCCCAATTAGGAAAGTGGTTCCTTAGGATGTTCTCCAGCCTTTCCTCATTAAATTTAGTTTCTAAAATACCACAAACATCCACACAATGCTTCGAGATGAAGTCCCTAACCCCGTGCTGCTTGAGGGTTTTATTAAACCCTCTTATGTTCCAGCATGTGACTCCCATTGTTAACCAATTATTGCCCGCTGGGCACCAACCAATTCGATGTTTCAGTCTATAAATTTCTTTCATACGGTGCGAATAATCCTAGAAGCTTGCATGGATGCTCTTTCAGCCTTAACCACCATGTTTGGTAAATCCTTCCCTCTTCCTTCTTCGCCCGCATTATAACTTTACTGACCTGAAATTGTACCCTACCTCAGGACACCGATTGAGTTCGCTTATGTCCCCTATGCCTGCCTCTTGACCGACCCCTACTGACCCTCCTCTCATTCTGATGAGCCTGTTTGGAAGATGTAGTATTCCTGGTCTGTTTCATTGGATCTTAAGTAGAAACCGGCACACTCTTGGCCTTTAAAATTGATGCCCCCATAACCATGCCCTATAGTGCCCGCAATAGTTTCGCCTTGACAACTGATTTCTCTGTCCACCGTAATGATTGGCTCCTTTTCTTTATCTGCTATTTTGCCCTATGGTGCGACGTTAATTGGAAGCTTTGTTGTTCCAGCTGGTATACATTTAGGCCTAGAATTAGACCTAGACTTTACCCGATTATGCTTAGCTGTTACCTGAGTCGACAGCTTCTGTTCCCTATTTTTCACTTTCTCCCCCATGTAATTATCTGTGGCATAAGCAAACCTTCAGCACGAGTTGCAGAACAATGGCTCAAACTTATATCGAACTGCTTGGTATTTAGTTTTCCCAAATGGTAGTCAGATTGGTACTTCCTTGATCAAAGACTTAGATACATCTACTTCCACAAGGACTCGAGCATAAGATAACCTTTCAAGTCACGCAGTGAGAATATCATCATTAGAGGCACTCCAACCCCAGATGCAAATTTACTTAGTGTAGAACATTTCCAACATCCCAGTAGCATAGCAGGGAATATTACCCATAGCGGCAATATGCTAACATCATCTAATGAGAAATCAAATTCTCTAGGCATTACCTTTAACATTAGTGAATGACCATAAGTAGCATATGGACCACCTCTAAGAACCACCTGTCTATCCTCATCAGAGTTGAACCGGTAGATAAGCTAGCCAAAAGCATGAGGAAATACCTTCGAAGGGACGGACCACTGCTTCGTGAGTTCCGTGACTGCCCTTAGTCCAGGAAACCGGCCCGCAAACATACCAATTAAGTAAAATCCCAATTTGCATTCCATGTCCTTGAAATCAGCTTCCTCAATGTCAATGAATTCTCCAGTTCGGGGTATATGTTGCAGTCTCACACCATTCCACTAGTCCCGATTTCCTTTAACAATGTTTGCCCAAGTTCGATCAGATTTCCTTGCATTTGTTTTAGAGGGTTTTTCAGCATCCCTGGGGCGAGGGGGTATGGTTTCAGGTATGAAGGAACCAGAGGGTTTAGAGGATACTGGATCAGCAATATTATCTATAGATGGTTGAATCTCGTCATCCACTTGACCGAGGCACGGTGCTTGGACAAGGGTATGAGGAGCCTGGTCATTTAGGTCTAGAAGAAGAGTTATGGACAAAGAAGGATCAATGGGCTTAGGCAGTGAAGCCAAAGAGATTCCATTGGTTTGGGAGTGGATATTGGTTAGTATATTTGAGGTGGAAACACGAGGAGAGGATGTCTGATGACTGTCTTCCTGTCCCCTTAAATGGTTAGCTGAGGTTGATTCTCGTGTACCACTGTTGACAATCCTTTTGTTTCAGTTTTGAGCCATAGATGGCCGAATGAGGGCTATCCTTATGTGCTTAGGGTAAGGCAGATGGAGTTTATGGGTAGGTGATGGAGATTTGTCCAGTTGATGATGTTTAAACAAAGTGCACACATGGAGATGAATTTGTCTTTGTTCGTTTGGTTGGTTGTGAGTTATCCAAATCAGAATTGGTTTGATCCCATGGCATTTGCGAGCTGGTGAATAGGTTTGTCCATTTGTGGAGGGAGTAACAAAATGACAAATGCAAGGAAACTTTGTATTGATGTGGGATGGGTTTATCAGGTTGTCTTTGTGAGAATATTAAAGATAGATGGCCGGATGAGGTGATTGAAATAAAATGATAACAGAATAGCAACAAAGTCCCGAAGGGATGGATTTATCATTTAGGCTATTGTGAGTTGTCCATTTGTGGATTGGATTGATTCATTTGGCTTGTGTGTGAGGAAGAAGTGATGTCCATTTGAAAGAAGGTAGTTTTATCTTGTTGTGATTTGGATTAACCAGTTATCAGTTGCGAGTGGTTGAAGAATGGTTGTCCGGTTGATGGGGTTGTACCGAGATGCCAACAGCAATTTGAGTTTAAAAATAAGATTATGTGGGTTAGTTGGGGTAGTTGGACTCAGGTCTGACACAGGTCAAATGGGGCAGCTGGAAATCAGGAGTAATGCTAACAAACTGGTTTCATGAGCTCAAAAGCCATTTTCAATAATCAAAGGCTGGAACTTGCAAGTAAGGAGGAACGAACTGGGTTTATCCCTCCAAACAGGCAAGAAGACGAATTGGATTCTGTTATATGAAAGACGATGTAAAAGAATGGAAAGCAGTAAAATGTAGATAAATGAGCCTAGGCACCGAGCCAAAACTGATTACCAATCTCTGCGTATTCAGCTGCATGCAAAAGTTGCACCGCACAACTACAACCAGGGAAACTTGGGCACTAGCATGCAGGCAGCTCGTATCATTGGAGACCAAGACGTACTAGTGCCCACAGAGCACTCACCCTAGACACCAAGGCTAGTGCGCGAGCATGCAAGGACAGTAGCCCCAACAGTAAAGACGGTCGGTGCAGGCACAGGGACAGAAAAACAAGATAGCCGAAAAATAGAAAAATTGAGCAGCCATGCAGTATATATTGAAGTCTTTAATGTATTGACAGCTATATGTTTGCTCTATTTATCCATACAATGCATAAGCTACACCCTTATGCGTGCAACAGCTTCATACCAAAGAGTAAGTGCAGGTTCTACACCAGGAGGCAGCCATCATATTTTCCACCATCTGCAACTGGTTCTAGGATGTTTGAAAGCATATTAAAAAAGGCATGGTGAAGTTAAAATTTTCTTCTATGGGGAGCATGATAAAAGGATTGGGCTTCGCCACCCACTTTAGATTTCTTATATCATGTTTTTAGGGTACACTTCATAATGATTATCGTGTACATTCGTTGTTCAAAAATTGATCCAATACTGATTAATCTAACAAAATTCTTATAATTTCCTTTTGACCATTTACACCTAATACATTTGGCGGAAAGATAACGTAAAATTAGCAATTACCTAATGATATTTAGGAGATGAAAACCCATGCCACATGCTCCAGAATGTCTAATTTTATCAGAAAATCACCTAGATAGATCAAGAGGAGGACAAATAGATCATACTGTTGTAAACAAGAATCCCATTAATTAGGTAAAAGACAGAAAATCCATGTTCAAGGTTTTCAATTACCCAACTTCTAGCCAAATGTTTCCTTATCTTTGATCATAAGGCATGTAACTGATTTCCTTTAGATGAAGTATATTAGTTACTGTAATATTTTTAGGCTTTTAACACCAAGGAAAATTATAGCTTGTTTAATAACTTATTTCCTTCTAGCATTATATGAACCTTAATTCTGGAAGAACATCGAGCAATGTTTTGAGAAACATCTCATTGCTTAGGTGATCAGGACCAAGAAAACTCTTAAGTTTTGTGACAGCACAGATGTTTGAATATCTTTCGAAAAAGGTGAGTCTCTTGGTTTCCATAACTCTAATTTAGCTAAGTGTTTCCCTTCCCCCCCCCCCCAATTATCAAAATATTAGACAACAAACATTTCTATTCAAGGGTTTTATGAATTTGGGAGATTATATGAGTCCCTCGATTTCTAATCCTATTTAGCTATGTGTTTTTCTAGTATAATTTTACATGAGGTTTTGTGAGTAACTGATTTTTATGGAGATAATATTTTACGATAAAATGGGTCTAAGACAATTATGATCTTATTCATTAAATAATACGTATGTATAAATTCTTTGTTGGCACAAATTTTTTGTTTTGGTAAAGAAAAGCATTGCTATGCTACTTTTGGATCAAGTTGCTTTCAAAGCAATTCTTTATGGCGAAAGCAAGATTAAAGAGGAGAAAATGTATGCTTGGTTTACCTCTTTGAAGCTTTACACTTTAATAAAGAAAGGTAGCAAGAACAGCGTTGGTCCTTCAAGCTGTTGTGTCTTTTATATGGTGTTTTGCAAGGGAACGATTAAAGAATATAAAATAGTGAGAAAGTGGCCATGATTTTCGGTCACTAAGGGAAACGGCAAGAAAAGGGAACAAATACCTCAATTTCAGCTTGATGTCTGCTGAAAATGTCTTCCAAGTTCCAAGAAATAGAGCTAGGTCAAGATAAAATATTTGCAAGGTCAAGAATAGTGTGTGTGCAAATGTTTCGGGCGGGATGGTAGAGGACCAAGCTGTCGGCCAACTTGGGATCAAATTATAATAATAAAAAAAAGAAATCTTCTCTTCTAGAGAGAAGTTGGAGCAAAAGAAATTAAGAAGGAGAGAGGGAGGTGGCCAGTTCGTAGGAAGGAATTTGGAGAAAATTATGAGATTTTATATTAGGGTATTCTCAATCCAAGTGTTTTGATGAGTTCACTTAAAAATATCCCAAGTTCAATGGTTAGGATTGAGGGTGTTTTGTTGGGTTAAAATGATCCATGGATTTTAGATGTGGGTGTTGGGTCAAATGATGAAATTGGGTTAAATAGTCAAAATTGGATTTGTAACAAAATTTGACCAAGATTGTTAGCTTAGTATACAAGGCTAAAACCCTAATTAAAATAAAATTTGTTCAAGAGTGCGTTTTAGAAAAGAGGAAAGTAATTGTTATAATTTTATTGGAAATGTGATACATAAATTAATTTGACTAATTAATCTACTAAACATAGTACATACATATATATATATATATATATAATGCACAATTATTTATAAAAATCACCAACTAGAACCAAATAAATAATTAACCTAATATACTTACTTTCTCTAAAATAATTCACACAAGAAGCACATAAAATAGCCACAAATAGTGTAATTAATTTATGAAGCATACTCAAATGGTCACATAATTTAGCTTCCAAATCCTTGGTTAAATAGGGTGTCACATCCTTCCCTACATAAGAAAATTTCATCCTCGAAATTAAACTGTGTCGTACCTCTTATCAGGCCAAGGTACTTCATCCTCATCCACTCCTTGGTCTCCCAACTAGCGTCTCGAGCTCCTTGGTGTTTCTACATTACTTTGACCATAGGGATTTTCTTATTTCTTAATTCCATCATGGTTTGCTCTAGTATCTTAACTGGCTTCTCCACATACGACAGATTCATTTGCAGTTGTAACAGCCCATTGTTCAAATCATGCTCTAGATCTAGGTTGTATTTCTTTAGCTGAGATATATGAAACATGTCGTGGATACACGTTAATCCTTTTGGAAGTTCCAAACTATATGCTATGGTTTCGATCCTCTCAATGATCGGGAATGGCCCAATATACCTTGGGCTAAGCTTTCCACACTTTTGATGTCTCAGAATTCCTCAATTTGGGGCAAGTTTAAAAAATACCTCCACCCACTTGAAACTCTAATTCTCTCCTGCGATTATTCGTGTAGCTTGTCTATTTGTTTTGAGACGCTTTTAGTTTATCCTATATTAGCTTAACCTTATTGGCAATCTCTTGGATATTTATTTGCCCTTTTTTTTTTATTGATTTGACCATCCTCGCTCCATCCCCAGTACAATGGTGTTTGATATTTTTGTCCATGCAAGGCCTCATATGGTGCTAGGACAATAGAGGCTTGATAACTATTGTTGTAGGCCAATTCCATGTATGGGATACTAACAATCCACTAGTTCTCGCTGCCCAACACATACGCCTTCAGCATATCCTCAAGGATTTGTATCACATCTCAGATTGTCCAACTATTTGAGGGTGGGTGGAAGTACTAAACTTTAAAGTTGACCCTATAGCTTCTTGAAACATTGTCCAAAATTTGGAGGTGAATCGAGGATCTCTATCCGATACGATACTTGTTAGCACTACATGCAACCTCACAACTTCCTGAATATAAACTTGTGCCAATTTCTCCTATTGAATATCTCACTTTCATTGGGATATAGTGCACAATTTTCATTAGTTGGTCTACTGCTACCCATATCGCATTCTTCTGAGTCCTACTCATCGGTGGTCCGGTGACGAAGTCCATTGTGACACATTCCCATTTCCAATCCAGCATTGGTAGATGTTGCAACAGTCCAGTAGCTTTCCTATGTTTTGCCTTCACCTTCTGACAAGTAAGGCACACAGACTCATACTGGGCTATATTTCTCTTCATGCCCGACCACCAAAACATTTACTTCAAGTCTTGATACATCTTAGTCTCCCTAGGAGGTATAATGTACCGACTCTTATAGGCTTCCATTAAAATCGTCTTTCTTAGCTCCTCCATATTTGGTATACACAATAGATCCCTAAAATACATTATTCCTTGGTTGTCTATTCTAAAATCTGAATTATCCCTTCCCAATTCTTTCTCATTAAAACCCTGAAACTCTGGATTATTTGCTTGGGCCTCACATATTTCTTTCTTCAGCTTAGGGATCATAATTAAATGTCTTACCCAAATCTTATCCCTACTCACTGCAATTTCCTCTATCCACACTTCCGGAATTTTTTTTACTTCTCGATTTTGTAGTCTTGCTTGTTGGATTGTATGCCCTCTTAAACTAGGTTTCTGATGTAAAATCGAATTATTTAATAAAAGAATTTATTTTTAGAAATTGTTTGTGAATTTACTTTTTGTTTGTGCACGATTTTCGTTTGGAACAGACCCATTGTGTTTAAATAAGTGATCCATGTGAATGGTGGTCTTTCACAGTAAGGTATGGATCACGGGTTATTTAACACATAAACATTTGTTCTTAACCTATTGATGAGACTGGGAACCTCATCATGTTTAGGTTATTATGTTATGAATTCCAAATGAGGAATGGCTTACCTTTAGCCAGTGGGTAGTCCACTCACTTCATGACATAAGCGTATTTCGAATACGTAGAACAGGACCTGTAGTAGTGGTTTCTCAAAGTACTATATGGTAGAAACCTAGACTACTATCGCTACAGCGTGGACTAGTACTCTACGACTTGAGTATGAGTTGGTGGTCTAGCGAAGCTAGAAGCATATACTTTGATTTGCTGTAGTTGAGGTTCTATCGTAGGGCCAATATACTTGCATGTTGGGTATGTGTGACTAGTTAGTTAAGACAGACTAATACAAGATAGTTTCGCACTATATCGCCCTTGTGGTTGTCCGAATGGTCTAAATTATCCAGGGCCCTGGGAAACATGACTTGGATGTTTGCTTTAGGGTAGCTCCCTTGAAAGCGAAAACACTCCAGAAGTCGTGGATCATTGGACTAGAAGCCTAAGGATGGTAGATGTCATTTAGGGGGTGTTAGTACACTTCTTCCTCTCTAAATGTACGTGCGATGTGTAGAGGGGTATTTTAGTCATTTCACCCGTAGGTCGGAGACTTTGCGAATGCAAAGATTGTCCTTGGGGTCAATATTTTCTTATGGTGATATTAGAAAATATTTAAAATGCAAAATACAACTATTTATATAGCAGGGGTATTTTGGTCATTTTAGCGACCAAGGCGATGTGTCTTTTTGGTCCTCTGAATAGCCCGTAAGTCCTAACTATTTTGCGTTGAGGAATTGGTCTCGCTTGAAGAGGATTTTATTTTATTTTATTTTATTCAGGAAGTCTAATTTATTATTGGACTCGGAATAAAATAAATAAATAAATAAAATAGGAGTTGAGAGAAATTAATCATCTAGTTTATTTGGTTAATTAATTATTCAGTGGCCTAGGTCCAAGTATGAATAATTAAGAAATTAACCTGGGCTTAAACTAGGGGAAATAATTAATGTTTAATTATTTATTGGGTTATTTATATAGGCTCAAGAAATAAATAATTAAAGATTAATTATTATGGTTCATTTGGGCTCATTAATTATTTATTGGGTTACTTATGTAAGCCCGTAAAATAAATAATTAATATTTATTATTTTGGGCCTTTTGGGTCCAAGAAAAATAATAAATATTTATCCTGCCCAATAGCTTGGACCTTAGGATTTTTTCCGGATACTGGTTAAGAGGAGTTTAATGTTAGGCCAAACTGATTCTCAGGATAACATCTGGGTGTTTTGAAATCCTGGGGATATGTTTATCAGATAATGAGAGACCTAATTTTTGGCTAACTGATAAAACAACTCTTTAAAAAGAAAAAAACCCTAATTCTTTCCCAAGCCACAAGACTCTCACGTTACTCTAGTTCTCTCTCTCATGGTTTTCTTCTTCTGCTTTTTCTCCTTGTTCTTTGCTAATCAATAGCGAGCGAACCAAGGAGAATTGAGACCGTTTCTCTTTCCCATTGTGTTCACCAACTAGAGGTTAGGCTGAGGAATATCCTGAGAGCTGGAGAGCTAAGCGTTAATGCAAACAGGGCGAAGTCGAAGGCTAGCGGGTGTTCAACCGGAAGCTCCTTCAAGTGTGCAAAGCGAGGCGATTCCAGCCGTTCAATCTATTCCTACGCAACCTAGGGGGGTTAAGGAACGCAAAGGTATGATCTTCACGCTTCCGCATGGCCTCTATGGCTCGTGTTTTATTTTTCTCCAATTTTTTTTAAACTTATGGTGCATGCCCCTGTTTCTGCGTTTTCCATCAAAATGGTATCAGAGCCACTGGTTTTGATCAATATAGGGAGCATGGTAGTTAATAAAATGGAGAAGATGATTATACCTGTGATCCTTCGCTGTTTTGGTATGGGATAGATGGTTTTGTAAGCTTCACCGTTGAAGCATAGGAGCTTTCTGTAAATTTTTGGCTTTGATGTTTTAATCGTGTAAACCCAATTTTAATGGGTATAGGCGGTTGTGGTTATGTTTTGGATGAGTTTTTATAAGTAAAAATGTCCAAAGAAGCCAAAGAAGACAGAAAAAATCGAAGAAAAAAATGCTCTGCAAGTCGCGCGCGAAACAGAAGAAAAAACGAAGAAGATGCACTGTTCATAAGCCGCCGCGTCCAAGCCGAGCCGCCGAGCCGAGCCGAGCCGCTGGTTGGTGAGAGGAGCCGGTCGTTGATGAGCCGCGGAAGCCGAGCCAATTCCTTTGATTTGAGCTGAATTCAATTGCAAAATTTGCAATTGAATTTCATTTGGCTTTCGGTTCTTGCGCTGGTCGAGGAGATCCGACCGGGCAAGACGCGGCCGAAGCGCGGGTCGGCAGCAGAGGAGAACTGGGCGCGGGTCGCGGGCGCGGGCGAAGTCCACGGGTCGTGGCTGGTGTGCGATCTGGTGCGGCGCGGTGCATTGCGGCTGCGGTGGAACGCAGGCCATTCTGGCACGGATCCTATGCGGCCGGTGCAGTAGACCGCCAGCCAATTTTGGCAAATTTTTTTTTATTTTTTTTATTTTTTCGTTTTGGGTCCCATACGAGGTGAAGTTAATATTTTTGTAATATTTATATTCTTGGAATATATTTGCATGAAAAATATTAGTAAGGGATTTTAGAATTAAACAAGGTCATTAATTAATTAATTAATGTGTTTAATTCTATTATTTGGGCACTTAGGTTTAAAAAAATAGAAAAGCATGAAAACGTTTATTATTTTCTAGCATGCTATTTTTATGTACCTATGTGTGCTTTTTCTCAAAGACCAAAGTCTTTGGGAACCTTTTGTTTTGGCAAGGAAAAATATTTTTCTTTAAAAACTAAATGGTTATTTTTATTGGTACAAAAATTAATCCTTAAATATTTTCTCAAAGGATTTAATCCTTGGCATAGAAAATATATTGGATTTAGATATTTTTGTAAATTAAAATGGAGAGCCATTTTGTTTTGTTTTGGACTAGAAAAATGATTTTGTCAAATAAGCTTGAGACCAAAGTCTCTAAAAAGTTTTAATTGGAAAATTTTTGAAATCATTAAGTTTTAACTTAAATAAAATTAGTCCATGGAGGAAATCTCTCAAAGGATATAAGCCTTGACATAGAGATTTTATTGGACTTAGATATTTTATTTTTGAGTTAAGAAAAACTTAATGGAAATTTCAAAAGGATATTTTTCAAAAAAACTTTACTTTAAAAGACTAAGTGGGAGAGGGGTTCCAACGGCCCCATGGCTTCCATCACAGTCCTCATTAGAGATCGTAGATCCCCTCGCGTCACCCTGGGAGTGAACCCGTATAGGATGGGGATACCACAAGGATCTAAATCTAATGGAAGGATGTAATTAATAACCCGGGGCACGTACTATGATCGGCCAGCCCACGTTGGAGGTTATAGTGCTAGGTATGTCCACAGGAAATGAGAGGAAACGGCCATCCCACGATGGAGTTATCCTCTAGATCATTACCTAGAAGGGAAATTAATTTGTGGTGGTTAATACACTTAGCTTAGGAAACTGTTAATCTTCCCAAGAAGCTATGTCAGTTTTCCTAAGAGCCAAATTATTTTCAGTGCACAAATTTTATTTTGTTTTCACAAACTAATTTCTTTCTTTTATTTTCTATTTTCAGAAATGGTGGGAGGTTCTTTTAGTCCATTGGCCGTTATTCTCAGGGAGAATAAGTTAACGGGTCCAAACTATGTGGATTGGAAAAGGAACTTGGACATAATACTCACAACCGAGGAGTATAAGTATGTCCTTTACGAAACCTGCCCTGTTATCGGGGAAGGTTCCACCGCTGAAGAGCGAGAGGCTAAAAAGGCATGGAAGAAAGCTGACGAAATAGCACGTTGCTATATGTTATCTTCCATGTCTAATGTGCTCCAATCAAAACACGAACACATGGCTTCTGCATATGACATAAGTCAATCATTGGCAACTATGTTCGCAGACAAGAGTCGGCCCGTAAGGCAAGAGGCTCTTCGAACTATTGTGAACACTAAGATAGCTGAGGGAGCATCAGTCCGAGAGCATATGCTCAAGATGATTGCTGCTTTCAAGGAGGCAGAAATCTTAGGGGCTGTCATTGACCCCGAGAACCAAGTGGACATGGTTCTCGAATCTCTACCAGGCTCTTTCACTCAGTTCAAGTTAAACTATAACATGAACAAGTTGAACATGAGTTTAACTGAATTGATGAAGGAGCTCCAGATGGCGGAGAAGGTCATGAAGCCGCAGTCTAAGGCCATGATTGCTAAGGCCTCTTCTTCAAGAACTGGGCCTAAGCCCAGAAAGTTCAAGAAGAAGAAGGGGAATGCAGTAGCCCAGCCCAAGAACCAGCCCAAGGACAAACCAAAGGGCAAGTGCTTCAAGTGTGGGAAGAAGGGACACTGGATAAAGGAGTGTCCAGATCTTCAAACTAAGAAAAACCCCACAGGTAATGTTTACTATCTAGAGTCCATATCAATGGTAGGATCAACTTGCACTTGGATTGTTGATTCAGGAGCCACTGATCATATCTGTAACTCCTTGCAGGGGTTTAGGAAGATAAGAAGACTCAAAAAGGGCGAACATGGGCTTCGAGTGGGAAATGAAGCACAAGTCTGGGCCCTTGCAATGGGAGAGTTGGATCTCATTTTTTATTGTAATAAGATAGTGGTTTTAAAAGACATTTTATATGTACCTGGTTTTCGTTAGAATTTGATTTTAGTTACAAAACTTATTAATCAAGGATATTCTGTATCTTTCCATTATGGTATTTCTATCAATAGAGATGGAGAAATTTTTATGTACTGGGCACATGTATGGAAATTTGTTCTTTTTTAAACCCTATTAACAAACAATCAAATAACGCTCAGTCTGAACCTTTAACTAAGAAAAGAAAGACCAATATCAATGATTCATACCTTTGGCATCTAAGGTTGGGTCATATTAACTCAACAAGGATTCAGAGGCTAATCCATGATGGGCCTTTGGGCTCATTGAGATTGGAAAGTTGGCCTCAGCAGTGAATCCCGCCTCGATGGGAAAAATGACCAAAAGGTCTTTTACACCAAAGGCGGATAGAGCCAATGAGGTGTTGAGTCTTGTTCACACCGATGTGTGCGGTCCATTGTCTACACCAGCCTAGGGGAGGTTTTGAGTACTTCATCACGTTCACGGATGATTGTACGAGGTATGGTTACATTTACCCGATGAGACGCAAGTCCGACTCTTTTGACAAGTTCAAAGAGTTTAAGGTCAAGTGGAGCGTCTGGACAGGTAAATTAATCAAAACCTTACGATCGGATCGTGGTGGAGAGTACCTCCTAGGTGAATTCAAGGACTACATGGTACATCATGGGATAGTATCCCAGCTCTCGCGCCGGAACCCCCAACAGAATCGGAGTAGCCGAGAGAAGGAACAGGACGTTGATGGAAATGGTCCGAAGCATGATGTCTCATGCTACTCTTCCAGTATCCTTCTGGGGATATGCCCTAGAAACAGCGGCATATATTCTGAACTTGGTGCCTTCCAAGTCAGTACCTAGGATTCCCTATGAGATGTGGACTAGGCGTAAGCCAAGTCTGAATCATCTCAGGATTTGGGGATGTCCAGCTTATGTACTGATCAAGGGAGACAAGTTGGAACCAAGATCAGAATTATGCTATTTTGTTGGGTATCCAAAAGGGACAAAAGGAGGCTACTTTTATCATCCTAAGGAGCAGAAGGTACTAGTCAGTACCAATGCTAGATACTTGGAAGATGATCAAAGTACTTCCACTAAAGGTTCAACGAGGTTGGAACTTCAGGAGAAGTTATCTACGGAATCAACTTCTTCTGACTCGATTCTAGAACAAGAAGAGGCACAGCTTCAAGAGCCTGTGCAAATAGAGCCTCGTCGTAGTGGGAGAGTGTCTAGGGTTCCGGATAGATGGACTGGAGAAGCTTTTGAGCTGGTCTCCGACCATCAGGAACAAGACCCCGCTAGATACGAGGAGGCTATTACTGATGCCGATGCAAATCTGTGGCATGAAGCAATGAAAGCCGAGATTGAGTCTATGTACCTCAATCATGTTTGGGATCTTGTAGCTTCACCTAAAGGGATAAAACCCATTGGGTGCAAGTGGGTATACAAGAGGAAGAGAGGAGCGGATAGGAAGGTGGAAACCTTCAAAGCTAGGCTTGTGGCGAAAGGGTATACTCAGAAAGAAGGTATCGACTATGAGGAAACCTTTTCCCCGGTAGCCATGCTTAAATCCATCCGCATCCTCCTTGTTATCGCCTATCACTATGACTACGAGATATGGCAAATGGATGTCAAGACGGCATTCTTGAATGGCCATCTTAGCAAAGACATCTATATGTCCTAACCGGAAGGCTTCATTGCTAAAGGCCAGGAACACATGGTTTGCAAGCTTAAGAAGTCCATTTATGGACTTAAGCAGGCATCAAGAGCATGGAACATTCATTTTGATGAGACTGTAAAGTCTTATGATTTTATTCAAAACGAAGATGAACCATGCGTGTACAGGAAACTTGAAGGCATTAATGTGGTTTTTCTTGTCCTGTATGTGGATGACATTCTACTCATTGGAAATGATGTAGGGACATTGTCATCTACAAAGGTTTGGTTGTCTAGTCAATTCAGTATGAAGGACTTAGGAGAAGCCAGCTATATTCTCGGGATTAGGCTTCTTAGAAATAGAAAGTAGAGAATGTTAGGATTATCCCAAGCGACATACATTGACAAGATGCTGGCCAAGTACAGCATGGACTCATGCAAGGGAGCTCTAATCCCTTGCAGACATGGGTTGTCATTTTCTTCAAAGGACTGTCCTAAGTCTCAAGAAGAAAAGGATATAATGAGTAGGATTCCCTACGCTTCGGCTGTGGGAAGTCTCATGTACGCCATGTTATGTACTAGGCCAGATATCTGCTTTACCGTGGGCTTAGTTAGCAGATATCAGTCAAACCCAGGGGAGGTTCATTGGCAAGCTGTAAAGCATATTCTCAAGTACCTCAAGGGAACGAGAGATTATATGTCGGTTTACTGTGGTCGATGATTTTGTTCCTACAGGATACACAGACTCAGACTTCCAGGCGGATAAGGATGAGAGAAAATCCACTAGTGGATATGTCTTCACCTTGTCTGGAGGAGCAATTTCATGGAGGAGTATCAAGCAATCTTGTATCACTGACTCAACCATGGAAGCTGAGTATGTGGCAGCTTCGGAAGCGTCCAAGGAAGCAGTTTGGCTTCGGAAGTTCCTTTCAGAACTTGGAGTCGTACCACATATGGACAGGCCGGTTGTGATGTATTGCAACAACACTGGAGCAGTATCGCAATCTAAGGAACCTAGAAACCACAAGAAGGGGAAACACATCGAGAGGAAGTACCACCTGATCCGGGATTTCATCCAGAGACGGGAAGTCGTGGTGGAGCATATTACCTCAGATAATAATCTAGCAGACCTATTCACCAAGCCTTTGGCTGAGAGAGTCTTCAAGAGACACTTAGACGCCATAGGGGTGGGCACCTATGGACTTACCTAGTCTTAGAGTGCAAGTGGGAGATTGTTGGATTGTATGCCCTCTTATACTAGGTTTCTGATGTAAAATCGAATTATTTAATAAAAAAATTTATTTTCAGAAATTGTTTGTGAATTCACTTTTTGTTTGTGCACGATTTTTGTTTGGAACAGACCCATTGTGTTTAAATAAGTGATCCATGTGAATGGTGGTCTTTCACAGTAAGGTATGGATCACGGGTTATTTAACACATAAACATTTGTTCTTAACCTATTGATGAGACTAGGAACCTCATCATGTTTAGGTTATTATGTTATGAATTCCAAATGAGGAATGGCTTACCTTTAGCCAGTGGGTAGTCCACTCACTTCATGACATAAGCGTATTTCGAATACGCAGAACAGGACTTGTAGTAGTGGTTTCTCAAAGTACTATATGGTAGAAACCTAGACTACTACTGCTACAGCGTGGACTAGTACTCTACGACTTGAGTATGAGTTGGTGGTCTAGCGAAGCTAGAAGCATATACTTTGATTTGCTGTAGTTGAGGTTCTATCGTAGAGCCAATATACTTGCATGTTGGGTATGTGTGACTAGTTAGTTAAGACAAACTTATACAAGATAGTTTCTGCACTATATCGCCCCTTGTGGTTGTCCGAATGGTCTAAATTATCCAGGGCCCTGGGAAACATGACTTGGATGTTTGCTTTAGGGTAGCTCCCTTGGAAAGCAGAAACACTCCAGGAAGTCGTGGATCATTGGACTAAAAGCCTAAGGATGGTAGATGTCATTTAGGGGGGTGTTAGTACACTTCTTCCTCTCTAAATGTACAACGATGTGTAGAGGGGTATTTTAGTCATTTCACCTGTAGGTCGGAGACTTTGCGAATGCAGCATTGTCCTTGGGGTCAATATTTCCTTATGGTGATATTAGAAAATATTTAAAATGCAAAATACAACTATTTATATAGCAGGGGTATTTTAGTCATTTTAGCAGCCAAGGCGATGTGTCTTTTTGGTCCTCGGAATAGCCCGTAAGTCCTAACTATTTTGGGTTGAGGAATTGGTCTCAGTTGAAGAGGATTTTATTTTATTTTATTTTATTCAGGAAGTCTAATTTATTATTGGACTGGAATAAAATAAATAAATAAATAGAATAGGAGTTGAGAGAAATTAATCATCTAGTTTATTTGGTTAATTAATTATTCAGGGCCTAGGTCCAGTATGAATAATTAAGAAATTAACCTGGGCTTAAACTAGGAGAAATAATTAATGTTTAATTATTTATTGGGTTATTTATATAGGCCCAAGAAATAAATAATTAAAGATTAATTATTATGGTTCATTTGGGCTCATTAATTATTTATTGGGTTACTTATGTAAGCCCAAAAAATAAATAATTAATATTTATTATTTTGGGCCTTTTGGGTCCAAGAAAAATAATAAATATTTATCGGGCCCAATAGCTTGGACCTTAGGGTTTTTTTTTTTCAGATACGGTTAAGAGGAGTTTAAGGTTAGGCCAAACTGATTCTTAGGATAACATCCGAGTGTTTTGAAATCCCGGGGATATGTTTATCAGATAATGAGAGACCTAATTTTTTGCTAACTGATAAAACAACTCTTTAAAAAGAAAAAAACCCTAATTCTTTCCCAAGCCACAAGACTCTCACGTTACTCTAGTTCTCTCTCTCACGGTTTTCTTCTTCTGCTTTTTCTCCTTGTTCTTTGCTAATCAATAGCGAGCGAACCAAGGAGAATTGAGACCGTTTCTCTTTCCCATTGTGTTCACCAACTAGAGGTTAGGCTGAGGAATATCCTGAGAGCTGGAGAGCTAAGCGTTAATGCAAACAAGGCGAAGTCGAAGGCTAGCGGGTGTTCAACCGGAAGCTCCTTCAAGTGTGCAAAGCGAGGCGATTCCAGCCGTTCAATCTGTTCCTACGCAACCTAGGAGGGTTAAGGAACGCAAAGGTATGATCTTCACGCTTCCGCATGGCCTCTATGGCTCGCGTTTTATTTTTCTCCAATTTTTTTTAAACTTATGGTGCATGCCCCTGTTTCTGTGTTTTGCATCATTGCTAACCTCACTTTTCTGCTTAATGCATCTGAAACAACATTGGCCTTGCCCTGGTGGTAATTGAATGAACATCGATATTCCTCCAAGAATTCCATCAATCTTCTCTGCCTCAAGTTCAAGTCTATTTGGGTGAATATGTACTTCAAACTTTTGTGATCTGTGAATATTTAGTATTATGCTCCATACAGATAGTGTCACCATTTCTTTAGGGCAAACACAATAGCTGCTAGCTCTAAGTCATGTGTGGAATAATTCACCTCGTGCAGCTTATGCTTCCTCGAAGCAAAGGCTATAGCTTTCTTCTCCTGCTTCAGTATTGCACCTAATCCTTCCTTGGATGTGTCTGTATATAAACCATAGGGTCTCCTCTCTTTTGGAAAGGTCAGAATAGATGCCGATATCAACCTCTTCTTCAACTGTCGAAAGCTCTATTCATAATTTTTCTTGCCAAGAAAATAGCATATCTTTTTGCAGAAGCCTAGTCATAAGCGAGGCAAGGGTTGAAAACCCTTGGACGAATCGCCTATAATACCCTACCAGCCCCAAGAAACTCCTAATCTCTGTAACAGTCTTAGGTTATTTCTAATTTTCAATGGCTTCCAACTTGTCAAGGTCCATTCTAGTTCCTTCATTAGAGATAACGTGCCCCAAAACGAAACTATATCTACCCAGAATCCACATTTACTAAACTTAGCATATAGTTGATGCTTTTTGAATTTTTCCAAAACTAATTTGAGGTATCTTGCATATTCCTCTAGACTCTTGGAGTAAGTCAATATATCATCAATAAAGATTGCCACAAATTTGTCCAAATAAGGTCGGAATAGTCGGTGCAACAAATCCGTAAAGGTTGTAATGGCCTTTTGTCAATCCAATGGGCTTCACAACAAACTCATAAAGCCCATACTGGGTATTAAAGTTAATCTTAGGGATATTTTCCTCCCGGATCCTCATTTAGTAATATGCTTACCTCAGGTCGAGCTTAGAATAACAACTAAACCCTCTTAATTGATCAAACAATTCATTAATAAACCCTCCCTCTATGGACTGCACCATTACCATGATTTTCTTGATGCATTGGTCAAGCAGGATTACCACAGGTGTTGAACTACAGCTTTAGATACTTATCACAAAAATGGTTGCGGACCTTACAGTTGAAGCATCTTTTGGTTGTATCCTTATGCTAACAATCCTTCTTCTTGTGTCCTTTTTTTCCACTGCAATAACAAATCACTTCATTCTACTTAATTTTGATAGGGTTTGTCCTTACCTGCTTTCCTTTATTTCTCCCATTCAGCCCAACTAGCCTTTTCAAAAGAAATTGTTTATTGGTTAGGAAGATCCTCATAGTAAGTCACGATTGTCCTCATTTTCTATTATGGTCCCAGTGTCCACAGCAACAACAAAAGTGGTCAGTGGATAGGGGGCTAGGGCTCTCCTTAGTTCTTGCTGCAAGCCCTTAATGAATTAGCGAGTCTAGTTTTGCTCTGTGTCCACCAGTCGATGACAATACTTTAATAATTTGCTAAACTGCGCTGCATACTATGCCTCTAACATGTTACCATGCTTCAAGTTCTGAAATTTACCTTCTTTTTTCTCAATAACCCATTGTGGTATAAACTCTGCTTGAAAAACTTTCAAGAAGTGGTCCTACCTTCATTCTTGTTCAGTTCACTCCCAAACTTCTTGAATTTGCATCCACCAATTTCGGTCCGATCCCCTTAAACAGAAAGCTACAAATCTCAGTGTTCTTTTCTCTGTGTAATGCAAAGCACGAAAGATGTCTTCTATTTGTTCAATCCATATTTTAGCCTTCTATTCTTCTTGGGCCTCCAAAAAAGATAGTGGTGGTTAAAATTTAAGGAAACTCTCAAGTGCCTCATCGTCGCCTCGTGAGGCCTTTCGCTATGTTAAATTCGATAGAATATCAGTTATCCTACTAAAATATTGACCAACAGCAGCCTCTTCGGCCACCTCGTATTCGGGAACATTGTTTTCAGATTCCACATCTATAGCTCTTGGTCCCTCATTTTGTTTGCCCGGTGGGGATTTAGAGCAGAGTTGTTATCATGTGGTGGTGGTCCTCCGGCGGCATCACCCATGAGAGGAACCATTAGTTTTTGTCGAGGTGGCATGATAGCACTTTATTATATAAATGGTGTTGTTAGCGGGTTTTACTAATATTTTGTATTGCTAAAGGTAGTGCGTGCATAATACGATGTGTGCGAAAAATATTATAATGTAATAAGTAAATATGCATAGATACCATTTCCAATTCATAATTGATTATCATCTAGTATGTGCTCATGCAACTCATATATAAACCAAAAGAGTAACGGTGATTAAAGCACCCATACATATATGAGCCTATAATAGGCAATTTCTTAACTATTTCAATTAGCAATTAAGCTCATAGATCAGGAATCCCAAAATAGGTGTTTTATACATCAGCAAAATATGTTAGTTTCCTATTTCTATCTTCCTCTCAGTCAGTAGTCTAGTACTACTATGAGTCACTATCAGCGTCCTCTTCAACCTCGAAGTCATCATCAACCTTAGCCCTCTCTACTAGCCTACTCTTCTCGGAGTCATCTTCAGCCTCTTCTTTGGGCTTAGTCCTCATACTCTATCTCTCCAGGACCCTCGCTTCTTGATGCTAGGGGTTCTCAGCTATCTTTACTTCAGGTGCAACAGCTATCTCATCTTCGCTCTCAGAAGGTACTTCTATGATCTCATTCACATCCTCTACTTCAGATTCTGAAGTAGTGATATCTGAAGAATCTAAGTCTAGAACCTCTGGTGATAGCATTCGCCAACGATATGGGTTCATTGTCTTAGAAGTGGTGCGCAACATCCTTGGCATCCTACAATAATAATTATGTGCTTAGTTCCAAAAGATTTACCAAAATAAATCACTGAATAAGTTAAAACTAGTCCAAACTTTAGAAATATCTGTTTACGATCCTCAACCAAAAATATTCCAAACTTATGCCAATTTGGACTTAAACCTAACTCTTTCTAGGTCTTAATCCAATCCTAGGTTTCGAATTCAAACATAGGCATAATCTAATGCTAGGCTCTAATACCAATTGTAACACCCCCTACTTAGTGGCCTAAATAGCCAGGGAATGTCACCTGTTCCTTTCAAACCACGGGTCATTATAATGAAGGAAGAGAAAGAAATAACTTGGTAAACTGAATATTAAACTTCAAAGTGAGAAATTGAATTTGCTGTATAAATAAATCCTAATACAAAGATGCAAAGGTAAACCTTGCTAACCAAAATATAACCACTACATATCATAAGAAAATGGATAGAAATAGAGTATCAAAATGTAATCTATTACAAAAAGTATAACACCCCATATTTTCATAGCGTAGTGAGCTTATACTTTGTGGGATGTCACCCCATCTGATTGCATAGACAATGGGTTTTTATAACCAATTTTACTCAAAAGGTAGCGGAATTTTTTTTTTTCCAAAATAGAAAAGTACAAGAATTTGGCTTCTGATACATACACTCACGGGTACAACAGGTCCAAGATGTAGCATGAGCCTCTAGGAGTCCACCACGCTTTCGCTGCGCCTCTGATCCTGAATTTGTTTCAAAGGAATTAACACACTATAAGTGAAAATCACTCAGTGTGTCCCGTGTGTGCTAGTGCTTTAGAGAAGAAACACAGCACATGCTAGTGCTTTAGAGAAGAAACACAGCACATAAAACTCTTACGGGGAAAAACACTTCATTTGTTCACTGGAAACACATCCAAAACTAAAAAAAAAAAGAGTTATTTCAAAACTCAGTCATTTTTTGGAAAACTTCATTTCAAATCTCAAAATATTGCCATAGTTTTTCAAATCACAGGCATTCCTTCAACTGAAGGTCAGCCAGTATGCAAAATTCTCAAAGCTTCACCTTCAGTGCCATGTATCATTGTGCTTAGACCGCTGCCTACAGCACTCAACCATGCGTCGCCGATAAGTAAGTACACCACAGTGTACTACTGAGAATCAAATTAGTGCTTAAGCCAGGAATTCCAGTTAGTGCTTACGCTTGGAATTCAAGTTAGTACTTACGCTAGGAGTTCAAGTTTGTGCTTACGCTAGGAAATTCAGGTTAGTAGTTCAAGTTTGTGCTTATGCCAGGAAATTTAGGTTAGTGCTTACGCCAAGAATTCAAGTTAATGCATACGCTAGGAATTCAGGTTAGTGCTTACGCCAAGAATTCAAGAAAAGGCTCGTACTCGAGCACATCAAGTATTCAAGATAGGACCAACCAGGCGGCATAGGATTCTAGAGGTGGCTCCCACCGCGCATGGTGTAGCACTTAGTTCCTATACCAGAAGCAGGCATCATAGGACTCTAGAGGCGGCTCCCATCGGGTACGGTGTAGCACTTAGTTCCCATACTGGAATCAGGCAGCATAGAATTCTAGATGTGGCTTCCACTGCATACAACGTAGCACTTAGTTCCCATACTTGAGGCTGGTTACCTACTTGTATACCAAATGTCAATCTCATCAAGAAACCTTTTTCCATACCAAGAAAACCATTTTTGGGGCAAAATATTATTTTTCAAAATTTGATCCCACTAACTCGCAAGTCAGATCATCATTTACACATGCTCCACAGAGCTAATCAATTCATTTCATGGCACATCAGGCCAATAAATCAATTTCAGGGATCAAAAGGTCGTTTTTCAAAAGTTAATCTCATCACGAGAGATCATTTTCCAAAATCATGTTCAAACAGGATAAAGAGTTCTGTTCACACATCAAAACATGTTTCCAAGAGTGTCCGAGTCATTTTCCCCGTA
Organism: Voacanga thouarsii; assembly: GCA_026120185.1. NCBI lineage: Eukaryota > Viridiplantae > Streptophyta > Magnoliopsida > Gentianales > Apocynaceae > Voacanga > Voacanga thouarsii. The sequence goes on along the minus strand of JANUWF010000528.1, from coordinate 224,180 downwards.
CTCGATCACAAAATCATTTCCAAGGGTATTCGGGTCATTTTACCCATACCCGATTTCCAAAAGACTTTCCGAGGGTATTCGGGTCATTTTACCCTTACTCGATTTGAAAAATATTCACAAGAGTTCCAATAAGGATATTTTGGTCATTTACTGAATACCTGATTCCAAAAGTTTTCATAAAATATTCCAATAAGGACATTTGGATTATTTTCCAAATACCCGATTCCAAAAGGAACTCAATTCAAGAAATCCATAATTCTAATCCAAAAACAAAAAGAATTACATTCAAAGTCTCCAAATATATTTCCATAAAACGTTCCGTTAAGGGCATTCCAGTCAATTTGTGAATACCCGATTTCAAAATTTACCATTTTCTGAAAATCTCAAATATTTAATCCAAAATAGACTAAATTCCCAAAATTCGTGCTTTAGTCATCCAATAAGGTTTCCAAGCTAATTATAATGTTAAATCGAGCCCAAAACGACATAAAAATAATTTTTGCTTAGATAAACCTTAAACATATTCAAGGATTTCCAAAATGATATATAACATAGAATTGCATGGAAAAACAAAGCACAATAGCTTTAGAAAGAGTTTTATAAATCAAAGAGACTCACCTCGTGTCCTAAGCAATTCTTACTGTTCACGGCCGTTTAACCTCTGTTCCTACCGTTTTCGATGTTTTGTTGGCCTTTTGTCTCTAAACCTACACCAAACATCATTTTCGGATCAATTCGTGTTTGGCCGAAAAATAGCCGATGAGCAGATGACGTCCGGCCGACGTGCCCGACGGTTAACCGATGTCCAACCGTCGTTTAGCCGACAGGCCGACGGTTAGCCGATGAAGCCGACGGTCAAGAAAAACGTCTAACTTTCGTTCACGTCGTTTTTTCATCGTTTGATCAATTCTTTCGTTTTCCTTTTTCCACATCCTTCTTTCCTTCATAAACAAGGGATTCACTTCATGTTTCCCTAGTTATTTAGTCCCAAATTACACAATTTATCATTCCCAAACTCGTCCATGTTCTAAGCAAAATTCTGAAATTTTGCTGTTTTGACATATGATTTCGTTTCGGACATAACTTTCAATCCACAACTCCGATTTGGCTCTATGATACACCAAAACGACCATAGAACTCTTAAATTTAATTATGTATAGGACATTGTCAGAGTTCTGACTCCAATAACATGCTACTGGGCAAAAACAGCCCCAGTAGTTTTCCAATTTTTAGTCCATTTCCACAAAACAACTTCACCTACATGTACTTCTTGATTCATAACACCTATCTAATCCTTAATCCACATCATTTCCCTCCAAACAACCTTAATTCTTCAGATTTTCAGGTCCAAGAAAGCCACTAAGTTCTTATGCAAATAACATATAACTAACATCAACATTCGAAAACAATCATAATCCATTTTCTTTAATGTTTAACCCATTTTTTCCCCAAACTCTACCATCTTTCTTCTCAATCATGAACAACCCTTTGAATCACCAATAAAATACCCTTATTCACCATACAAAACATAGCATGTGAATCCTTTATCCAACCGGTACACACACAAAGCTTCACATAGTACACAATAATCACTTTAATCTTTACAAATCTCACGTTTTCATGTTAAAATTCATATCAAAATGATCATTGTAATGAAATCTACAACGTTAATTCTTGAAGTATAGGACTTTACCTTATATTTGAGGTGCTTTAGCTTGAATTTACTCCAAGAAACTTCAACTCCTCCAAGAACTCTATTTTCTCTCTCCTATTTCCATTTTTCTCTATTTTTTCTAGCTCTTCTTTTCTTTTCCTTTCTTTTCTTCCTCTCCTTCCTTTTGTTCTTCTCGTGGACAAATTTCTGGCTGTTTTACAGCCCTTCCACCGCCATTCTAGGGTCCATGGGTCAACCCACATTAATTGCATTGTGGGCTATCCATTTAGAGCTAATTTTCCTATTGGAGGATTTAATTAAAATGGATAATTCTCAAGATTATCCAATAAGCTTTTGCAATTTAATAATCCCACAAATACTTTTGCAATATTTTATTTCACTATTCAACTCCAAAAATTCCACTAAACCCATTGGTAACATGTAAATTCTTCAATTCCCTCTCTACTTCGTCAAATTTGCTGTCAAAGTCGCAAGCGCGGTCAAAATGACAAAAATGCCCCCGGTGACCCGGGTAGCATAATTCACACCAAAATGTGTGTTTCATCGCACTGATCAATTTCTCTTCTTAATGTACCGTCAAATTCTTATTTTGTTAATAATAGTAGCCTTCCGACGATTTAGGGTACGGTTAGAATAAATCCAATAATTACATCCAGGTCCCGACCAAATATTATCATACTAAAATATTCATCTCATTACACCAATCAACTTTTGTTCTGGCTATTAATACAAATTCTCATCCTATTACAAATAGAAGCTAGTCAAAGATAAAAAAAAAAAAAAAGCGGGGTATTAGAAAAAGATCTTCTGCACTCGGTCTTGATAAATATATATGCTACCCTAAAAACCATGGGTAGAAAAATTTGTGTGAGATTATAATTAATCTCAATAAGTCTGTTGTGTGAAAGTGACAGTTAAGAAAGCAATGGCATGATGCATGAATATGCAATATTCTAAATGGATGTAATCATCAGAAAATTTAGCATTTATTCATCTCAAATTCTTTTTCAAATTTTGAAGAGAAATCACAAGTATGGCTAAATATGATATGTAGATAAAAGTTTTGTTGGGCAATTAATTCAAGTCAAAATTCCTGGAACAAAAATTCATTTTGGCAAAAGTCTTAAACCCGTCATCAATAAGCCATATCGCATATTGAGGTCACAAATCTATGATACCACGCAAATATGACCACATCATATTCCATGCTGAGAAAACACATTGGGCAGGGTGTACAACACTTGCGAGAAGATACCCTGCCATCCCTCTCATAAACAGACTGGATGTCCCACGTCCATCCTCCGGTTTCCTTTTTAGATACCATGTTACTATTTAAGGACCCGAATCAACTACTAAGACTATCATCCCATTTGGAAAAGACATTTTTCCGGAGACGGCCAATCAACTGGAATCCTCTCGTACTCTAATGAAAGCTAGTCCTATATTCTCGCCTCTTGAGTCTCAAGTCTATAACAAAGCGGTTCAAGAAATTCCTATTCGGATATGGAATATGCTATTTCATTTTCAAAAGATTGTTCCAATTCTCAAAACCTTTTTTGTTTGAAATTCAACCCAACTTGAAACCAGAACCGTACATTCTCCCCAAAATATTTCCAAAACTAAAATCTATACATCCATTCTATCCAAATTTGTTCAAGGGGTATTAAAATTAAATAAGATCATAACTTGCTTCAAAAACGATATCGACCGGAGCCAAAATCCGATGCTATGATTTTTCGCAATTATGTGTATGAAGGAAATTTGTAATTAGGTAAAAATATTGATGCGTGGCTCCCAATCATATGATAATTTTCATAGGAAAATTCTCAAAATTTGATCATGCATAATTTCCAAGTAAAAGTCATAAGGTGAATAAGGGTGAAACTAACTGCAATCAAAATGGATTACCCAAGAATATTCCCACTATAAACAAAATCGAAATCGTATCGTGAGCTTATTTGTGTTATAACAGTATATGCATGATCATATTAATTTTCTATAGAGTTATTTTGAATAAAAGAGTCATGAGATGTAGGGACTTACCTCTTGTCCAAATGCTTAGCAAAATATCTTTCAAATTTCTTAAGTGCTCTTCCCTCCTAAGTCAGGTTCCAAATCTAATGTAAATTGTACAAAAATAAATCTCTTGTCCACAAGTCCACAGAGATCATACCAAATAAATTCCGAAGGAAAAAAAGGTTACCTATGTAGTTGTGAAGCTTTTGAGGAGTTAGTTAGCCTTTTTTATACCTTTGAAAATGTTGTGAAGCTTAATGCTTTGAGAAAAGATAAGAACTTTATGATAAAATATAGAGTTTGATTGTTAGCTTATCTCTAGTTTCGAGGCAATTCTCATTCATTTATTTTGTATGTTGTACTATACAAATCTTCAATCATATTTTTGTAATCCATTGTCAAGTCATATTGGAGTAAGGGATAGGTTGCAAAATGCACCAATCGAAGTGAGGAGAAAAAAAGCTCTAGGAATGCAAGGTGCATGTCCTATGATGAAAAACAACGTGCAATGAAGTAGAATAAAAGTAGGAAGAAAAAATAAAAATTAAAAATGCAAAGGATGCAAAAAGAGAATTCAAGTTAAAATCATTAAAAATCCATTTCTTTGTAGAAATATAATGAAATTTGAGAGTCTTTTACTTTGCTATTTCAAGTTGAAATGTATTATTGTAATGTTGTATCAAAATGTATTGTATTGTTGAATCAATATAACAATGGTAAGGTTTATTCTTTTTATAAGCCACAACACTTGTGAGAGTTGATTAGTCCTATCATATTCGAATCATGTTATATATATTATTGACTCAAAGTTTAAAGTGAATCACGTTGGATTGGCATAAACTTGTTAAATTCAACTTTGATGTTCTTTGTTGTGTCTAGCTTAATATGTGGATACATATGCGATTAACTTCGATAGATAAGTGTTGGGATGAATTTTAAGGTAGAGGAAGACATAATGTCTCTACCATTTTGACCTTATTACATATATGCTAATTTATTCTTGATAATTCACCTTTTTGTTGTAAGTTAGTTATTATTTACCTTTGTGTATAAATGTATTTTGCTTGATTTGTAAGCTAGTAAATTTTTTGCTTTTGTGAATAAAAGTGTTTTGCTTAGGACAAGTAAAGATTTAAGTGTTGGGGAGTAGTGTGTGCTTATCGTATACATAATTTCTATGTAAATTGCACTAATGTTGTTGTAAAATAAGCCTAAAATGACCATGCATCCTCACATTTTCACACTTTTTTGTGTAGGAATTAATTGATGAAGAAAAAAAAGACTGAAAGGAATAGAAAAGCACCTAACTAGTGCCGGTACAACCAACTTAACAAGTGCTAGTTCTATTTTAAAAAATCAACAAATTTTGACTTCAATAGCCATCTAGAAGAAACAGAAAGTTTACTGGAATGAATAGGTGCCGGTTCATGCCATCAACAGGAGCTAGCTATGCTTTAGAAAGTGGAAAAAAATAAGTAGCAGGCGCCTGTTCGAACCCTTAATAGGCACCAGTTAATGTTGCAGATCAGAACTGCTGTCAGATTTCAACTGTGATTTTAGGGCACAGTTAGGGCTATAAATAGAGGCTATTAAGACATAAAGAGGTGGCCACTATTAGGGAAATACATCCACACATAGAAAAGGGAAGATTTGGGGTGAAGAATGATGGATTGCTGAATGAAGGGTTGGGGAAGATGAAAAAGGAAGCCTATCTATGTGTTTCTCTTGTTCCCTTTTCTTTGTTTTCATTTTGGTTGTGTCCATTTCTTTGTTTAAATTGTTGTTGAAAGGTTGAACCCTTGTTAGATTCTTTTATTAAATATACGCTTGAAAACTTGGATTTCAATCTCTAATGAATGATTACTTGCATTCATTATGTTGGATTCACGGTTTGGTTACTCTCTTTAAATCAATTCGAGAGGTGGGGTTAGGAGTTGAGTGCCAAGCAAACGTGTTCGATGTTTGTTTTCATTTAACTTACTTGAGAGAGTGGTTGAGGGATTAGAACTTGGTAATCATTTAATTCTTGATATCGCCTAAATATAGGGGTATGGATTCTTTCAAAATTAGAGGTTTTGTACTTAATGCTTCTTGGATTGAATTTCGGAGGTAGAGATACCCTTCGACTGGAACAATAATAGGGATTCCATAGCTCGAGAGATTGTGGGTTTTGCATTCATGTCCTCTACTGATATTAGAATTGAGATTCGATTATCTTAGGTTATGTTGGGTACTTGGCTAATTGTGGTGGATTCTTTACAAGTGTATGTCGCTCATTCTTTTTCTTATCATTGATTTTCTCATGGCCAATCTTGTGTAAGGTTATGTTGATTCACTAGGTTTGCCCATTGTAGATACCTTATTCTACAAATTCATGCGGTTAAACAAAGTAGTGCTATATTTATCCCTTCCTTGAGGATCTTCGATACTTACTAATAAAATGCTATACTACACGATGGGTAAACTTGCCCAATTGTGTGGTTTGAGTGTGTTTTTTGGAATTTTAATTTAAAGCTAGATTTTTGCGTGATTTTGTTGGTTATATTTTCCACACTCAAATTGTACAATAAATATTTGGCACCATTGCCTGGAAATAAGTATAATATCATGAAAGCTTGAATTTTATTGATTTACCCATGTATATACTTGTAAAATTTACTAATGTACTAGGTTAATAGTTGTATATATTTTTAAAGCACTAACCATCATTTGTAAATACTTGTTTCTTTCGGACAGTTATTCAATTTCATTTGGCTGTGGGTCAATTTAATAATATTCCTTGATCATCAACATACTGATTGCACAAGAGAGTAGTGATATATGCTACCACGAGCATGTGCATAGAATCTACAACAAATCATTCAAGAGTGATGGTTGCAAGGAACGAGGATCTAGATCAAGGTGTCGGGGGGATCGCTGTGGCCAAGAACATCCCGTGGAGTGCCGGGATAAGAAATCTTAGAATTCTCACGAGTTCTTCAAAGGTTCCTCGTTAAGTTTCTTTGAACAGCCACAAGCTGGTTGTGGGAAGCGAGGTTGCCGATTAAAGTACCAAAGGTGCTGCGATGCCTGCGGGAAAGATATACGTGGATTCAATTACCACTGCATGATAAAGGGTTGGGATTTGCATCCATTTTGTAGCAACCTTGTGAAGAAACCGCAAGGAACGTGTTTTGAGATTCAGCAAGCCGTTGGTTCAAAGTAGAATTGGTGCCATCAGAAAAAAATTGCAGGTGGACAGAAACAGTCTGGGATGGTCTTACGTTTCCAGTTGCTGGAATTACCATTTTCGTGTATATTGTCTGATGGAACTATTGCGTGATGCTGTAGACAAGGACGAAAGTTTGAAACAGGAAAACATCAATCTGCATCTGTTAGTCAAATCTCACGCAAAAGGATGGAAGTTTAAATACAAGAAGGTGGTAAAAGGTTTCCTTGACTTCATAGGATCGTTTCTTGAGAAGGTTTGTGTCGAATTGACTTCCGATGTTCTCCAGGATTTAATAGAATCGTCTTAACTTAGCTCAGCACAAAATTCAAATCGCTATTACTTTTACCAATTTAGGGTTTCCTTGTCCATTGTATATGTGGGATATTATGCGCTTTAGATTTCATATATCATGTTTTTAGGGTACACTTCATAATGATTATCCTGTGCATTCATTGTTCAAAAATTGATCCAATACATTTGGCGGAAAGATAACGCAAAATTAGCAATTGCCTAATGATATTTAGGAGATGAAAACTCATGCCATATGCTCTAGAATGTCTACATTTATCGGAAAATCACCTAGATAGATCAAGAGGAGGACAAATAGATCACACTACTGTAAACAAGAATCCCATTAATTAGGTAAAAGACAGAACATCCATGTTCAAGGTTTTCAAATACCCAACCTCTAGCCAAATGTTTCCTTATCTTTGATCATAAGGCATATAACTGATTTCCTTTAGATGAAGTATATTAGTTACTGTAATATTTTTAGGCTTTTTACACCAAGAAGGAAAATTATAGCATGCTTAATAACTTGTTTCCTTCTAGCATTATATGAACCTTAATTCTGGAAGAACATCGAGCAATGTTTTGAGAAGCATCTCATTGCTTAATTAAGTGATCAAGACCAAGAAAACTCTTAAGTTTGTCACAGCACAGATGTATCAATATCTTTTGAAAAAGGTGAGTCCCTTGGTTTCCATGACTCCGGTTTAGCTGAGTGTTTCCCCCTCCCCACCCCCCACCACCCAAAATATTCGACAACAAACATTTCTATTCAAGGGTTCTATGAATTTGGGAGATTATGAGCCCGTCGATTTCTAATCCTATTTAGCTACGTGTTTTTCTAGTATAACTAGGTGGATGCCCGTGCGTTGCACGCGATAGTTTCAGTAATTTTTTCAATTTTCTAGCATTCATAAATAATTCAAATAAGGAGATAATTTTAATATTTAAAACAATAAAAAATTTAGATAACTCTACTTAAAAAAAAAAATCAATTCAAATAACAATGATATTTTTTAAAAAAAAAAACCTTCAAATTTTTGAAAGGATGAAATGTATAAATATAGAATAATACTTTTAGAGTTCCTAAAAAGATGAAAAATTAAAAATTAAAAAGAATATAATTCTAGGAGGTTCAAAAAGGCTAGCATAATGATTAGTTTAATGAATTCAAATAAATCAAATGAATGTAATTGTCAAGAGCATTTTAGGAATTTAAATAGAGAAAGTAAATAATAGTTAAACCAAAAAAAAAACCCCACAAAAAATCAAAAACTTCTTAATTAAATTTTCTTTGATTTTAAAAACGATTCTTAGTGTTAATGAGATGGCTATAAAATGAGGTGGTTTTTTTGTCCCATAAAAATAGTTCCAATGATAAAATATTAATAGCTAACATAAGTGGTTCAACTCCAAAAAAGAAAAATTAAATAAAGGTGTCAAAAATTGATTTATTGAAAATCTCTCTTCCCCATCCATCATCACTGCGTGATAATTTAATTAAATATTTAAAATAAATAAATAATTGATTATATATTTTATTAAATACGTTTGATGATAAATAATAATTAATTAATTAAAGTATGATTAATAAAATATTTTTATTATCAATTAATTATTTAAATATATACTAATTTTTAAATAAATTTTAAATAAAATACTCATCTAATTATTAATGTTATTTTATATTTAATATATATTATAATAAAATATAATGTAAAAATCAATTATAATTAATTTAAACTTTATATTTATACTTAACATTTTAAAATTCAAAATTCAGTGATTAAATATTTATATTTTAATTTTCAATTTTAATTTTATTAAAAAAATCATAATTCTTAAATTGTTTTAAATGAAAATTATAAATTAATTCAAAAGAGCGATACAATACTGATATTTTAAAGTTAGAGATAAAATTAAAATAAATATAATATATATATATATATATATATATAAAGATTTTATTAATGATATAAATCTTAAATTCATTTATTCGTGGATTACATTCATTTCAATTTAATTGGATTCTTTGATTCCAAGTAATCTTGATGCCTTCTTGAATTTTTTATATTTTTAAAGGATTTAAAAAAATATTTATTACACTTTTCCATTCTACTTACAACCAAAAAAAAAAAAAAAAAAACACACACACACACACAGCCTAGAAGCTTTATAATCTCAACCGCTTTCTATATCCCTTTTCCCTTGCAGCGCCGTTATTTTCTTCCGGCTTCAACTCTTCTTTGGCATCATCAGAATTCCTCCGACCTATCTGCAACTCTCTGTACCTCACAATCCTCATGGCCTCTGCCACAAAATCGTTTCTTCAATCAATAACTCGCTACATCAAGAAGCCATGGGAGATCACAGGTCCGTGTGTCTTTGTTCCTTCTCGACCAGATGAAGGAGATATGAATTCCATTCAGGCGGGTAAGGGCTTGGCTTGACTGTGTGTTCTCTCCTGGTTCGGTTGGGGGCAATAACTTGAAAGTTCATTATTCAGTGGTGGGGTATTTCTAGAAAAGAAGGTGTCGCCTAAGGAGTGGCAGATTTGGATAGAGTCTCTTGGGTTTGGTTTCTGGATTTTGATTGGATGCCGTTTTTGTTGTGAGATTGCAGGAGTTGGGAAGAATTAAGCTTTTCCGTGGATGATGAAGTTTGGGTTTTTGCCGAAGAATTTCGTATTGGGTTTCCAATAATTTGGCTGTTTCTTGCAGCCCCCCACATCTCCAGCTTCACATGATGAACCTTCGCGCAAACCACAAATCCCCATCTCGTGGCCTTCTGATAGAGTCCTTACCCTATTTTGGCTTACGGAACTAATGCAGGCATTCGAGTAGGGTTCCAGAGCTGTATCGCCTTCGAAGTTTCCCTCTGTGCTGTCGGTGGAGGTATTCGATCGGCTTATATTGTCAGCATCGAAAATCCTGCATAAAGAACCCAATTGTGTGAAAATTGATGCTGCATTAGGTCCAATGTCAAGAGTTGTAGTCGTTGGAGACGTGCATGGACAATTGCATGACGTCCTGTTTTTATTAAGAGATGCACGATATCCCGGAAAAGATCGCCTTTTTGTGTTCAATGGCGATTATGTGGATAAGAGGCGCATGGGGTCTTGAATCTTTTTTGAGTGAAACGGTTTGTGATTTTGATCTCTTCTTAAATAAAAGAAGAAGTCTGAGAAATCTGAATTCATTGAATTCAGATAATTCTATCTTATCTGAATTCAATGAATTCAGATAACTGTGATTAATTCTATTTTATATGAATTTAGATAACTTAATATTAAAAAAAAAGACCCATAAAATTTCTTCACCAATAAAAAAAATTCTTAAAAAGTTTTAAATTCACAGTGCCAGGTGTCAGTACAAGAGAGTGCCAAGTATCATAACAGGAGGCTTCTACAGCTCCTATTATATATATATACATATATATATATATATATATATAGAGAGAGAGAGAGAGAGAGAGAGAGATTTTACATGAGGTTTTATGAGTGAATGATTCTTATGGAGACAATATTTTACGATAAAAGGGGTCTAAGACAATTATGATCTTTTTTTTTTATGCAAATGTAAATAGTATAATATTAATCACTAAGAATTTACATGGATGACTAGTTTACAGTCGAGGAGACTACAAACTAGAGGTTCTCATTACATCCCTCAAAACTAGTCTTAACATCATGGTACAATGTAAAAATTACAGTGTACACATGTGTTTTAATCTTCTTCACTATATCCCCTGAATGGCAGGCTACATCCTCAAAAATTGCCTTGTTACGGGCAGTCTAGATGTAGTAAAATGTGGCCGCTAGAGCAATAGACCTGGCCTTAGAAAACCAAGAGGTACCCCGGTTGCCATGCTTATACCCCCTGAGACAAGCTTTTGCTAAATTCAAAAAATGTGGAAGACATAACCAAGTTTTCACATCTGTCCAAATAGTAGCGGAAACCGAGCATTTGAAGAACAAATGATTCATCGTTTCTGATTGAGACTTACACAAAGGGCATATCAAGTCATCAACTCTGAACACAAGAGCATCTTTGGTCTTAAGCCTACCCTTCGCACATAACCAAAGAATGAAAGAGTGTTTAGGCGTTAAACCCTGCTTCCATATAGCATTGGCCCAATACACAGAACGTGTAGTAGATCTCAGATAGTCATAAGCAAGAGATGCGAAAGAAGTATTACAGTTGCCCTAAGAATGGAGAAGGTCAGCTGCATAGTGAGACTGACCTTCACGCTCAACAATTATGTCTCTTATTGCCAGGCAACCGGATGGTTATTAGAGTCCCACAGGAAGTCCTGAGCCATCCTTTCCAACTGACAGATAACAGCAGATGGAGTAGGAAGAATAGACAGCTAAAAACATTCGACCCCTTGGAGCACAGCATATGAGAGTGAGCGAGCAGACCATCTCCCAATGGAAGAACCAATACGATCAAGCAATGGTTTGAAGAAAGTTAGTCTAATTTTACCATTTATGATTGGTAGGCCAAGGTAACGAAATGGAAGCTCCCCAATAGGAATGCCCGTATCTGCCATAATTGTTTCTTGATTATCCGGATCAATCCTCATATGATAAATACTGGATTTATCGTTATTGATTTCAAGACCTAAACAACTTTTGAATTTTTCAAGGTAGTCAAGGAGAATGCGGATAGAAGAACAGTCACTCCTAGCAAACAACATGAGGTCATCCACATAGGCAAGGTGGGTAACCCTTAAGTCCTTACACTTGGGGTGGTACAAGAATGATGTCCCAAGTGTATGAACTTTAACAACCCTTGAGAAATATTCTAAACATATGACAAATAGCAGTGGAGAGAGAGGATCTCCTTGCCGCAAGCCCTTAGCTCCAGTAAAGTAGCCATGCACATTTCCATTGATAGCAACAGAAAAGGAGAAAGTGGTCACACATTGCTTAATCCAATTCACAAAAATATGAGGGAATCCAAGCTCAGTAAGTAAGTCCAATAAGAAATCCCAACTGACAGAGTCATAGGCTTTCCTGAGGTCCACCTTCAATGTACATTGTGGAGAAACTCTTTTGCGGCTATACATATGCAGTAGTTCCTAAACTAGTAAGATATTATCAGTCATGAGTCTATCACGGATGAATGTGGATTGTGCCCTGTCCACCAGATGAGGGACCACCAATTTTAGTCTGTCTAACAGAATTTTAGAGATGATCTTATAGACCACATTACAGTAAGATATTGGTCAATAGTCACCCACCCTATAAGCATGAGCATTCTTCGACACCAGGGTAATAATGGAGTGATTAATTTGTTTAAGAATTGTCCCTGAACTAAACAATTCCATAACTACATCACACAGACTCTGCCCAACCATACTCCAAGCCTTCTTGAAAAATAATGTCGAGTAACCATCGGGCCCAGGAGCTTTGGAATCCCTAATATCCCATAAAGCTAATCTAATATCCTGGGTAGTTACATCCCTAACCAAATCTACCATCATATCATGAGGCACTAAAGGACCAGCCCTGACAAAGTCCACATTGATTCCCCTGCATTCAACATTAGTCCCCAGAAGCTTCTTGTAAAATTTAACAAATTCGTCTGCGAGAGCCATTAGGGTATTAGTCAGTCTACCATCCTCTATAGTGATAGAAGAGATTAAGTTCCTCTTTTTATTATGTTTGACAATGTTGTAAAAGTAACGAGTATTCTTGTCAGAGAGAGCTACATACCTTCCTTTAGCAAGTTGTTGATAGAACTTCATTTCTGCCTCCGCCAACCGCTAAGCTAACCTTTTACAGTCCTTGAATTGTTTAATAAGAAATTGATCTTCCGGGTTGCCAAGTAATAGCTGTTGTGCATTTAGTAGAGCTTAGTTCGCCTGTTCGACCCGTTCAGAAATGTGAGAGAATTCCTGTTTGTTTAGTTTTTGCAAGTAACCCTTAAGCATATTCAAGCGACGACAAAAAGTGAACTGGTGGTAACCCAAGAATTCCTAATCCCAAACCTCTTCAGCAATATTATGGAACAAATCATGTTCAGCCCAAATATTAAGGAACCTGAATGGACGTACATATCTTACATTGTTGTCAACCACAGACTAAATAATAGGACTATGATCAGAAATGCTCCCAATAGGGAAAAACTCAACAAAGTCCTGCGTAGGGCATTGAAACCATGCTGCATTACCCATAACCCCATCAAGTTTGGACCACACCTTAGAATTTTTCCAAGTATACCTGGATCCGACATAAGAAAGGTCCTCTAGCCCAATGTCCGCACATAGAGACGACAAGTCCCTAATTTCATACAAGAAAGGCATAGAACCACCAAGTTTGTCCTCGATATATAGATAGGAATTGAAATCACCCATAAGAATCCACGGATCCGAAATTGATGAAGACAAGGACTGAATATCCTCCAATAAACTTCTTCTAGCCATAACTGAATTGTAAGCATAGATAAAGGTGAAGGAATAGGTAGTATGGGTGATCTAACATATGATACTCACAGTGATCGCTTAAGGCGTGCAATGAAGTAAATGAACATCCACCCTAGCATCATTCCATAGGATAACCACTCTCCCTCCTTCTAATTCATTCAAGTTATGAAAAGCCGACCAATTAGAGAATTTTTTGTGTAGAATATTATCCACCCCAACAGCATTCAACTTTGTTTCCAATAAACCAATAACGTCCATACGATGATTGGAAATAAAATTCCAAACCCCGTGATGTTTGAGGGTCATGTTAAACCCTCGAATATTCCAACACGCTGCTCTCATTGTGGGCTAACTAGTGTCCTTTGGGCAATAATTAAGTCAACACTCTACTGGGCATATTTTTTCCATACCGAAGAAATAAATTTTGCTGCCTGAGTAGTCAGTTTACTAGTATTCCCCATGGTCACTGGAACCTCCTCATCACAACCTCCTAAATGGGAAGGGGAGAATGATTGTCTAGGTCCAGCTTATGCATTTAATTTTTTTTGCCAATGCAGCCGTCCCCTACGCCTAACCCTTGATCGGCCTTTTGTGTGAGTAAGTTGGTCTCTAGGTCCATTCGATGAGGATGGGACGTCAACTGCATCATTTCCACTATGATCTTGGATATCATTGGTATGCACCTTGCTTACAATATTCTGGACCAAATTAAGAACCGGATGTTTCCCCTTGTCTTTGTTTACAACACCTATCTCATCAGACTGAACCTGGGATGTTGATCTTATATTTTTGTTCTGTCTAACCAGGGCTGACATTGGCCTAGTTGGAGACCTTGTCCTACCCATCCACCCCTTTGTATTCCTCTCATTTCTGTTAGCCACCTGTTGTTCCTTTCTTTTCATGTTTTCCCCCATACATGCCTCAGTAACATGGCCAAATTTGCAGCAGCATGAACAGTACAAAGGCTCAAACTCAAATTTCACTGCCTGGTTTTTTATCTTACCTGAAGGCATTCTGATTGGTACCGTCTTTACCAGAGGCTTGGCCACATCGACTTCGACAAGAACTCTAGCATAGGATAGTCGATCAAAAGTTGCAGTAAGCATATCCGTTATGATCGGTATACCCACAGCCAATGCAATTTTGCTTAAGGCAGTCATGTTCCAGCAACCGAGAGGCAAGGCAGGAAACGTGATCCATATAGGCATGATGCTCACATCAGCTAGAGAAAAATCAAAGTCATATGGCATTATTTTAAGCATCAAAGATCGCTAAAAAATTGCATAAGCCCCCCTCCCCCCCAGAGGACCTACTGTTTATCATCATCAATTTGGAATCTAAATATAAGCCATCCAGTAGTGTGGGAATGCACTTTAGTTTGAACTCCCCATTATTTTGTGAGGTCCATTACTGCTTTCATACCTAGGAACCTACCAGCAAACATCCCAACAAGGCAGAATCCCAACTTGCCCGTAGCTTCCACGAAGTCCCTTTCATCCAAATCAATGACATTTCCCGAGTAAGGGATATGCTTGAGACGCATTCCATTCTGTTGTTCACGATTACCTCTCACAATATTTGCCCAAGAACGAGGAGGTTGAGTGGTCTATAGTGATATGGGGGGTGGCATAAGATTGTTCCCCACTAAGGGGTCGGTAGGTGCAGAAGGTACAGCTGGGTCAGTTTGAGACTGGTTCCCCACTAGGGGGGACTTCAGACAAGCCTGTGCAGGTGATTGAGGGGCAATTTGAAGGTTAATGGAGATAGATTGAATAGATGGCCGAGGAGAGGGTGGAGTTAGGGTGATATCATTGAGCATATCCATGTTCTTACTAAGGGAGACAGCCAGGGATTTTGCAACAGAAGTGGCCCCCTCTAGAATACCTAATTTCTGACTTCTAGTCTGGACCATGAGGTCCAGCCCTCAGAACGAGAAAGGACCAGATAGA
The DNA here is from genome assembly GCA_026120185.1 of Voacanga thouarsii. Classification (NCBI taxonomy): domain Eukaryota; kingdom Viridiplantae; phylum Streptophyta; class Magnoliopsida; order Gentianales; family Apocynaceae; genus Voacanga; species Voacanga thouarsii. The sequence goes on along the minus strand of JANUWF010000528.1, from coordinate 208,612 downwards.
GCCAAATGGGATGGTGAAAGAAATCTAATTCCAAGAAATAGAATAATACTTCCTCGGGTTTGGTATACCAGCACCCTGACAAACATAGAAAGGAGGGCAGACAGTAAGAGTAATTGGTCTGTGGGATGGCGGGTTAGGTAGTTTCGAAACCAGCTAGGAACTAGAGGAGGGATATCACCTCAGCAAAACCAGAAGGAATGGGTTGACAAACAGGTTTTAGCTGTGTAAAGACAGTATATGGCGATCAAAAGATGATATAAAGAGGTATTTCAGGAGCAAGTGGAACAAGCTAGACCGGTGACAAAAGATTAACCTGGACGGGAAGAGGGAGCACCACAACGCACTACACACAGTCAACATTTAACTAGGAGATGAAGACCGAGAAGAAATAACAGTTGGAGGATGAAGGAAACCCGCTAACCAATTCAACAACGAATAAACTGGATGGATATTACACATGCACCCCTTATAACCAAGAACACAAATATCACTTATCCATCATATAGTCCAGCAATCATATCCGAGAATGACAATGAAAACATACAATAGTCACACCAACAACAACCAAAAACACAAAAACAGAAAGAAACTAAGGGAAGAAACTAAGGAAAGAAACCAAGAAGGAACACATAAACAGCTTGAATATTAGCCATGGATACCAGGGAAGAGAAGTGAACTCACACGAGTTAAGAGCTTCTCTCTCTACACTTCCCTCTCTTGTTATATACAATTATGATCTTATTCATTAAATAATACGTACGTATAAATTCTTTGTTTGGCATAAATTTTTTATTTTGGGAAAGAAAAGCATTGTTATGTTGTTTTTGGATCAAGTCGCTTTCAAAGCAATTCTTGCACCATGTTAAAAGCTTGTTTTGCTTTTATACTCAATGAACCATGGAAATTGTTACAAGAAATATGACAAACATTTGAAAGATGACATTTTGGCCCCGAAAATAATTTTCATGTACTTGGCTAGAAGCTTGTAAATTGGGAAAGAAAATATTTTACAAATAGGGTTTGGTTTTGAAAATTATTGAGCTATGTTGAGACATCGTGATGATGTCTTGCCTTTGCGTCATATGATCTTTTAGTACTCAAGAGATGCTATGCTCTTATACTAGTTTATACGGGTTTGAGAACAATTGTTGGCCGATGGCCACCTCTGGACTGTGGTCTCTTTCTTCACTGGGTGAGAGTATTTGTAATGGAGTTGTCCTTAGCTAGCAACACATTTCTTTTGCATGAATAAAGGTCGTGTGTGGGACACCCGTGCCATTGTGACAGACGGTAACGATGGTCAAAGTGCAATTGAAAGCTCAATAGCAGTGTTACAAATGGTGCCAGATTACTATATGTTATAGCAATGGCACACGTTCATGAAAAAGAAAAGAAATTTGTTTTCTTTTAATATAGGGTATCTGTTTTCAATAACTCATGTTTCCAAATGTGCATAGACTCTTTTGACAATAATTAATTAGGGTTTCAACTACATTGTTTAAAGAGTTGTTTTCAGTAGAAAATTACAATAAAACCCTTTTATTTATTTTCCAAGGAAAAATACTAACGCACACGGGACTCACTAGGTATAAAACTCACACATTCCTTCATTTTCTACAATTTATTAGGACTCAAAGCTAGAGATATGTAGCAGTGATGCCAATATCACTCTTTTGGCTCAACCTCGCAAAATTTTTTGCAACTTTACCTTATGTAGAGTGCAGATCTATTTATCTTACATATTTCGGGTCAAGATTTTGTATTAACCACAATTAGTATATAAGTAATAAAATTAAATAAGTTCATAACTTGCTTCAAAAGTGAAATTGAAAGGAGCCAAAATCTCATACTATAATTTTTGCAATTATGTGTATGAAGGAAATTTGTAATTAGGTAGAAACATTTTTGCATGGCTTCCAATCATAACATAATGTTCAAAAGAAAATTCTCAAAAATTGATCATGAATAATTTCCATGTAAAAGTTGCAAGGTGAATAAAGGTAAAATAGTGCAATCAAAATGGATTGTCCAAGAATATTCCCACTATAAATAAAATCAAAATCATATCATGAGCTTATTCATGTCATAAAAGAGATCATATGAATTTTCCATATAGTTATTTTGCATAAAAAAGTCATGAGGTGTAGGGACTTACATCTTGTCCAAAAGCTTTGCAAAATATCTTTCAAATTTCTTAAGAGCTCCTCCCTCCTAAGTTTAGTTCCAAATCAAACCTAAATTGTACAAAAATCAATCTCTTGTCCACAAGTCCATAGAGATCATACCAAATACATTCCTAAGGAAAAAGAGGTTTCTTATACTCCAAGTAATCTCTACTATTTTTTAATGCATAACATAATCGCCTATGCTAATCTTATTAATCCTAGACCCCTAATCAAACAAACAATCCTAATACAACTTTCCCACAAAAGTTAGGAAGGAAAGCACTCCACTAAGTTAAAAAGCGTAAATAAATAATAAATAATGAATAAATAACTAAGTGGGTAAGTAAATAAATAAGTACTTTATTAATTAACGAGTTAAAGTAGAAAATGAATAAATAGATAACTAAATAATTAAATATATGAATAAATGAGTAGATAGATAAATAAATGAATAAATTGTTACAAATGTAATTTTATGCATATAAATTATTACGATTTTCAAAATCTCCAAAAATCCAGTAACTACATGAGCATTAAAAAAAAAAAAACCATAAGAGATATTTTTCTAGTAAATCAAAATATTCCATCAAATCCATGTAAGCTCAACTCAAATTAGTGATAGCAATTTTTAAGCCAACATTCACACTCTTAATCCTTAGGAGAAAATTCTGTTGTGAAAGCAAGGCAAGGGTTTCTAAGATTGATTTAAGTTTCTAAGCAAAATATTTTATTTCTTGATGAAAATTTCTAGTTTGATTCCCCTGGATGTTAGGTGAATTATCATGTAATCCCTTGCCCAGAACTCTTTTAAAAACTAGGTTAATTAATTTTGTAATGGAACTCGCCTGAATAGTGACCACACTGGAGTAGTAATTTTAAAATTTCAGATCTTTCAATTTACAAAGTGTTTTTCAATGATTCTTGAACCGAAAATTTTTCAAACATCCACAAGTTTGTTCTATAAATAATTTCAGGTAAAAAATCCAACAAAAAAAGTTTTTTCTGGGGGATCAAAGTGGGCTTTGTACAAGGGTTTCTAGTAACTTGAACACATACTACAATACACCAAATTTTCAAACACCAAACCCTTGTAGACCTGAAATAGGTTCCCACCACATTTTAGGTCCTATAAAACATCATACACAAGCCGCATGATCACAAATTTTTATTTAACAACACAATACCCAAATTACAATTCATCCTAACAGCAAAACCTCTACTTTCCCCCCCATCAATCACTTAAGCATAATTACACCAAAACTCATCCAACATCCAGAATACATATGTCACACACATAGGGCTTCATTTCCGTAGCACAACCACATTATTATCCATTAAAAATTTTTAGCATTCAAGCATGAACTTCAGGAGCAAAATAGTTGAGCAGAAAAGTGATACAAGTTAAGGGCTAAAATCATTACTATTTTCCTAGTTATTTGAGGTCAATTTGAGATATTTTTGTGGTAATAACTGGCCATATTCCTTTCTATATGACATTTTGCTTGTAGAAACTATTTCTTACAAATTTGTGCAGATTGAAGTTGATTTCGGGCAAAAATGTGAATTTTGCATCATACATTTGGCGCCAAGCCTGCTAAGGGAACTAGACGCTGCATCCACTCTGCCCAAACAGTGAAAATAGATCAGCATCCAAGGGAAAAATAGAACACACCTGGTGCTAGTGGGTCAGTTGGAACTGGCGCCAGGTCTGCTCTGGAGTGGCAAAAATTCTGTGCGCGAATTTGGTAATTTTTCAAAGATTTTGGTATTTTCTGAATCCTACTTGACCAAGACTCCTCAAGCAATGAATTTAGAATCAAAGAAGCCTATAAAACCAGGAGAAAATACAAGAGAAAAGGGGGGAAATTCACAGAGCAAAAATTCCAATCACTCATTGAAAAAGGAATTCATTAAATCAAGGAGGGTTATTCAAGAGAGTCTTCAAGGGGGAAGAAGAAGGCTTGTCTATGAGTGCTTTCTTTTAACTTTGTTTTGTTTTTCTTAAACAATAATGTATTCAATATTTTCATTGCAATTTGACAGTGTTTTTAGGGTTCATAATTTCTTGTGTTAATTAGTATTTTTATCAATTCATTATATATCTTGGGATTTGATTACTTGTTTTACTTTCGGAGTTGGTTGATTGATTTTTGTTATTAACTTCTTGAAAAGGGGGTTGATAAAGACTTCAATTTATTAATTCCATATTTGTTATCTCTTAACTTGCTTGGAAAATGTGTTAATTATCTAAAACTTGGGTAATCAAAGGTTGGTTGATGATTGCTAGAATATGGATTCGTTGACTAAATTCATATTTTGAATCACCTAGAATATAGGAATTTGTATGAGGGTTGATTTTAATGCAACTTTTGGATTAATTAGTTGAGACAGAATATGTTCACTAATTTCACTAGAAGATAATGATTCCACAATAGAATATATTCACTAATTTAACTAGAAGATAGCAATTCCATGGTTGCAAATTAATAGGGTCTATATTAAATCCATCATAAAACCAAGATAATAATTGATTGTGATATGTGCTAAGTGATTCATTGTCATGTTTTCAAAAACATTTGCTTAATTTGCATATTCTCACATCCTTGAATTATATATATTTCTTTATTCTTGTTTTATTATTTTATCACTTTATTGGATCGGTTAAATATTGAATGAAAAGTGATTAGTGTGTACTTATTTTTTTGGGGATGGACACTTGTGAATTTCCAATACTATACTTGCGATTAGTATACTTGCTCGTGTGTATTTTGAGATTAATGTTTTAATTAAAACTTGACTATTGAATGGATTTAAATTTGATTATTTTTTTACACCTAAATTTTAAGCATCAAAACATGTATAGCTATTTCTTGGTTTGTTTAGAAATTGTAGCAAGAGAAACATTCTATCCACAACACATCCACTCTCCAATAATTCTACATCATACTAGACCACATTTATCAAATCCTCAAGATAAAATTACTCAAACATGGCTTCAAGCCATTATTTTTAGAAAAAAAAAAAAAAAAAACTGGCAGCACCTACAAATTTCAGTTTCATGATTAATACAAGAGCAAAATAAAATTTTCATCATAAAAGGGGATCATTTATCAAATCATATAATATCCCGTAACATAAATATAATACTTTGCATTACATAATTCCATCTACAATGCAAAATTAAAACAAAATAGAAATCTGTCCAACAGGGGCATTTTGTGGTGAAAGCAAGATTAAAGAGGAGAAAATGTATGTTTGGTTTACCTCTTTGAAGCTGTACACTTTAATAAAGAAAGGTAGCAAGATCAAGGTTGGTTCTTCAAGCTATTGTCTCTTTTATATGGTGTTTTGCAAGGGAACAATTAAAGAATATAAAATAGTGAGAAGGTGGCCATGATTTTCAGTCACTAAGGGAAACGGCAAGAAAAGGGAACAAATACCTCAATTTCAGCTTGATGTCCACTGAAAATGTCTTCCAAGTTCCAAGAAATAGTGCTAGGTCAAGATAAAATATTTGCAAGGTCAAGAATTGTGTGTGCAAGTGTTTCGGGTGGGATGGTGGAGGACCAAGCTGTTGGCCATCTTGGGATCAAATTATAATAATAAAAAAAGAGCTTCTCTTCTAGAGAGAAGTTGGAGCAAAAGAAATTAAGAAAGAGAGAGGGAGGTGGCCGGTTGGTAGGGAGGAATTTGGAGAAAATTATGAGATTTTATATTAGGGTATTCTCAATCCAAGTGTTTTGATGAGTTCACTTAAAAATATCCCAAGTTCAATGGTTAGGATTGAGGGTGTTTTGTTGGGTTAAAATGATCCATGAATTTTAGATGTGGGTGTTGGGTCAAATGACGAAATTGGGTTAAATAGTCAAAATTGAATTTGACACGAAATTTGACCAAGATTGTTAGCTTAGTATACAAGGACAAAACCCTAATTAAAATAAGATTTGTTCAAGAGTGTGTTTTAGAAAAGAGGAACGTTATTGTTATAATCTTATTGGAAATGTGATACACAAATTAATTTGACTAATTAATCTTCTACACATAGTACATACATATATATAATGCACAATTATTTATAAAAATCACCTGCCAGAACCAAATAAATAATTAACCTAATACACTTACTCTCTCTAAAATAATTCACACAAGGAGCACATAAAATAGCCACAAATAGGGCAATTAATTTATGAAGAAAACTCAAATGGTCATAAAATTTAGCTTCCAAATCCTTGATTAAATAGGGTGTCACATCCTTCCCTACTTAAGAAAATTTAGTTCTCAAAATTAAACTGTCTTACTTGTTATCAGGCCAGGGTACTTCATCCTCAACCACTCCTTGGTCTCCCAGGTGGCGTCTCGAGCTCCTTGGTGTTTCTACATTACCTTGACCATTAGGATTTTCTTATTTCTTAATTCCTTCACGGTTTGCTCCTGTATCTTAACCGGCTTCTCCACATACGACAGATTCGTTTGCAGTTGTAACAGCCCATCGTTCAAATCATGCTCTAGATCTGGGTTGTATTTCTTCAGTTGAGATATATGAAACATGTCGTGGATACATGTTAATCCTTTTGGAAGTTCCAACCTACAAGCTATCATTCCAATCCTCTCAGTGATCGGGAATGGCCAAATATACCTAGGGCTAAGCTTTCCACACTTTGGATGTCTCAGAATTACTCGGCTTGGGGCAAGTCTCAGAAATACCTCAACCAACTTGAAACTATAATTCTCTCCTGCGATTATCCGTGTAGCTTTTGTATTTGTTTTGAGCCACTCTTAGTTTACCCTATATTAGCTTAACCTTATTGGCAATCTCTTGGATATTTATTTGCCCTTTTTTTTATTGATCTGACCATCCTCGCTCCATCCCCAGTACAATGGTGTTTGATATTTTTGTCCACACAAGGCCTTATATGGTGCCAGGACAATAGAGGCTTGATAACTATTGTTGTAGGCCAATTCCATGTATGGGATACTATCAATCCACTGGTTCTCGAAGTCCAACACATATGCCTTCAGCATATCCTCAAGGATTTGTATCACACCTCAGATTGTCTATCTGTTTATGGGTGGGTGGAAGTACTCAACTTTAAAGTTGACCCTATAGCTTCTTGAAACTTTGTCCAAAATTTGGAGGTGAATCGAGGATCTCTATCCGATACGATACTTGTTAGCACTACATGCAACCTCACTACTACCTGAATATAAACCTGTGCCAATTTCTCCCATTGAATATCTCACTTTCACTAGGATAAAGTGCGCAATTTTCATTAGTTGGTCTACTACTACCCAAATAGCATCCTTCTGAGTCCTGCTCATTGGTGGTCATATGACGAAGTCCATTGTGACACATTCCCATTTCCAATCTAGCACCGATAGATGTTGCAATAGTCCAGTAGCTTTCTTATGTTCTGCCTTCACCTTCTGACAAGTAAGGCACACAGACTCATATTGGGCTATATTTCTCTTCATGCCTAACCACCAAAACATTTACTTCAAATCTTGATACATCTTAGTCTCCCTGGGAGATATAATGTACTGGCTCTTATAGGCTTCCATTAAAATATTCTTTCTTAGCTCCTCCATATTTGGTATACATAATTGATCCCTAAAATACATTACTCCTTGGTTATCTATTCTAAAATCTGAATTATCCCTTCCCAATTCTTTCTCTTTAAAACCCTAAAACTCTGGGTTGTTTGCTTGGGCCTCGCATATTTCTTTCTTCAGCTCAGGGATCATAGTTAAATTTCTTACCCAAATCTTATCCCTGCTCATTGTAACTTCCTCTGTCAACACTTCCTGATTTTTTTTACTTCTCGATTTTATAGTCCTGCTAACCTCACTTTTCTACTTAATGCATCTGTAACAACATTGGCCTTGCCCAGGTGGTAATTGAATGAACAACAATATTTCTCCAAGAATTCCATCAATCTTCTCTGCCTCAAGTTCAAGTCTATTTAGGTGAATATGTGCTTCAAACTTTTGTGATCTGTGAATATTTAGTATTCTGCTCCATACAGATAGTGTCACCACTTTTTCAGGGCAAACACAATAGTTGCTAGCTCTAAGTCATGCGTGGAATAATTCACCTCGTGTAGCTTATGCTTCCTTGAAGCAAAGGCTATAGCTTTCTTCTCTTTCATCAGCACTACACCTAATCCTTCCTTGGATGTGTCTGTATATATAGCATAGGGTCTCCCCTCTTCTGGCAAGGTCAAAATAGGTGCCAACATTAACCTCTTCTTCAACTCTCGAAAGCTCTACTCATAATTTTTCTTGCTAGGAAAATAGCATATCTTTTTGTAGAAGCCTAGTCAAAAGCGAGGCAAGGGTTGAAAACCCATTGATGAATCGCCTATAATTCCCTGCCAGTCCCAAGAAACTCCTAATCTCTGTAACAGTCTTGGGTTATTTCTATTTTTCAATGGCTTCCAACTTGTTAAAGTACATTCTAGTTCCTTCATTAGAGACAACGTGCCCCAAAAACGAAACTATATCTACCCAGAATCCACATTTACTGAACTTTGCATGTAGTTGATGCTTCTTTAATTTTTCCAAAACTAATTTGAGGTGCCTTGCATGTTCCTCTGGGCTCTTGGAGTAAATCAATATATCATCAATAAAGATTGCAATGAATTTGTCCAATTAAGGTCGGAATAGTCGGTGCAACAAATCCATAAAGGTTGCGGGGGCATTTGTCAATCCAATAGGTAGCACAACAAACTCATAATGCCCATACTAGGTATTAAAGGCAATATTTCAGATATTTTCCTCCCAGATCCTCATTTAGTAATATGCTTGCCTTAGGTCGAGCTTAGAATAACAACTAAACCCTCTTAATTGATCAAACAATTCATCAATAAACAAGATTGGGTATTTTTTCTTAATTATCAAACCATTTAACCCACGAAAATCAATACACTGACGTAGGGTCCCATCCTTCTTTCTTACAAACAACACGGGTGCTCCCCATGGTGAAGTACTTGGCCTAATGTACTCTTGGCTCAACAACTCCTCTAATTGATCCTTCAACTTCTTGAGTTCTGTAGGGGCCATATGATATGGGGTTTTGGAAATTGGTTCGGCTCCAAGCACTAAGTTAATAGTGAACTCCACCTCCCGCGGTGCGGGAAGGGTTGACAATTCTTTAGGAAAGACATCAGTGAATTCACTCACTACATCAGTGCTCTCCAGTGTAGTCTCTTCTGTGGGTTGGTGAATCATATAGGTAAGGTAACCTCGACATCCCTTCCTAAGCATCCTTCGGGCCTTAGTTCTTTAGACTAAATACTTTAACTCTTTCACTTTGACTCCCTAAAATTCTAAAACATCCTTTGACGGTCTAACGAACTGCACAAATTTATTTTTGCAATCTATTCGAGCACTATGCTTAGCCAATCAATCCATACCTAGAATGATATCATAATCCTCAAAAGGCATAATAATAAGGTCCCCAGGTAGTTTTTTCCTCCCCACTTCAATCTCACACCCCTTAATAACTTCGTTTGCTTGTGCTGATTTCCCTAAAGGTGAACTAACTAAAAGAGTATAGGGCAACTCTAAGCCAACAAATCCCATCTTATTTTTACAAAATTTATTCATATATGAATGGGTGGAGCCAGGATCTACCAACACATTTACTTTGTAATTTTGAGGATACTTTCAACTACTACAGAATTAGCTCCTATTTTATTGCAGTTCCGAGCAAACACTTAGGCTTTCACTTACGGCTTCTGGTTGCTCCCTCTATGGACTGCACCATTACCATGATTTTCTTGATGCATTGGTTAAGCAGGATTACCACGGGTGTTGAACTGCAGCTTTAGACACTTATCATGAAAATGGTTGGGGTCCCTATAGTTGAAGCATCTTTTGGTTGCATCCCTATGCTAACAATCCTTCTTCTTATGTCCTTTCTTTCCACTGCAATAACAAATCACTTCATTCTACTCAGTTCTGATAAGGTTTGTCCTTACTTGCTTTCTTTTATTTCACCCATGCAGCCCAACTGCCCCTTTTAAAGGAAATTATTTGTTGGTTGGAAAGGTCCTCACAGCAAGTCGACGGTTGTCCTCATTTTCTATTGTGGTCCCAGCGTCCACAACAATTGCATAAAGTGTCAGCAGATAGGGGGCTAGGGCTCTCCTTAGTTCTTGCTGCAAGCCCTTAATGAATCGGCGAGTCCAGTTTTGCTCTGTGTTCCCTAGACGATGATAATACTTTGATAATTTGCTAAATTGAGCCATATGCTGTGCCACTAACATGTTACCTTGCTTTAGGTTCTGAATTCGTTTTCTCTTTTCTCAATGACCCATTGTGGTATAAACTCTACCTGAAAAACTTCCAAGAAGTGGTCCTACCTTCATTCTTGCTTAGTTCACTCCCAAACTTCTTGAATTCGCATCGAATAATCTCCGTCCGGTCCTCTTAAACGGAAAGCTGCAAATCTCACTGTTCTTTCCTCTATGTACTGCAAAGCACGAAAGATGTCTTCTATTTGTCCAATCCATATTTTAGCCTTCTGATCTTCTTGGGCCTCCAAAAAAGATAGTGGTGGTTGAATTTTAAGGAAACTCTCAAGTGCCTCATCGTCTCCTCGTGAAGCCCTTTGCTCTATCAAATTCCATAGAATTTCAGTCATCCTACCAAAATACTGACCAACAGCGGCCTCTTCGGGCACCTCGTCTTTGGGAACAACGTTTTCAGATTCTACATCTACAGCTCTTGGTCCCTCATTTTGTTTGCCCGGTGGGGATTTAGAGCAGAGTTGTTATCATGGGGTGGTGGTCCTCCGGTGGCATCACCCATGAGATGAACTATTAGTCTTTGTCGAGATGGCATGATAGCACTTTATTATACAAATAGTGTTGTTAGCAGGTTTTACTAATATTTTGTATCGCTAAAGGTAGTGCGGGCATGATATGATGTATGCAAAAAACATTATAGTGTAATAAGTAATTATGCACAGATACCATTTCCAATTCATAATTGATCATCATCTAGTATGTGCTCCTGCATCTCATATATAAACCAAAAGAGTGATGGTGATTAAAGCATCCATACATATACGAGCCTACAGTAGGCAATTTCTTAACTATTTAAATTAGCAATTAAGCACATAGATCAGGAATCCAAAAATATGTGTTTTATACATCACCAAAATATGTTAGTTTCCTATTTCTAACTTCTTCTCAGTCAGTAGTCTAGTATGACTATAAGTCACTATCAGCGTCCTCTTCAGCCTCGAAGTCCACATCGACCTTAGCCCTCTCTGCGGGCCTACTCTTCTCGGAGTCATCTTCAGCCTCTTCTTTGGGCTAGCTCCTCATACTCTATCTCTCCAAGACCCTCGTTTCCTAACGCTACGAGTTCTCAGCTATCTTTACTTCAGGTGCAACAACTATCTCATCTTTGCTCTCAAAAGGTACTTCTATGATCTCGTTCACATCCTCTTCTTCAGATTCCAAAGTAGAGGTATCTGAAGAGTCTAGGTCTACAACCTCTGGTGATAGCATTCCCCAACGGTGTGGGTTCATTATCTTGGGAGTGGTGCGCAACATCCTTTCCATCCTACAATAATGATTATGTGCTTAGTTCCAAAAGATTTACCAAAAAAAAAAAATTCACTAAATACGTTAAAACTAGTCTAAACTTTAGAAATATCTGTTTACGATCCTCAGCTAAAAATATTCCAATCTTATGCTAATCTAGACTTAAACCTAACTCTTTCAAGGTCTTAATCTAATCCTAGGTTTCAAATTCATACATAGGCATAATCTAATCCTAGGCTCTAATACCAATTAAAACACCCCCTACTTAGTGGCCTAAATAGCCAGGGAATGTCACCCATTCCTTTTAGACCAGTGGTCTTTATAACAAAGAAAGAGAAAGAAATAACTTGGTAAACTGAATATTAAACTTCAAAGTGAGAAATTGAATTTGCTATATAAATAAATCCCAATACAAAGATGCAAAGGCAAACCTTGCTAACCAATGCATAACCGCTACATATCTTAAGAAAAGGGATAGAAATAGAGTATCAAAACATAATCTATTACAAAAAGATCTTCTGCACTCGGTCTTGATAAATATATATGCTACCCTAAAAACCATGGGTAGAAAAATTTGTGTGAGATTATAATTGATCTTAATAAGCCTGTAGTGTGAAAGTGACAGTTGAGAAAGCAATGGCATGATGCATGAATATGTAATAATTTGAATGGATGTAATCATCTGAAAAATTAGCATTTATTCATCTCAAATTCTTTTTTCAAAATTTGAAGAGATATCACAAGTATGACCAAATATGATATGTAGATAAAAGTTTTGTTGGGCAATTAATTCAAGTCAAAATTCCTAGAATGAAAATTCATTTTGGCAAAAGTCAGAACCCATCATCAACAAGCTATATTACATATTGAGACCACAAATCTACGATATTGTGCAAATATAACCACATTATATTCCATGCCGAGAAAACACATTGGGCAGGGTGTACATCCCTCCCGTGAAGATACCCTACCATCCCTCTCATAAACAGACTGGATGTCCCACGTCCATCCTCCGGCTTCCTTTTTAGATACCATGTTACTAGCTAAGGACTTGACTCAACTACTAAGACTATCGTCCCGTTTGGAAAAGACATTTTTTCGGAGACGACCAATCAACTGGAATCCTCTCCTACTCTAATGAAAGCTAGTCCTATATTCTCACTTCGTGAGTCTCAAATCTATAACAAAGCGGTTCAAAAAATTCCCATTCAGATATAGAATATGCTATTTCACTTTCAAAAGATTGTTCAAGTTCTCAAAACCTTTTTTGTTTGAAATTCAACCCATCTTGAAACCAAAATCGTACTTTCTCCCCAAAATATTTCCAAAACTGAAACCCATACATCCATTCTATCCAAATTTGTTCAAGGTGTAATAAAATTAAATAAGATCATAACTTACTTCAAAAGCGATATTGACAGGATTCAAAATCTCATGCCATGATTTTTGGCAATTATGTTTACAAAGGAAATTTGTAATTAGGTAAAAAATATTGATGCGTGGCTCCCAATCATAAGATAATTTTCATAGGAAAATTCTCAAAAATTGATCATGCATAATTTCCATGTAAAAGTCATAAGGTGAATAAGGCTGAAACTAAGTTCAATCAAAATGGATTATCCAAGAATATTCCCACTATAAATAAAATCAAAATTGTATCGTGAGCTTATTCGTGCTGTAAAAGTGTATGCATGATCATATTAATTTTCTATAGAGCTATTTTGAATAAAAGAGTCATGAGATGTAAGGACTTACCTCTTGTCCAAAGCTTAGCAAAATATCTTTCAAATTTCTTAAGTGCTCTTCCCTCCCAAGTCCGGTTCCTAAGTCCGGTTCTAAATCTAACATAAATTGTACAAAAATCAATCTCTTGTCCACAAGTCCATAGAGATCATGCCAAATAAATTCCTAAGGAAAATGAGGTTACTCATACTTCATGTAATCTCTGCTATTTTCTAACATTAAACACAATCGCCTAAGCTAACCTTATTAATCCTAGACCCCTAATCAAAAAACAATCCTAATACAACTTTCCTACATAAGTTAGGAAGGAAAGCACTCCACCGAGTTAAAAAGAGTAAATAAATAAATAAATAATGAATGAATAACAAAGTAGGTAAATAAATAACTAAATAAATAAGTACTTTATTAATTAATTAGTTAATGGATCAAATGAGTAAATAGATAAATAGATAAGTAAATAATTAAGTAGATGAATAAATGAGTAGGTAGATAAATAAATGAATAAATAGTTACCAATGTGATTTTATGCATATAAATTATTACGATTTTCAAAATCTCCAAAAATCAAGTAACTACAAGAGCATTAAAAAAAAAAAACCATAAGAGATAATTTTCTAGTAAATCAAAATATTCCATGAAATCCATGTAGGCTCAACTCAAATTAGTTATAGCAATTTTTAAGACAAAACTCACATTCTTAATCCTTAGGAGAAAATTCTGTTTTGAAAGCAAATCAAGGGTTTCTAAGATTGATTTAATTTTCTAAGAAAAACACTTTATTTCTTCATGAAAATTTCCAGTGTGATTCCCCTATATGTTAGGTGAATCACCATGTAATCCCATGCCCAAAACACTTTTGAAAACTAGCTTAATTAATTGTGCAATGAAACTCGCCAGAATAGTAACCTCACTGGAGCAGTAATTTTCAAAAATTCATATCTTTCAATTTACAGAGACCTTTTCAATGATTCTTGAACCAAAAATTTTCTAACATCCCCAAGTTTGTTTCATAAATAATTCAGTTTAAAATCCAAAAAAAAATTAGGTTTGTTGGGGGTTCAAATTAGGGCATTAGAAAGCAGTTTTCTGGCAGTATGAACACATACTACGGTACACCAAAATTTTCAAACACCAAACCCTTGTACACCCTCAAATAGGTTTCCAACACACTCTAGGTCCTGTAAAACATCAAACACAAGCCTCATGATCAGAATTTTGATTTAACAACACAATACCCAAATTACAATCCATCCTTCCAGCCAAACCTCTGCTTTTCCCCCATCAATCCCTTGAGCATAATAACACCAAAACTCATCCAACTTCCACAATACATATGTCACACACATAGGGCTTCATTTCCACATCACAACCACAATATTATACATAAAAATTTTGCAGCATTCAAGCATGAACTTCAGGAGCAAAACAGTTGAGCAGAAAAGTGATACACATAGAGCTATTTCTTGGTTTGTAAAGAATTGCAGCAAGACAAACATTCCAACCACAAACATCCACTCTCCAGTAATTCTACATCATTCTAGACCTCATTTATCAAGTCTTCAAGATGAAATTACACAAACATGGCTTCAAGCCATTATTTTCAAGCGAAAAAAACTGGCAGCATGTACAGATTTTAGTTTCATGCTTAATACAAGAGCAAAATAAAAATTTCACCGTAAAAGGGGATCATCTATCAAATAATACAACAGCTCTTAACATAAATATAATAATTTGCATTACATAATTCCATCTACAATGCATAATTAAAACAAAACAGAAATCTGTCCAGCAGAGGTATTTTTTTGGTGAAAGCAAGATTAAAGAGGAAAAAATGTATGTTTGGTTTACCTCTTTGAAGCTGTACACTTTAATAAAGAAAGGTAGCAAGATCAAGGTTGGTTCTTCAAGCTCTTGTCTCTTTTATATGGTGTTTTGCAAGGGAACAATTAAAGAATATAAAATAGTGAGATGGTTGCCATGATTTTCGGTCACTAAGGGAAGTGGCAAAAAAAAGGGAACAATTACCTCAATTTCAGCTTGATGTCCACTGAAAATGCTCTTCCAAGTTCTAAGAAATAGTGCTAGGTCAAGATAAAACATTTGCAAGGTCAAGAAGTGTGTGTGTGTGCAAGTGTTTCAGGTGGGATGGTGGAGGACCAACTTGTCGGCCAGCTTGGGAGCAAATATTTAAAAAAAAAAAAAAAGGCTTCTCTTCTAGAGAGATGTTGGAGCAAAAGAAATTAAGAGCGAGAGGCGGGTACCTGTTGGTAGGAAGGAAATGGGAGAATCTGAGATTTTCTATTAAGGTGTTCTCAATCCAAGGGTTGTGATGAGTTCATTTAAAAATAATCTTTAATGGTTAGGATTAAGAGTGTTTTGTAGGGTTAAAATGATTCATGGGCTTTGGATGTGGATTTTGGGTCAAATAATGAAATTGGTTTAAATAGTCAAAATTGGATTTGACACGAAATTTGACCAAAATTGTTAGCTTAGTATACAAAAGGCCAAAATCCTAATTAAAATAAGATTTGTTGAGGAGTGTGTTTTACAAAAGAGGAAAGTCATTGTTATAATTTTATTAGAAATGTGATACACAAATTAATTTGACTAATTAATCCACTACGCATAGTACATGCATATATATAATTCACAATTACTTAGGTAAAAATCACCTACCACAACCAAATAAATAATTAACCTAATACACTTACTTTCTCTAAGATAAATCACACAAGGAGCACATAAAATAGGCACAAGTAGTGCAATTAATTTATGACGCAAGCTCTAAGAGTCACATAATTTAGCTTCCAAACCCTTGATTAAATGGGGTGTTACAGTAGTAATAAATATGTCACAATAAGCATTATTTCTAGTGGTGCTTCAACTTTTTCCATTTTCAAAAATATTTTATTCTCTGAATAATATCAATTATTTACATGTATATGAAAACAATGTCAGATATCAAGACTATATTATTCTGCTGCCCTAGGAATATATATGTATGTGTGTGTATGTATGTATGAAAAATTTTTATTTCCGTCTTGAGACTACACCAACCAAAAAGTATTAAGAGAGAAACACAAACCAAAACGTATCACCTTCGGTGGCACCTTGGCACTACAGATCATACAACTGCATCTCTTTAGTGTTAGAAGAGCATGGACAAACCTTCTCCTGTCACAACATTATTTCCCTAAGCATCAACAGGCGTGCATAATTAACTATGAACTCCCATTTCTCTTGTAAACCCACACTCTACAATCATTTGGCATCTCGTCCCTCTGGGGAACCTTCAAAATTTTAGATGTTCTATAGGAGTTGAAGCATGCTGAAATCACCTCTTTTTTCCAATTTTTAGTTTCCAGATTGATGAAATTAGATACAACTACTAACTGGCCAAATGCATCTAAGAACTCTAGTCGTTGGAGTAAGAATCTATGCGGAGTTTGGAATTATTTATCTCTCGAAATTCATAGTGTCTTCCCAATCCTAATTCGTCATTGAAGAGCTAATTCTAGCACATCACGTCCTGCCAGAATGCTTCTCCATATATAGCAAGGCCAACCTATGTAGCATGCATTAAATCTCCATGCAGATAATGCTTAGACGACACGACTCTATAGAAGAAGTAGAGGGACTATTAAACAATTCTCCATGCTAGATTTGAAAGGAAGGCGTGATTGAACGATTTGAGATCCCAAAAAACCCAATCCTTCATTTCTTAGTCAACGGACCACCAAAAGCTCCAAGCGAGACTGGTAATAGAATTCCAAGTCATATTTGGTAGAAAGAACCGTGACATCACATAAGTCGGTATAGCCTATATAAATGACTTTTTGAGAATCAATTGCCCTGCCTGAGAAAGAAATTTCTCTTGCCTTCCTGTTACCTTTGTCAGGACCCTATCAATCAAAAATTGCAAATGTCCTTCTTTGAGCGACCTATTATGTATGCCTTCTTGTTGCTTCTCCTTCTGGGATACCCAGAAGAGTGGCTGTTTGAGATTTGAGGTCATCCAGGTTGTCTTATGGAAACAACGCAAGGAATTTTCCATAATTCGCCATTTGTCTTGAGAGCATTTCATACCGATGAAGAATATTCTATAGCCCCTACAATAGCGATTTTTGCGAGAAGAGAGTCGTCTGCAAAAAACAGATGAGATGTTGTAGGACCATTCACGCCTATTTGGAGGCCGAAGAAGATATTATTTTTCTCCTAAGAGTGTATTGTTGACAATTCCTCAATACAAATGATGAATCAGAAAGTGGCGAGAGTGTCCCTTTGCCTAATTCCTCAAGTAGGTCTGTATTCAGTGGAGATGGAGCCATTGATCATAATAGAATATGAAACAATAGTAGTACACAGCATGATAAGACTAATAAAGGAATCTGGAAAACCAATAAGAGATATAACAAACGACAGAAAATTCCACTCAATCCTATCAAAATCCTTAGTTATGTCTAATTTTGTAACCATATAATAATGATTATTTGGAGTAGATTTTTACGGACATTGGAAAGATCGAAAAAGAATGTAGCATTATTAGTGATTAATCTATTTTGCAGAAAAGAACTTCGAGATTCATCTGCCACATGCCCTAAAATTTTTTTTAGGCATGTTTACTATAGTGTTGGATATGATTTTGTAAACCACCTTGCAAAGACTTGTAGGATGGAACTGAGACATAAGCATAGGGTCCTTTACTTTAGCGACAAGTGAGATGAGGGTATTGTTAATCAAATTAAAATCCATTCTATCATTAAAACAACTCTGCACAAAGGCAGTATATATATATTTTTTTTTCAAACCACCGAAGGCAGTGATAATAGTGCCGATATTAGGCCATAATTTTTTTCCTTTTCTTTTTAAATTTACTATCCGGCAATACTGCAGTGTTTATAATTATCAGCCCCTCCATATATCAATAGAAGGATCGTCATTGCCATGCATTATTAGTGTTTTCACTTACCATAGATAATAGCTTAATGTACACCAGTATTACTTAGCAAAATTTTCTTGTGCCGAAAGCTCTTTGTCTGGGCATTCTTTTTCATTTCAACCTGGATAAATTATAACTTAGTCCTCACTATTCCCTTTTACTATGGCATTGGCCAGCGAAACATATTAAAAACTTGAATTTCTTTATGAAATGCTACGCAAAAACTTATTTTATTACAAGAAAATATACCCCTACTTAATATATATATATATATATATATATATATTTATATATGTGCGTGTGTGTACATATAGTGTGATACAAGGATTGATATATCTGATTAATAGTGCATTTTTTTTTTTTTTTTGTTAAACCACGCCAAAAGAGTGTGAAATTTTTAAAAAATAAATCAAAAAAATACAAGGATTATAGAGAAATTAAAATCTTAATACACAAAAACTCCAGCCATTTTGTCTAGTAACCATATGCTGTGTGTGGGAACAAGTTTCACTTGACTCTGTATTGCTTTTCTGGATAGAACTAGGATGAAACCATCTTCATCATAATAATTAGCTACATCCTCAATCAAATTTATGAACAAGTCCCAAATAAACGTTTTGAGTCTTCTTACGTACTTTATCCTTGCGTGATTGGTTAACCTTCTTTTCAACTTCATTCGGCAAAGTCGGACAGAGCAATTTTTTAAAAGTAGAGTCTGAAAATTATCCACGGGAAAGTCTTACTTTACCCCCTGGCTGCACGAACCTTGTCCTGCATCATTTGGGGGCTAATGCTTATATAGTTCTTTGCAAATTTGGCCAAGGAGCAATCAAGATCACTGTGGAATGCCAAGTTTAAATGGCCACACGAGCTTGCACACACATACACACACAATAATTTAAAGCTAAAATGATTGAAAATTTAGAAAGAAATGGAATGCCAAATTTTAAGTCGTGAGCATTAGAATTGTTTGAATTCAAAAACAATTTTTTTAAAAAAAAAATTATTTTCTTACCTCTCTTTCTTAGTTTGTCAAATCAATACATATAACGAATAAAACGAGACAGTCCTTTAACATGGAAGAGAATTTCCTTATAAACCCCATTGAGAACAAGCAAATTTTGGTAAGTATATTGGTGTACATTAAAGCACTATATATATATTTTTTACTATAAAGACAATTTATTTTTTCTAGTTAATAATTACCCAGTAATGGTATGTAACGGAATTGACACTTAGTAAAATTGGAGGGTTTCCATATATAAGATCTAAATCAAATGTACATGGTAAAAAAATAATTGAGATGGCCCAGTTCTTCACTTCAAATATGTATAAATAGATCAATATTTACTTTGAATCAATCACAACAATAAATAAATTGCTTTCTATCCTTCGAGTCAATTAAGAATGGATTTCCCAAGCAGCCATTCGTCAAAAAACCCATCCACCGATCATCACGTCAAAACTAATGTTAGAGACCGGAGAGTTTCGCTGTCTCCAAAATGTGCTGAACGCATAGTCGAGCTTAAGGAAAAGCTTGGACATCGTTATGCTGGTCAAACCATTCAGTGGCTGTTGGTGCAGGCAAAACCGTATGTTGATGCTGTTATTGGCACTAAAGCAATGGCTTCCTTGCCTGTCAATGACACCATCATAAAAGTTCCTTCGTTCGGTCATCCAGATCCACATCATATAAGATTTAATCCTCCAGTAGTTCCTAGTCCAGCACCTACTGAAGTTGTTTCAAGTCCAGCACCGCCGACATCTTTGGAAGAAGGACTTGACATTGACATAGATCTTTCTGCCGAAGATATTGAAAAAATTTTGCTAGAATTATCTGAGTAAAAGTGCTTTGTGCATGGAGAAAGCAAGAGAAATAACGGGAATACAATAAAACGAATATTTTCCCCTTTTAATGTTATTTAGTATCTAGAAAAATAAATTCGTATGTTTGTCTCTTTTAATGTATTAATCATTTTATTTTGGCATTCCATGTGCTTTGAACTTCGTATTTCACATTGAGATTACTAAAGCACAATTTAGCTATGACGATACCAACCATGCACTCACTCAAGCGGAAGCCGTATTCTTTTTTTTTTTTTTTTTTCCAAAGTATACTGTTATGAATAAGGGCAATTGATACAGCAAAATTTGGAGATGGCAAAGTGTATATCCATTTCGAATTTGATGAAATTAAATAGAATCCAATCAATTTAAATCAATTTATTCATTTTTGGTTCGATTTTATATTTTTGTCCAATAAAAAAATAATTTATTTTACCTTCTCTTTTGTTAATTACATATATTAGTGATAGTGTGCGGTACCTTACATTTCATTAGTTAAAGAGTTTAGTAATAGTATCCATGCATTACAGGTTATCCCTCAAATTGTGATGGTTATTTTAGTTGTTTACATTTAAATGGATTCCATAGATATCCAATTAAATTTGTTAAATTTAAATCGATATCCAATGAAATTTATTTACTTAATTTTAATAATCTATATCTATTTATTCACGAATGGATGAGGATATCTAAAAGGGTTCCTTTGTTGGGTCTTCCAACTCCATACTTTTCATGGTTTAATCAGCCAGTAGTGCCAAGTCCAGCATCACCCGAATTCTTCCAGTGCACATTTCTGGTGATGAAATAGAAAAAATTCTGCAAGTGCCCTCTTTGGTTGTTGCTTATCACCCGCTGAATAAAGGGCTTTGGAAGCTTACTTTATTATTATTATTAAAAGGAGAAGGGCTGTTAGCGCTTTAATAATAAGATAAAAATAGGTAAGCCAAAAACTGCTGCTAACAGGTTGCTGCATCGAAATAGCAAATTATCCATCTGCCCACCTGCAGCGAGGAATTACGGGGTTCTACATGTTTATTAATAGTAAAAGAGTATTTGCAACAGTTTATAAGGGGCAGGCCAGTTGGCGGACCATACGTCTAATGTTGGAGTCAGTGTTACTAGTAAGACCAGGGAATTTTTAACCAAGATGGGCAGAAATACCCACTTTGCGTGTATCAACTCGTTATTATCAATAAATAGGTCCAAGGCCCACCTTTTAAAAAATATATATAGTAAAAGAGTTTTACAAAGAGGGGATATAATCCTTACTTCTTGGCATTACGATACAAATTTAATATGCAAGTTAAGAACTGTAACGTGTTTAGAAAATATAATCCCGTGACCTAATTTTGGCAATGATTGAAAATCAGCAAACAAGAAAAAAAAAGAAAAAGAAAAAGCCAATAACACAACCAAAAATTCCCTGCCTATCCAGCTAAGGTATTGGCTTCTTTGAAGCTTTCTCAGTCTTTGAAAGTGCTGGTAGAGTTTCCAAGCCATTGAAGTTCATTCTCGAATAAGACGACGAAAAACACATGTATTGGTTTGGACTTGAAAACCCATGGAGGCACAGCTTTTCAACCCACTGGCATCGCAAGCCCTCTCACAAACTCTCCCTCCCCCGCTCTGATGACACCAGCCATACCTGTAACGACTGGGTTTCCCTTTGAAGCACTGTCCACATTAAAAACAAAGGGAGCAATTCTCCTTTTTTCTACACAATTTTCTGAACTCCACTTGGCTTCGGCTCTTACCAAAAATTAACCAATGCTTGAAATCGAACCCCAGCTCTTCTTCAAAACCAAACGGAGCAGCCTTGGTGACTGTAAAAAATCCTGCACTTTAGCCGGCAGTGCTGCTGGAGAAAATGAAACATATCTATTCGTACATCATTTCAAGCTTTCCAGACCTCCTAAAAAAAACCAGCGGTAAAAACCCTAGCACCGAAACACAAAAACTATTCGGAAAATCAGTGGACCTCATGCTATCAAAAACAGTGCACAAACAGGTGCACCACACTGGTTTAACTTTGCTCCAATGCACAAACAATTGCTCAAAGGTTTCCCCATGCATGCAGCTACAAGAAAAGCAAGATGCCATACTAATTCTTAGAGCCAGCAATACACCATCAATAAGCAAAAAACCATTAGAACGCTTCACTAGAACTTCCTCCCAATTTGATGCAACTCCAGCATCATCTGAATTCGAGCCTTCTGTAATTTTACTGCAGTAGAAAATTTGAAGCTTCATGAAACTATTATATAAATATGTTGGGGAAATCTTAACTGGGATATATAATGAGAACAAAAAAATAAATATAGAGTAAAATTAGGTGCAAAAGATTTACGTAGTTCGGCTTATTTAAGGAAGCCTACATCTACAACGAAGATCATGAAATACTTTATTAATAGCTACCAGGAGATTTTACACAATGTATTACCCAAATTGTGTCTTGCACCACTCATATACTTACCAAATCTACACCTATACGGCCCATAATACTAGATGCATCAGAACAAATTCGCACCACCTAGAAAGCTTATAACTCTACCGATATATAGGTACCAAATCATAAGATTCCTAATCAACATGGGATATAGTAAGAGTAATTTTCTAATTCTAAAATATATAAGACAATAGTAATTTTCTAATTCTAAATACATTAAGAAAATCTTTTCAATCAAACCACTGTATTCTAGTTTGATTAGGAATGCAATACAAACCCAACAATCTCCACCTTGGCTTGTATTCTACCATCGCTAGCCCTCAAGATATGCAACAATATTAAAGTCACGAACCTCCTGACTCCATTGACCTTCACAACTACCAAAATCTTAGTGGTGCCCAACTACACACCCAAATCAATATGATCCCAATAATCTTAATTATTCCTATTTCAACTTGGCCAATGAATATGTAGTTGTCCCCAACCCAGCATAATCTGTTGACTCGTATGAGAAATTCTTGATCTTTTTCTCGCAATTGCAGGATTTCTTCTCACACAATCATCTGCCCCCTGAAAGCCATTGTGCACTTCCCTTCCAGGTCGTCGAGATACTTCATTACTTGCACATAAATACTAGTGTCCATACTTCTCTCGTTGTATTGGGATATTCTAGCCATGTGTGATTTTAGGACTAGTATACTCCACCTCAATTAAAAATCACAACCATTATAATCCTACTGGCTCATGGAAATTAGATTCCACATATATTTAAGACATTAGTCACACTACCCAAAGTGCATCCCACACCAACAACTCTTTTGGAGATAACATCTGAAATTTAAAATACACCCGAGAACAATTATTCTTATACTTGAATATTGTGAGGTTATCTTCGCATATGCCAGTGTCATTATAATGCCATTGTAAATCCTAATCTTTCCTTTTCCAATGAGTACATGGCCATTCATGACTATTGCAACCGTTTGTTCTTTCCTCTTATTGTGTGACCTGGATCTGCCTACATCAAATCCACCAATCAGATATAATTGGTCGAAAACCTATCCAAGTCACGTAGGTTGCATAACTACGTGAGTAATTTTACTGGTGTTTAACAATGTTTCTCCAGACATAACCCTGTCAATCAAACATAGATTGACCAATATGTCCATCCCAAGAGAAATTACTATTTCTCCATCTTCTACCACCTAAACAATTCTTCTCATTAATTTTCACCACCTCAAACCCCCAAAACCCTCAAAATTTAGGTTGTGATACCACTTGTTATGAAATATATCAATTGGGATACTTAACGAAAATAGAAAAATGAACATGAAGAATAAAATAAGATACCAAAGATTTATGTGGTTTGGCTTATTTAACCAAGCCTACATCCATGACTAAGATTACGAAATACTTTATTATTAACCACCAGGGGATTTACACAAGGTATTATCCAAACTCTGTCTCGCACCACTCATACACTCACCTAACATGCACCCGTATGCCCATAATTCTAGATATTTCAGAACAAATAGGGACCAGCTAGAAAACTTATTACTCCACCTATGTACAAGTACCAAATCATAGAAGTCTTAATCAACATTGGATGTAAAAAGAGTAACTTCCTCATTCTAAAATATATAGGAAAATAGTAACTTTTTAATTCTAAATACAATAGGAATATCTTTACATTCAAACCACTTTGTTCTAGTCTGATTAGGAATAGAAGACAAACCTAACAAAATATTGTAGAAAATGTAAGTAACTTGAATTTTTCAATGACCCGAATAGCACAAGTTTTTTCAGAAGGTAATTTTGAGGTTCGTCTCTAAGGGAGGAGACCTCTATTACTCGTAATGAGAGATTAGATGATAGCTCTTGGTTTAAAACAGTTGTAACAATGTTTTAAATTCAGAATGTTATCCACATTCTCGTTTCTTTGTTGTATTAAACGAGGTGTAATTACAAAAGTCCTTGTGTAAGTGCGAAAATTTTTCATCAGGCAACACTGTAACTACTAGCCAAACCAAATCACCCCACAGTCTGCAATCGTTAAGGTTTGCCAACCTTCCTTTAAGTCTTTTTACTTTTATTTGGGTATCCCGTATGGTTAATGTCTGTTTCACATAATCTTTTGTAACCTTTATATCACTTTAAGTTTGTTTGTTAGTTGTAAGCATGCCATGGTTGATGACCAACCTTCCATTCAACGGAAAGAACTTTTCTTTTTGTTTTTTTTTTTAATAACTAATTGCAAGCATAAATAACAATGATAGAAATGAAAATAAAAGGTTCTAAAAAGTGAGAGAAGCATTTCCGTGCACCGCACAGGTTACAAATCAAGTAGTCAGATAAATATGTAATTATTTTATACGTATATCATATATATATGTATATATCTATAACCCATATTGAATAAATTGGGTTAATATGTAAGTAATCCTTGTTCTGAACATTTACAATCTATTAATTTAGGCGAAAATATGTTGGTTAATAATTAGATTGCGTTTCCTTCACGGTGCACCTTGGTGCTACGGAAACTTTTTTATTGTGGATAGTTAAAGCATTTGAAACTTAATGTTTTGGTATGTAACGGTTGATGAACATTATATTAATACAATAATTGGAAGTTCTAATCATGCAAGATAATTATTTTAACGAAGTTAATACACAATATGGATATATAATTAGGAAATGTATCCTTGGTGGTGTGTCTTGGCGCTAATACCTTTTTTATTGGGGGGTATTCCGGAGATATCGGGGTAAAACAAATTGAAAACATTCCTCTTCTTTTGTGTGTGTGTAGATAACGGTGGTAGTTATAGGTTCTGCTATTACGATTTTTAAAATTTCTAATTATTCAAGGAAATTTCGAAGTCTCAGTATGGGATATGCAACTAATTTATGATGAATATGTAACTAGCTTTACCATATATGAACAAATTTAGATTTATTATGCAAGGTTAGAAAAATAAATAATCGTCCTTCTTCTAAATGTATATAATTGAGAATAAGTCCAGTGTTTCTTTGCATCAGAACAACCCACAAATCCCTAAGATTTGGTTTTATATCTCAAAAGAGACAAGATTTCTCTTGTATTCATCATGCTATGAAAATTGAGAGAAAAAGAAAAAAGGATCTCATCGACTATCGAATCATCTAGAACCTGAAACTCAAATTGCAAGTTTTACTCCTAGTGATGGAACTAAAAAGTTGGATTTGCGGTAAATTGTAATACCCACCCAATTTCAACCTTAAAATATAATAATAATAATAATAATAATAATAATAATAATAATAATAATAATAATAATAATAATAATAATAAAACATTCACATTTTAAATATTTCTTGTTTGTTATGTGGTTTACTCATTTATTTTCTTATGTAAATTCTAAATGTACTTATGGGATCATGTAAATTATATGTGTTTATTAAAGGAAATATTTGACTTATGTGAGTAGTACACGATTTATTAATAACTTAAAATATTATTTGCAAAAGAAATCTAATTATTATTATTTATTTATTTCTATAACGAGAGAAATAATTCTTATAATTTTTTCAATATCTGTTTCTGAATAATTTTGACTTTTGACTTATTAAGAGTCATGGTCAATAAAAGAGCAAATTATTTTTACTATATATCTAAGTTATTTTGACTAACCTTCAATTAATTTGATGAAAACTAATTAATTTTGACTTGACTAACCAAGTCTTATAAATTATTTTGAGGAGGCTTTATAATTTTTTTGACTTGAGCTTGGCCAACCATTTCATCTAATCTAGGTCATCTACTCCTTTCAAATCCAAGTCATCCCATTTTCTTCAAAATTTCAGTAAATTAATCTCAACCATTGCTTCATTGAAGCCCTACAACAAAATCCCCAACTTCCAACAAACCCTTTTCATTTTCTTCATCCTACCAGCTGGCCATAGCCCCTTATATCTCTCAAAAAGAACTATTTTCCACTTCCTCTCCAAAGCTGCCGACAGCCTTTGTTCAGGAGGAAAAATAACTCCTCTTACTCTTCCTTGCCAACCATTAGCCTCATCCCCCATTGTCCCCAAGCTGCCTACAGTTTGTCTGCGCGGGAGCAGTCATTTCCTATAGCACTTCATAGCGACTGTGAGCTTCATTGTCCAACAGAAATCTGTTTTCTCTTCAACTTTATTAAACAAAAAAGCCTCCTTTCCTTCCTTCTTTGATTTATCCTTCAAAAACCCAAAAGGTTCCGACTTGCTTGAGGGTGAAAGGAGGCTCACATTCTCTATTTTTTAGGAGTTTTGACAATAGTTCAAAAGGTAAACTCAAAGCTTGATCTTTTCCCATTCATTTCCCCTCAATCAAAATTTGAAGTTGTGGGACAAATTTTCGTTCAACTTCAAGAAAACTATTTTTCTTTGTGGATCATGTATAATAAATGTTATGGTTTGATTGAGAATATGTGTGTTTGTTTGTGTGTTGTTTTACGGTTGAAAATATGAGTTTTATTGCTTATGGTATGCTTTAAATGCTCCATGCCTAAAACAAACTGTTGCTAGAAAAGATTGTGATCTAAAATGGGTGTTAATTCTGAGCAAGAAAACTGAGGACCAAACTTTGCGCACTTTTTTTAAAATAAAAGTATTTTAAAAAGTATTTAACTACAATTAAATGCTTGAAGTTTGTTTAACCACAATTAGGCCCATTAATTATAACAAATGTATAATTCACCCATAAGATTATTTTTTTCTCACAATCAACCCTACAATATTATCAAAAATTATATTGAGTTGCCAAACCTTTATTGTGTGTGACCTATTAGGTTACCTAATCTCTTGGTAGTAAAATATGCATTAATCCAAACATGTTCAAGATTAATAATCCTTGATAATTAAAATTAACTTATTAATTCTAATTAGAATTGATTTATTTATTCTTTAATTAATAAATCTATATACAACAAATAATGAGCGGTATCTAGCAACACATCATGACCACCCAAAAGTCCAGAAAGTCAAGTGACTTGACACAAACCTTTCAATTGCAACAACAATGCCATAAATTACTTTCACCATGTAATATCTCATACGGTTTAGAGTATGAAATTAGTGTCAACTCCCTCCATAATATTAATTAATTTTAACTCGAATATTTAAGTACTTGTTCCCAAAATCCATTACTCATCATGTGTATCCATTGGAACTATTTCCAATACATATTTGCCTTGGCCAAGGACTTCTTGAGTATTGACTTCTATAAGTGGTTGTGAGATATTTACCTCTGCTATTAGGAGTGGTAAATCCTTCATTGATCTTCTCAACTACTTTCGTTTACTTCACATTGTACCCAATATCTATCCCATAGGTGGTCTTGTTAGGACTACAGAGATTGAAAGTAAAGTAAACATTTAGTAAACAAAGTACTTTGGAGATCTCAAGTTTAAAGATACTTGCATACTTGCTATGATGAGATTCTATCACTGGCACAAAATAGTTATACATGTGATTATCTCATAGTTTGGTCATCTAATGTACTTGTTCAAGTAAAAGCATCCACATATTAACTCTAAGTATCACAATACTCATGGATGTGAGAACCTCCGTCTAATCAAATCAGAAAGTATAACACATGCTAGTCTTGATGTATTAGTGATGTCCTATCTCATTAACACTATGACTAGGGATAATTTAAGTACAAACACTATCCAGTATAGTAGAAACCTCACATCATGATCTATATCATAATTTTTTAACACTGTGTTGCACTTGGGACATTATCTAATAGTTATATTTACATGATAATATAAATAAAACAAATTGAAAGATAAAGAATAACTTGTATTATTAAATTAATGTACAATATGGAAAATACATGTGATTGCCTTAAGGGCATAATACTAACAAACTACCACTTCATGTAACTAATACCAAATGACTCAATATGTCTACCATGTTTCTTTTGGGATAGTACTTTAGTAAGTGAATCAATTATGTTTTCATCAGTGGGAACTCTTTCTATCTTTATGTCTTGTCTACCTATGATCTCCTTTATCAAATAAAAACTCCTGAGTACAAGCTTGCATCGCTGGTAAGACCGTGGCTCCTTTGCTTGTGCAATAGCTCCATTGTTGTCACAAAACAGAGATATTGGTTCAGCAATGCTAGGAACCACTCCAGGCTCTGTCACAAACTTCTTGATCTAAAATGCTTTCTTAGCTACTTTAGAAGCGGCTATGTACTCAGCTTCAGTCGTTGAGTCGGCAATAGTATCTTGTTTGGAACTTTTCCAACTTATTGCCCCTTCACACAACGTAAATACATAATCAGATTGTGATTTGAAATAATTTTATTAGATTGAAACTATCATTAGTATACCCATTTATTTTCAAATCACATCCTCCATAAACCAAGAATACATCATTAGTCCTTCGCAAGTACTTAAGGATATTCTTCACAGCCACCTGATGACCCTCACTAAGGTAAGATTGGTATTTGCTCGTTAAAAATAGAGCACAGGATACCTCAGGTATAGTACATATCATAGCATACATGATGGATCTAATTGCCGAGGCATTTGAAATATGACTCGTGTGACCCCTTTCCACTTGTATCTTTGGAAATATCAACTTTGAAAGGCTTATACCTACACAATAAAAGAGTTCTATTAATTCTTATGATGATACCACGGTTCTATAAAACTAGGCTCTATTGTAAAACCCCTAAAATAGACAACAGTGAAAGCATATCAACACCGGGTGTCGTCCCATCTAGTTTCTCAAACAAAGGGTCTTTATAACGAAAATAATAGAGTGAAAACATATATGAGGTCCAGATTCAACAAATTCCCACATTGATGGTCACACATATATAGATATCAAATAATTTCATACAAGCTATCTTTATCTATAACAGAATACAGTATATGATAAAAAGGGAGTCTGTCTAGACCTAAACCGCCGACTCTGTTGTATCGTCCTTCTATCCGTAGGTCCACTTATCTCTGGATCCTACAAAGGGTAAAATAAAATACACATATGAATGACAAATCACCCAATGAGTCCCGTGGTGCTAGTGCTTTATGAAAGAATAGGGTGCATAAAACTTTTGTGGAATAGCATATCAGTTGTTCATTGGAAAACAATTCCAAAACTCTCTAAAGACGAGTTTAATCAGAACTCAAATATTTTTGGAAGACTTTATTTCAAATTTTAAATCATTGCCCCGATTTTCAAATCACAGGCACTTCTCCAACAGAAGATTGGCCTGTATACAAGTCCCACAGTCCTGGCCTTCGACACCATGTATCATTGTACTAAGAGCGCAGCCTCCAGTACTCAATCGTGCGTTACGGAATAAGTACACTGCAACGTACTTTTGCTCAGGTATACCACAACATACCTAGTATACCGCAGTACACTCTTACTACCATAAGCCAGAGGTCCAAATCCTAATGTCAATCACCATCAAGGTGGCAAAGAGTCAAACTCACTGAGTGTTTCCTCTCGGCATCTAGTGAATAACTCAAAATCAAGATGTGCCCACAGACGTGGCAATTGTCAGATGCTAAATGGCTAGCCAGGATGACTTACCTCAATGTTCTGTTGCCTTATTTGGAGTAAGACAATCCCTATAACTAGCTAAGTTACTTGGGGTCATCTACCTCTAGCATGAGCTAGTACAAAGATCAAAATCCTTGCTAAGTACTCAATGTTATCGATACCAACCCCTTCTGACTGATCAAGCCAGAGGGATATTTAATCCTGCAGGATTTTCAAATCGAAATATTTTTGGGGCAAAATCACAGTTTTCAGAAATTGATCCCACAGACTCACAAGTCAAATCATCATTCACATAGGCTCTACAGAGCAAAACAATTCATTCAATGGCACTTTAGGCCAATAAAATAATTTCATGGATCAAAAGGTCATTTTTCAAAAGTCAATCTCATTACGAGAGATCAATTTCCAAAAACATGTTGAGACAGGATAAAGAGTTCTGTTCACACTTCAAAACAAATTTCCAAGAGTATTCGGGCCATATTCCCCATACTGAATCACAAAAGTCATTTTCCAAGGGCTGTCGGATCATTTTACCCAAGCGTGATTCCAAAAGACTTTCCGATGGTATTCGGGTCATCTTACCCTTACCCAATTTGAAAAATATTCACAAGAGTTCCAATAAAGATATTTCAGTCATTTACCGAATAACCGATTACAAAGGATTTCATAGAACATTCCAATAAGGACATTTAGATCATTTTCCAAATACTCACTGACGGTTATGGAAAACGTTCAATTTTCGTTCTCGTCATTTATTCGATTCTTTCATTTTTCATTCTCCACATCCTTTCTCCCTTTATAAACAAGAGATTCATTTCATATTTCCCAATTATTTCGTCCAAGATCACACAATTAATCATCCTTAAGTTCATCCACTTTCTTAGCAAAATTCTGAAATTTTGCTTCTTTGACACATGATTTTGTTTTGAACATAACTTTCAACCCACAACTCCGATTTGGCTCCATGATATACCAAAACGACCATAAGACTCTTAAATTTAATTTTGAAACTGTCCTTTTTAGAGTTCTAGTCTCTATGACTCGTGACTAAGAAAAACAACCACAGTAATTTTCTAGTTTTTAATCCATTTTCACTAAACAACTTCACCTACTTGTGCTTCTTGATTCTCAACACCTATATAACCCTTAGCCCACTTCATTTCCTTTCAAACAACCTTAATTCTTCTGGTTTTCAGGTTCAGGAAAGCTACTAAGTTCTTATGCAAATAACATATAATGAAATCAATGTTAAAAAATAATCATAATCCATTTTCTTTAACGTTTAACTATTTTTATCCCAACTCTACCATCTTTCTTCTCAATCATGAACACCCTTTAAATCTCCATTCAAATACCCTTATTCACCATACAAATTATTGCCTATAAATCCTTTATCCAATTGGTACACACACTTGCACACAAAAAGTTTTACATAGTACACAACAATCATTTTAATCATCACAAATATCACATTTTCATGTTATAATTCATATCAAAACAATCACCGTAATGAAATCTACAACTTTAATTCTTGAAGTACAGGATTTTACCTTGTTTATGAGGTGTTCTAGCTTGTATTTACTCAAAGAATCTCCAAATTCTTCAAGAACAATAGTTTCTCTTTTTTTTTCCCCTAATTTTTCCTTGATTTTCTCAACATGTTCTTCCTTATTTTGTCTCTTTTTCTTTCTCTTCTCTTGTTATTATGCTGCCGGTCCCCCCCCCCGCAATCCACTGCCATTCTTGGTAAAAATAATGACCAATAGGATTTTGCTCAATTAAATAAATGGTGGCTACTTTACACGTGTTGTGATCTCATTTTTTCCACACTTTTCTTAATTATTTTGTGCATGAATATTTCATGCATCCTCTTCTTATTTGACACTTGCCCTTGGCCAACAATCACAACAAGCCACACATCCCATTTTTCAACCGCATTTTCCTATTTTCTTCAGAAATAACCAAAATTGGGTCCATAACAAAAAAATATTTTATTTCCCTATTCAACTCCAAAAATTCCACCGAATCCATTAGTAACACTTAAATTCTTCAATTCCTAATCTCCTTGGTCAAATTTGTGATCAAAGTTGCGGGTACAGTCAAAATGATGAAAAAGCCCCAATACATTGGGTAGCATAATTCACACCAAAACGTGCATTTCATCGCACTGATCAATTTCTCTTTTCAAAGTACCCTAAAATTCTTATTTTTTTAATAATAATAGCCTTCCAGAAATTTAGGATATGGGTAGAACAAATTCAATAATTACGTCCTTGGCCTGACAAAATTTTATTTCACTCAAGTATTCGTCTCATTACACCGATCAACTTTTGTTCTAGATATCAATACAAATTCTCATCCTATTACAAATAGTAGCCAATCGAAAGTAAAAAGGTGGGGTATTACATTTAGTGGCTGCTTCCTTCTTCTTCACGCCTCATTTGGGCTTGGTTGGATTTTTCTTCTTCTTCTTAAGAACTTTCTTCTTAGAAGACAAAGAACCTACTAGCAAGATTGCCTTATCATCCTTCATGGATGATTCAGCAGCCTTAAGTAAATTGATAAGCTCAGGTATGGTGGTCTCAATATTGTTCATATGGTAGTTAATTACAAATTGTGAAAAACTACTTGATAATGATTGTAGAATTAAGTCAATACTTAAATCATGATCCATTATGAAACCAAAAGACTGAAGCTTTTCAATATAGCCCAACATCTACAGCCCATGAGTGGCCATTGAAGCACCCTCAACCATCTTAGAACGGAACAATTGCTTACAGATCTCATATCTCTTAGTTCTAGATTATTTATCAAACAACTCTTTAGGATGGAAGATAATAGCTTGGGCATCCATATACCCATGCTGTTTTTGTAACTCATAAGTCATTAACACCAGCATAATACATGATGTAGTGTCACTATCCTCCATGTGCTTCTTGTGGACAGCATGCTCATTAGCAGGAGCATCCTGGGCTGGAGGTGGCAGAATAGGAGCATCTAGCATGTGAAGTAACTTTTCCAACTTGAGAACGATTCTAAGTTTCTATACCAATCCAAATAGTTTAATTCGATGAGCTTATTTGTTTCTGAGATGCTACGTAGGTTTAGATTTGTCGACATGATGCAAGTGACCTAGATGTAAAAATAGAGTAATTAGAAGATGTATATGGTCATGATATGCAAGTAATTAGGTATTTAATTAAACGAGTTTTTATTTTACTATTTTACTCAAATCAATTGCCCCCACTATTGACCCGGGAAAGCCCGATGGAAGGGTTTTTAGTGGACCAATATCCTTAAGAATGATCTTAGGTTAGCCCAACAAGCCATTCTTAAGTTTAGTGGTAGGTATCCAATACCAATTACATCAAATGTAACTACAGTATCATTTGGTTATTAACATCTTTAATCATTAAAGTATTTAATACTATCCCAACCTTGCCTCTAATATTCTTTATGATTGGGTTAGCCCAACCGAGATAAAGAAATTGGTTAAACCTAACCCATTAATCAGGAATTAAATTCCATAGCTTGAACATACTTAATGTCAAGTAGGAACTTGGGTATGTCCAACATCTCGAAAAAGAGCTCTCCTTCTTACTATATTAATGGAAGGCATTCAATTTAATATTATTTGAGGGATTTATTTCTTTTAGTTGTCTTATCATTTGGCATGCATACAATTTATCGATATGCAGCATAAATTGATAAACATGGTAATAAACAATTACATGACATGGTTATGGAATCTCTAAATTAATTTCCTCGAGCCATCAAGGAAATCAATATAGTCAACCCTATGTGTTCATGCATGATTTACCATCTCCTTACCATCTCGCATTGTTTTGATTGCCGTCTTCAAAATCTTGTAAATAAAATTTTACCTCAATCTAACCTATATAAACTAATTACATAATTTTTTAAACGAAGAAATCTCAAGTTACATTCGAGGGGAGTTAGATGAGAAGAGAATTACACAAAAATTTGAAATAAGGCAGGACGCGCAGTCCCTATTTAATTAAAACAAAGCGATAAAGATGCATGAATAAATAAGTTTGGTCTTAGTCCATACCCATCCACCATGCCAATAAAACGTGCTTAAAATACAGCATAATACATCCAATGCACAATAATCCAAAATTAGTATTTTGGAGAAATTTGGGTCCAAAATCAAATTTTTAAAAGTTCTGGGCCGAAATCAAATTTTAGAAAATTATGGGTCCTACATGTAATTTGAAAAATATTTTTATCCAAAATCATAGGTTCCAAATAAATCTAATAACTATTAGAACATATTCCCAAAATTAGAAGTGCAAGAACAGAGTGCACCTGGTGCCAGATGGGTAGAAGGTACCCGACACCAGGTATGCTCTGGAGGCATACGGATAGCACATAAAACAAGGGAAGAACAGAGAGCACTTGACGCTAGGTGGGTCAAACATACATGGCACCAGGTATGCTCTAGAGGCGAAAATTCAGCAAAATTTTAAGAAACAGTAAGCATAATACCACTGCTCATCTTCTTCCTTGGATTCCTCTGTAAAATTTTCATGAATTGCAAAGTGATTTTTAGATCGTTCAAAAAAGTTTGATATCAAGCATTGTTAATCAATATTAACAACCATCTGTAATCTTCATCACAATTTAAACAACTATCTAAATTGTTGAATTAAAAGCTTGATTGTAGGAAGAATCTAATGCTAAAAACCAGACCCACAAGGAAACAATTTCCCAACCGTTTTACATTAATGCAGAGACTCTTCAAACTAGAAACCCAAACACGTCATACGAAGCAACAGACAAATAATAGCCATGATCATACAGTTACATGCTCAGAAATGATTTCAAAGCAATTAAATGTTACTGTTATACTCTAGAGGCAATCATTTATACGTTGTATATGACACATTTTATTTTATTAAAAGGCATTATTTATCTTACAGTTTCTTTTGATTACTTTTGTGTAATAAAACTGTTAGATAAAGTCCCTAATACAACACTGTGTTAAGAAAATCATGATAGAGATCATAATATGAGATTCATACTATACTGTATAGTGTTAGTACTTAAATAGTCCCTGGTCATAGTATTAATGAGACAGGATTTCATTAATGCGTTAAGACTAGCATGTGTTATGACTTCCTAATCTTGATCAGGCGGTGTTCTCATATCCGTGAGTATTGGGATACTCAAAGTTAACATATAGATGCTTGTTAGTGGAATAAGTTCATTGGATGACCTAACTATGAGATAATCACATGGATAACTATTTAATGCCAGTGATATAATCTCAATATAGCAAACGTGCAAGTATCTTTAGACTTGAGATCTCTAAGCCACTTTATTTGCTGAGTATTGTGCTTTGATTCCAATCTCTAGAGCTCGATCGAGGGCCGCCTATGAGATGGATATTGGGTACATTGTGAGGTAAACGAAAGTAGTTAAGAGGGTCAATAGATGATTCACCACTTCTAATAGTAGGGGTGAATATCTCACAGCCACTTGTAGGAATTACTACTCATAAGCCCTTGGGCAAGGCATATGTGTATTGGAAAGGGTTCCAATTGAGACACATTGAGAGTAGTAGGTTCCTGGTACAAGCATAATTGTATTTGGGCCAGAATTAATATATATTCTGGAGGGAGTTGGCACTAATTCTGTACTCTAGACCGAATGAGATATTGTATGGTGAAAGGAGTTAATTGCACTGTAGTTTGTTATTGAAGGGTTCATGTTAAGCCACTTGACTTCTTGGACTCTTGGATGGTCATGATATGTTGTTAGATACCGCTCATGATATGGGAATATGGGTTTATTAATTGATGAATTAATAAACCAATCCTGATTAGAATTAATAGGATTAATTCTAATTAATTAAGGATTATTAATCTCAAAGACGTTTGGATTAATTCATGTTCACTGCCAATTAACCAGGAAACCTAATAGGTCACACATAAAAGAGGAATATATACTCAAGATGTTATTTGATAACATAGAGGGGTTTATTACGAGAAAGAGAAGTTGATGTGGCCAAATTATAATTAGTTATAATTGATGTGCCAATTTGTAATTCTGAGAACTTGATGGGTTCCAATTGCAATTGGAGAATTGTTTGGAATTCTCATATGTGCTTTTTGTAGAGGCTTTTGGTTATATGAGATATAACCAAAGTGGTTTTATTGTTGAGCTTTTCATGTGACTTCAATGGTCAGCAAAAAAAAAAAAAAAAAAAACATGAAAACCAAAGGTTATATGATCCAATTCTACAAAAACTAAAGGGCGCACAAGAGGATATATGATATGATCTTTTGTTCTCTACTCCTTACTCTCTCTCAATTTCGTGTGGTTCTCCAAAAGAACACCAAGACCTTTCTTTTTCCTCTTCATTCTCTGGTTTTGTTTAACAAGAAGAACAAGAAAAACCCCACCCACCATTGTTGTTTTCTACTAGCACAGAAAATCTTGATACTTGAGTGTATCTTCTGTGTTGATTACTGTTAGAGATAATCACACACTATGATTATAGTGGTTGGATATTCAACTCTCGTGGTGATTCTTCAAGAGGATTGTTGGATCGTGCTACAATTATCATACTTGAAGAAGGAAAGTTTTGTTTTCCACACAAACAAAGAAAGGTAAAAGCTGTTATCTTTGTTTCTTTGTTTACTATATATATGTCATGTTTTCCACACATATGCGGATCCTGGGATGGTATTTCATTCTTATTCTTTGCAGTGCTGTATATGATACACGTAAGATACCTAACATTAAAGACCCATTAAGACACTAACACGAAGGCTCTGATACCGCTCTTGGGATTTTATCATGCTTATCAAATAAGAACGCAATTGTTCCCTTATTGTTTACAGCATATTGTTCCCTTGTGTGAAAGCTGTTTCATGCATGTGTTCACTGTGAAAATTGTTTTCACTCAATTCAAAATCGTTTCGAGCACTGTGAGTTGGGTCTGTAGCATAATATGATTGTGTAACAGTTACAACATATCTATTGCAACAGACAACGATGCTAGAAATTGTTTCTGGAAAATTTTCATGCAGCAGATTGTAGCCGGCGCTGGCTCCGGCTCCCTAACCGGTGCCTGTTGTATACTGTCTCGCGAAGTCCAGAAATCGTTTCTGGAGAAAACCGTTTCATTAAAAATAGACCACAGCCGGCACCGGCTCTGGCTGTCAAATCGGTGTCGGTTCTATTATGTTATGTTCGCGATGTCCAGAAATCATTTCTGGAGAAAACTTTTGTCAAAACCAGAATCCGGCTGGCCCCAGCCCTGGCTTCCAAACTGGTGCCGAACCGCCGTTATTGTTGCATGACGGGACCCAAATAGCTTTTCTCAAAATTTGTTTTGAGATAAACAATTGTTATATGTTTCTAAAATATTGATTTTAGAATTGGTTTTATTTTTTCAAAATAGTGATTTGAGATAATAAAGGTTATATGTTTATTTTGTTTAAGCATAATTAATGACATGGTAGATGGTTATGGACTAGAACCAATTATATTTGTTCAAGCATTTTATTATTTTGGTTTTGTATGAAATAGGACCTATGTGTCCTGCCTTCTCTCAAATTCATATGTAATTCTCTTCTCATCTAACTCCCCTCGAATGTAACTCGAAGTTTTCTCTCTTTAGGAAATTATGTAATTAGATTACATAGGTTAAATAGGAGTAGAATTATCTTATTTTGGAGAAAGCAACCAAGACAAGGCGAGAAGGTAAGATCTTCTACTTAAATCGTGCATGAACACATAGGGCTAACTATATTAAATTCTTTTATGGCTCAAAGAAATTAATTTAAAGTAAAGTCCATAACCAAACCACGTAAACGCTTTATTACCATGATTGTCAATTTTGTGATTTATTGATTATTATGCATGATTATGAGAACTGGATTATCCACATCTAGAACATATAAACCATTAACAAAAGTTGCTGAACCATAGTGAATATTATTCAAAGAAAAAGAACAACATTCATTTTTAAATATTAAATGAAATCCATATAAGTCTAAACACGCAATTGAGATAATGTTTTTTATTAAAACTGGTACATAATAATAGTTTTTTAGTTCTAGAATTAATCCCGAAGGCAGGTTCAACTCGTATGTCCCCATAGCAAGTGTAGCAACCATTGCCCCATTTGCAGTACGTAGGTCCACATCGCCTTTCTCTAGCCTTCTACTGCTCTTTAGCCCCTGCAAGTTATTGCACAAATGAGATCCACATCTGGTATCTAATACCCATATCTCATTTCTAAAGGCAGTATTTATCTCAATCATAAACATACCCGAAGAAGAAGTAGAAGTGCTTGTAAGCTTCTCCTTCTGCTTCTTGTCCTTTATGGTCTCCAAGTAGGCTTTGCAGTTGCGCCTCCAGTAGCCCATCTTCCCACAATGATGGCATAGGCCCTTGGTAGCTGCGTCCTTCTTGTTCACACCACCTTTGGGCTTCATTGCAGCCTTCTTCTTCTTCTTTTGAACTTTGTTCTTAGAAGAGAAAGATTCTACCATTAAAATAGCATTGGAATCCTTCTTCATGGAGGACTCCGCAATTTTGAGAAGATTAATCAACTCAGGAATGGTGGACTCAATCTTGTTCATCTAATAGTTAATCACAAATTGTGAAAAACTATCAGGCAAAGACTATAGAATTAAGTCAATACTTAAATCATGATCCATTGCAAACCCGAGAGATCTATGCTTCTCTATCAAGCCCAGCATCTTCAGACCATGAGTGGCCACAGAAGAACCCTCTTCCATTTTGCAATGAAATAGTTGCTTCAAGATCTCATATCTCTCAGTGTTGGCTTGGGCATCAAACAACCCTCGAAGATGTAAAATGATCGATTGAGCATCCATATGCTCGTGCTATTTTAGCAACTCAGGAGTCATAGATGCCAGCATAATACATGATACTATATTGCTATCCTCCTTGTGCCTCTTATGGACAGCATGCTTATCAACATGAGTATCTTTGGCTGATGGTGGTGGAATAGGAGCATCTAGCACGTAGAGCAACTTTTTCGATTTGAGAACGATTCTCAAATTTCTATACCAGCCGAGATAGTTTGATTCAATTAACTTGTTGGTTTTCAAGATGCTACGTAAGTTCAAGTTTGTTGACATGATGCAAGTGACCTAGATGTAAAGATAGGGAACATTAGCTACTTGTATATGCACATAATATGCAAATAATTAGGACTTTAACTAAATGCATTTTTTCTCCACTATTTTACTCAAACCAATAGCCCCTACTACTGATTTGGGAAAGCCCGTTGGAAGCTTTCCTAGTGGACCGGTATCCAAATTCCTCAAGAATAACCTTGGGTTTTTCCAACAAGCCACCGTTAAGTTCACTGGTAAGTATCCAATACCAATTACATCTTATGTAACTACTGGATCATTAAGTGATTAACAGCTTTTAATCTTAAATCCTTTTGGGCTACCCCAACTTTTCCTCTAAATTTCTTTATGCTTGAGTTTGCCTAACCGGGATAAAGAATTTAGTTAAACCCGACCCATTAATAAGGAATTTAACTTCAAAGGAATTTAATTCCATAGCCTGAACATGCCCAATGTCAAGTAGGCTTGAGTTTGCCCAACAACCTGGTCTCGAAAAAGGACTCTCGTTCTTACTATATTAATGAAAGGAATTAGGTTTAATATTAATTGAGGGATTTGTTCCTTTTAGTAATTTCATTGAATGACATGCATAAAATCAATAAATCACATAATTGATAATCTTGGTAATAAAGCGATTACGTGGTACGGTTATGGACTTTAC
This sequence comes from Voacanga thouarsii, assembly GCA_026120185.1. Taxonomy (NCBI): domain Eukaryota; kingdom Viridiplantae; phylum Streptophyta; class Magnoliopsida; order Gentianales; family Apocynaceae; genus Voacanga; species Voacanga thouarsii. The sequence goes on along the minus strand of JANUWF010000528.1, from coordinate 168,575 downwards.
CCTAAATTAATTTCTTTGAGCCATAAAAGAAATTAATATAGTTAACCGTCTGTGTTCATGCATGATTCAAGTAGAAGGTCTTACCTTCTCGCCTTGTTTTGGCTACCATCTCTAAAATAGAATAATTCTACTCCTATCTAACCTATGTAAACTAATTACATAATTTCCTAAAGAGAAAAAACCTCGAGTTACATTCGAGGGGAGTTAGACGAGAAGAGAATTACATAAGAATTTTAGAAAAGGTAAGACCCGTAGGCCCTATTTCATAAAAACCAAAACTGTAAAATGCATGAACAGATATAATTAGTTTTAGTCCATAACCATCCACCATGCCATTGACTATGCTTAAACAAAATAAACATATACATTTATCATTCCAAAATCACTATTTTGGAAAGACAAAACAAATTCTAAAATCACCATTTTAGAAAGATACACTAATTTTAGATTTTCAAAATCATTATTTTGAAAAATAAAATTGTTTGTCTCAAAACTAATTTTGAGAAAATGCTTTTGGGTCCCGATTCTCATCAAATGAGATTTTTCTCTTTCAAAATTCTGTTCTAGGATTTTTTTTTTTAAAAAATACCTGGGAGTTGCAAACAGAGCAGAACCGGCGTCGGTTTGGAAGCCGGAGCCGGCGCCGGCTCTATTCTAGTTTTTTAAAAAAATTTCCCTTCCAAAATCGATTTTTGGACATCGCAAACAGAATGGAACTGGCGCCGACTTGGAGGCCAGAGCCGGTGCCGCCTATGTTCTGAAACAATGGCGATGATTTTCAAAAAATTCCAGAAACAATTTTTGGTGCTTTCTTCTTCTGCAAATTTTCAGTGAGAACAATTCTCAGCAGTATTTTCTATTTTGAAGCTCTAAACAACAACCAAATTGTTAGTTTAAACAAAATCAAAATGGAAAATTAAGATGAAACGGAGGGCAACATCCATGTTGCAAGAAAACGTTTTTCCTACATAAATTTTTCAGCACTAAAGAAAGCATCTTTTCGAAATATGCTGTGACTTTTACACAATCATATTATGCTACAGACCCAACCCATAAAGATCTAAACGATTTCGACTCGAGTGAAAATGATTTTCATAGCAAACAAAGACAAACACGAAAACAGTTTTCATGCCAAAATAATATCCGTAGACCACACATAGCATGGCTCTGATACCACTGTTGGGTATCTCAAGCTCGTATCATATACGACATAGCGGAAAAAAAATGAGATACCCTCCCAGGACCCGTCTATGTGTGGAAAACAAAACAAAATGATAATAAAGGTAATAGCTTTTACCTTTGGGTGATCGTCCAAAGAACAAAAAATTTCTTCTTCAAGTTGAGGTGTGATCCAGCAATCCTCTTATGCAAACTCTACGAGAGTTGGACGTCTAACTACTATAATCACGGTGTGTAATTATCACTAACAGTGATCCACACAGAGGATACACTCAAGCACCAAAATCTCCTGTGCTAGCAAAAATAATAATGGCGGCTAGGGTTCTCTTGTTTCCAGCAAAACAAGAGGGAGAGAAAAGAAAGGGAAAATTGTGTGCCCTAGGGTTGGAGTTGTTTTTGAGTGTTGGTTCCACGGCTAGGGTTTCGTATGTATCCCTTATATCACATGAAAAATTCTACTAAAATTGAGAATTCTAATCCTATTAGAATTCCGTAATTGTAGTTGGAAACATCAAAGTCTCACAATTACAATTTGGACCACAAATTATAACTAATTATAATTTGTCAACAACAACTTCTCTTCCTCTCAATCAACCCCACTATATTATCAAATAACATCTTGAGCATATACTCCTCTATTGTGTGTAACCTATTAGCTTTCCCAGTCAATTGGCAGAGAACATGAATTAATCCAAACGTCTTTAAGATTAATAATCTATAATTAATTAGAATTAATCCTATTAATTCTAATCAAGATTAGTTTATTAATTCATCAATTAATAAACCCATATTCCCAGATCATGAGCGGTATCTAGCAACACGTCATGACCACCCAAGAGTCCAGGAAGTCAAGTGGCTTGACATGAACCCTTCAATAACAAACTTCAGTGCAATTAACTCCTTTCACCATATAATATCTCATTCGGTTTGGAATAGGAATTAGCGCCAACTCCCTCCAAAATTAATTCTGGCCTGAATACAATAGTACTTGTACCAGGAACCCACTACTTTAAATGTGTATCAATTGGAACTATTTCCAATACACAATCGCTTTGGCCAAGGACTTTCTGAGTAGTGATTTCTACAAGTAGCCGTGAGATATTCGCTCCTATTATTAGGAGTGGTGAATCCTTTATTGACCCTCTCAACTACTTTCGTTTACCTCACAATGTACCCAATATCCATCCCATAGGCGGCCCTCAATCGAGCTCTGGAGATTGGAATTAAAGTACAAAGCTCAGCAAACAAAGTATCTTAGAGATCTCAAGTCTAAGGATACTTGCACGTTTGCTATATTAAGATTATATCACTGGCACTAAATAGTTATCCATGTGATTATCTCAAAGTTAAGTCATCCAATAAACTTGTTCTATTAACAAGCATCCATGTGTTAACTTTGAGTATCTCAATACTCATAGTTATGAGAACCACCACCTGATCAAATCAGGAAGTCTAACACATACTAGTCTTAACGCATTAATGATGTCCTGTCTCATTAATACTATGACTAGGGACTATTTAAGTACTAACACCATCCAGTGTAGTAGGAATCTCATATCATGATCTCTATCATGATTTCCTTAACACAGTGTTGTATTAGGGTCTTTATCGAACAGTTATATTACTTAAAGTAAACAAAAAGAAACTGAAAGATAAATAATGCCTTTTATTAAAATAAAATGTGTCATATACAATGTATAAGTTATTGCCTCTAGGGCACAACACTAACAATGATAAACTCCCTAGGTAACAAATAATGTTTCCAATGGTGTAAGGTCCTCAATAATGCGTACAATTCCTTGTCATAAGTAGAATAATTCAAGGGTGTTCCTAATAGTTTCTCACTAAAAAATTTAATAGGTTTTTTATCCTGAATTAGCAAAGCACCCATTCCTCTTCCTCTAGTATCACATTCCATTTCAAAAGCTTTCTCAAAATTAGGCAAGGACAACAATGGGGCTTCACTCAATTTTGATTTCAAAGCAATAAAAGTCTTTTCTTGTTCTTCTCCCCACCTAAACCCTACATTATTTTTTATTACTTCAGTCAACGGGGTAGCTATTGTGCTAAAGTTTCTAATGAATCACCTGTGAAAACTAGCTAACCCATGAAAACTTCTTAGCTTAGCCATGGATGTAGGTGTTGGCCACCCCTATATTGCCTTGACCTTTTCTTCATCAACTTCAATACCCTTCAAACTTACAATGTAGCCAAGAAAAGTTATCTTTTCTAAACAAAATGAACATTTTTCAAAGTTCGCATATAACCTTTCTCTTCTAAGGGCAATAAGCACCCATTTAAGATAATGCAAATGATCTTAATAAGTTTTGATATAAATCAAAATATCATCAAAATACACCACAACAAATTCTCCAATATATTCTCGTAATACATAATGCATCAACCTCACAAGCCACTCATATAAATCTTGTTTGGTCTTAAATGCAATTTTCCATTAATCACCTTCCCTAATCCTGATATGATGATATCCGGATTTCCAATCAATTTTTGGAAATACGCATGATCCATGCAATTCATCCAATAAATCATCAGGCCTAGGGATAGGGTAACGATATTTTACCATTATGTTGTTAATGGCCCTGCAGTCAATACATATTCTCCATGATCCGACATTCTTAGGCACCAATAATACTGGAATTGCACTTGGATTCAAACTCTCTCAAACATGGCCTTTCTTGAGCAACTCCTCAACCTACTTTTGTAGCTCCTTAGCTTCTTCAGGGTTCCATCTATATGCTAGTCAGTTTGGAATGACATCCCCGAGATGAAATCAATCCAATGCTCTATTCCTCGGACGAGTGGCAATCCTTTAGGTATTTCCTTTGCTAATACATCTTGGAATTCTTCAATAAGACTTGCAATTTCACAAGGTAAAGAAAGAATAGTTTCATTAGTAGTTACATAAATTCTTTTACAAATTAAGAGATATACTGGTTCCTTAGCTTTAATAGCTTCTAGCACCTCTCTCTCTTTTGCAAAGAAATTTACTCGTTTCTTATCTCTTCTCTCTTTTCGTTTTCTTCTTTATTAGTGTTCTCTCTCTCAATTTTTTTTCTCATTTTCTTGACCACTCTTTTTCTTCTCCTTTTTCTCTCATGATCTTTTGATCTTTGCTCACTTCACTTGGAAACATAGGCAGTAGAATGAATTTATTTCCCTCCTTATACATAGTGTAGGTGTTTTCTTCCGTCATGCATTACTCCCCTATCATATTGCCGTGGCCTCCTTAAAAGTAGGTGGCCTGCCTACATAGGAACAACATCGCACAAGATCTCATCTTTATATTTTCTCATGTCAATTGCAATCAAGGCTTGTTTATTAACCTTCAATTCTCCACTTTCATTTAGTCATTGCAACTTATAGGGTGGCGGATGCTTCCTTGTTTCCAAGACTATTTCTTCCACCGCACTAGCACTTATAACGTTGGTGCAACTCCCACTATCAATGATTACGCTGCAAGGAACTTGGTTGATCAAACATCTTGTATAAAAGATAGTCTTCGTCTATTGATGATGCTCATCCTCCTTCATTTGTGTACTCAAAGATCTCCTTGCTGCACCAAGTAACGCACACACTCGCCTAACTTCTTTACCTTCTTCACTTGAAATTTCTTCTTCCTTTTGAATTATTCCAATTTCTTATATTCCTCTTCCTCGGATGAAATCTCACCATAGGCATTTTTGTACATCACCCTTTTACTTGGGCATTCGTGTGCCGTGTGTCCATATCCCAAATAATGAAAACACTTGATATCCCAACTCCTCGGCTTCTCAATAGCCTTACCTTTATCTCTATTCCCTTCTTCCTTTGGTTTATTAAACAACCTAGGTGGTGGCGTTGGAACTTCTTCCTTTTAGGTATCGGCTTAGGGAATTCATGATGAGACTCCACTTCATCATAGAGGTCAAGATTAAGGACGGGGAGGCGTGACCATGCAAGGACAAGAACCGATGAAAAGATCTAGGTCCAAGAAGCTTCAAGATGAGTTTCAATTGCTCATAAAACCATGCTTGAGGATGGAAGAGGGTTGAAAGGTTGAGAAAGCTAGCCAAGAGCTCATTTTGATGACTATCCAAGAGGACGCCAACAAGAACTCAAGCCGGCAACAATGACGGGCAAAACTCGACCAAAAAAGAGGCCTCCAGCGTACAGCCGGTGTCGGCCCAAGCAGCCGAACCGGCGCTGGCTTCAACATACATGCAACGGCCTCAATCTGCAACATGACTGGCCCGAAGATAGTGCACAATCGGTGCCAACTTCAAGGGTCCTAGCCGGCAATGCCTCCGTCCTGGAAAGCCGATTGCTGCCCCACATTTTTTTGATGTTTTCTCTAGTTTTCTCCAATTTTATGCGTTTGTAAAGACTTATTAGGACCCTAAACTGTAATAGAACCTCAGGGATTACTTACGTAGGGTTAGGGTAGTATAAATAGAACTTTTAGTGATTTGACAATACAATTCACGCACTTTATTCAAAATTTGAGAGAGAATCTTGAGAGGCCTAGCCTCCTTGTTTATCTTGTTCAAGAGCATGCTTAAGGGTTAATCCTTCTTATGAATGAGTCTATAAATCTTTTGGATAATCCAATGTGGTTTCTTTGAATGGGTCTTAGTTGCTTTGTTCTTCTAAAGTTTATTTGAATTTCATTACTTTGGTGCCTATTTTCTCTATTCTATTTGTTCTTGTTTGCCTTTGTTGCTTCAAAGATATTGGGGTGAGATTATAGTAGAACTTTATACTATTCTTGAGGGTCTTTGAAGCTTAGTTCTTCAAGGGTTTGATAGAGGGTAGGTTGTTATTTCAATTTCTCCTTTTTGTTCTCAAGAAAAAACTTTGTTTTGGTCCCATTGGTTGGGCTGAACACATAACCAACTAAACCACCCACAACTCCAAGAAAAAGCTCACCTAAGATCATATCAATTCATTAGGAGATGAAGTTGGTTGTCTTAATCTCCTCTCAAATGGCCATTTCTTCAATTATTTTTCTACCTTCATAGCCATGTGCACCATTTCTTCCAAGGTTTCATATGAATACAACTCGACTACATTGGTAATCTCATGGTTCAATCCACTTAGAAATCTCACTTTGGTGGCACGTGGATCTTCATTAATAACCGCCCTAATCACTAGCACCTCAAGTTCTTTGTAATAATCTCTAACGCTTTTATTCCCTTATCTTAGCACTTGAAGCCTTTGATATAGCTCGTTATAGTAGTGGTCTAGTATAAACCTCGCCCTCATAAGATTTATCATTAATTCCCATGTCCCAACAACATTTTCTCCCATTCTCCTTCTATTTGCCAAAACCTGCTCCCACCATACTAATGTATAGTTTGAAAACTCTAATACTGCCAACTTCACCTTATTTATCTCACTATAGTCCTAGCAATCAAATAGAATTTTCATTTTTCTTTCCCATTCAAAGTATGACTTGGGATCACTTTCCCCCTAGAATTATAGTACCTTCATTTTGATATTTTTCAATTCTCACTCTTCCTCATTTTCATCTCTCCTCCTACATCTTATCACATTATCCCGATATTGTTCTCCATAGTCTTCCTCTGGGTATCCCTCTTCCCACTCAAATTCTCTCTCAATATTTCTTTCGATTCCCCTCATCAGATTCTCACCAAATCTCCCTCGGCCTTTTCCTCTACCTCCTCTCAACCCGTTTCTTCCTCCTCTCATAGGAACTTGTTGATATCCACCAAATGAGTATTCATCCCATTCTTCTCTAGGTTGTGTGTTCACCGGAGGCATGTTGTAAGCTTCTGGTTGCTCTTGTCACCTCCTTTGACCAGCAGTAGATGTTTGGCTTTATTGAACTCAGAGTTCGATCATCTCTCTCTAAATGCCTTCCATACTCCTTTGCAATGAAACGAGGGTTTCACGACGATCTCTCGGATCCTCTTGTGGTCTACTTGCTCTACCAAGAGTTAGCCTAGTCAGTTCCTCTTCTTGAGTCATTATTGGAGTTTAGATTGATATTCCTGCAAAAAGAGTTAAGAGAAGAAAAAGAGAAATTGGTTTCCTTGCTCACACCCTAAGTGTTTGCACTACACTCTTGTGTTTGCGCTCCTTGGGCTTTTTCAAATAAGAATCTTCCTCTCTTGCCTTTTTCATTCACTCAATGTTTCACTTGTTCAACCGAATTCCTTCCTAACATCAAGGGTTTAGTTCACTTTAGTCTTTTAGGTCTTAGGATGCTTCAATACAAGGGTCTTAGGATGACAATTTTAGTGAACACTTAGAGGTCAAGAAATAAGTAGAATACAAGGTGTTCACAACACATAACAAAAAAAGATAGTTTGAAGAATATAATGAAACAGTTATAGGAATAACACTAATGTTCAAGCCACAGTCTTTCTTTGAGATATTTCATAAAGAAACGTGGTGTTCATAGGGTATATGGTCATTGAGAACTTTTAGCAAACACCTTATGTACAAGATTTTCCTATGGAACTTTGCAAGCAAATTTCTTCCCAAACAAGTCCAATATAGTCACAACATCAATAATCAATGTTTTATCAAGGATATTTCTTCAACAAGTCATTCTCATTCTTTTTTTTTTTTTTTATCCACTCAAGATCAAACAACACTCTAGGTTTGATAGATCCAAGCTAAGATACAGATCTAAGCTTATCTTGCTCTGATACCAAATTTGATATGAGCTTGAGAGAGAAAGTCTTTCAAGATCTAAAAGTGTCTTTTGTTTGGACTTTAACAAAGTAGAAGGACTTCAAGATAAGCACAACAAACAAGAAAATGGCATAAAAAGATCAAGAAAAGTAAAAAAATAACACATTTTCCACAAACAAAGAACCTTAAAAGAACTAGCTTTTAGAACCCCAAATTTAGTAGATAAGGTCTACCACAACAACACTTTAGAACCATTAACTTAGTGAGAAATCAAGAACTAAAAGGATAGGGAATTGTGGGCATTCAAACAAGAAACAACAAGAACCCTAAATAACATACAAGAAGAACCCTTGTTAATTTCCTAGTTGAATTATCCTTAGAGTTTTTGAACACTAACTCAAGGATGGACTAAGCCCTTAGGTTGGTCTTGGATTGAAGTTGAACAAGGAATCTCTCTACGCTTCAAGCCTTCAAGATGAATCTACATTCATGTTAAAAATATGATATATATTGTTCTTCTTCTTACAATATAAAGGCATTATATAAGGGTTTTCTATTCCTGATCTAAACACTTTTAAATATTACAAAATGACCTAAAAATAGCTAAAAAACATCAGGGGTTCAATTCCAGAGCACGGCTGACGCCAGGTAGGCCTCCTAGGGGCGGCACCGAGTCTATTCTGGCAGAACAGTTCTCGTGCACAAAAAGTCATAACAAAAAAATGGGACTTAACCAGTCCACAGCTGGTGTTGGGTCGGGTTACTAGGGCCGGCACCAAATCGGTTATGGTGGAATAGTATGCGCTCCAAAAAATTAGAATTTTACAGGCCACAGCCGTGTTAGGATTCGTGGACTCCTAAATGCGGAAAATATCTACGAATCCCTTCTGAGGATCCAAGTAAACGATTAAGAAGATCGTAGGTTTGCAGAATTACCTCTGGTTGGTGAAATCGATATCCTTCGATTTCGATGGTGTTGCTGCACGTGTAACCCAAATGATCACCAGACGCTGCAATGCGCGAACGTCTTCTATCGAATACACACCGCGAACTCACTCATCACCTGGAGAGTGCTAGCGCCTAGGGTTTGAAAGGGTTTTTTTCTGGTAGAGAATGGCACGAATGTTCTCAACAGAATTAGACTCTTGAAAAGACGGCTAGGGTTTTCTTAAAAACCCCCGAACCTCTTAGAGTCCAACCCTAATAATATATTATCATATTTTTATTTAAATTCAAATTAAATTAAAACTAATATGATAAGATTCTACCATTATCTCGCTTATTTAAACAATTAATTTACCGAGTCAGATTCTTATAATCTGGACATTATCCAAATGCATCGAATGTGGACATATTTCCAAATTCATCAAATCTGGTTACCAAAAAATAACCTAACAAGTTCGCTTATTTTGTGACTCTATGGGTTCATTTAACACTGGCAGTGTGCCCAAATCATATTTAAATGACGCACAAGTTATAAGCGGTTTCTAGCAAAACATTATAACTATCCAGGTTAAATGAAGATCGATGATCTCTTTGAACCAAATCATAGTTTTATATTTAGTCCTTTTGTCACATGATATCCAGATTAAGCATAAGGCACGGAGCATGTCATCCTTATTAAGCTTAATCAATTATTTCTTGATTTCATAGTAGACTGTTCAAACAAATGATATCAATATCTTAGATTGATATATTTGAGCACGGCCATGCATTTTAATAGCCTAACTTATCAAGGGGCCCATGGATATCTCTCCCATAATTGAAAGGGACAAATTCCTTCACTATCATTCATATTCCTCTCATTGATTTATTCTAATCTAATAGTAGTCTAATTTATTATCTGATTAAAGACAACTTTAGAAAACGTCAAAATATAGAATTTATCAAGTAGAAAACTATGATGAATTTAGGTCGAAGGACTTTTAATATCATTATGGCTAGAAAGTACTTATGTTCCATGAAGTACTCTCACAGCAGGTCATGTCCAATACAATGTTCTCTAACATTTATTTATGTTTTGACTCGATATCACAAATATCCATGACCACTAAAACATAGCCATCAAGTCACAAACATACTAATCTTAATTTATTGTTATTCCAATAATAATAATCGATCAGGGACAGTTTTAGAATAGTCATTGTATTCATTGTAGGGTTTTACTATCAAGTCATGTACTTGATGACCACAAAATAAAATGCACTATTCATGGAAAGAAAAACCTCATATTATTATATAAAATATAATGACAATAGTATAAGTACCAATTGACTCTAGGGCATATCCCTAACAAGCCGGTGCTTGGTTGGGCTGCTCTGGTCAGCGCCAGGTCCGTTCTGCTGGGCAACATTTCTGTGCGAATTACTTCCGATTGACGTCCTTCATACACCAGTAATATGGTCCGTTCTCAATCCTCTCCCAGCAATACCCATATGCTATCCCACTTGGAATGTGCTTGTAGATATGCTTGAAGGTTGTGTTGGAATTGTTTGGCATGGGCTCTCATCAACGGACTGAGCAAGCTCGACTTTGTTTTAGTTTCGTCCTCTCCCCCTTCTTAAGCTCGATCCCCATAGCCGGATTGATTCCTATCACTCAATAGGTTCCAAAAATATGTAAATCATGAATGGCATTAATCATATATCATTGTCAATTATATTCCCATGCTAATGAAGCCTTAAAAAAAAAGCAATATTGGCAGTCAATTCATTCAACCAAAAAAATATACAAGAATTTTTGCCTAAAAATCCATAGAAAAATGCCCAAAATTAATAGGAAAAATTAAACCGTATAAAGTGTAGAAAACCATAGCAGAATAATCTCCAATGTATGGGTAATGATCTTATGCAAAAAGATTAAAGAAATGGTGCACCAAATAGAAGGATTGAAAAATGGGTTTTAGAATAAAAGATTGGATTTTTTCTAATTGTAATCCAAAGCTTCAAGAACAAAAGGGAATATTTTATGTTTTGAAGGTGTTTTGTAGGTTGAGAAAGTGAACCGATGGTGTTTCGGAGTTGAACCCGGTGATGGGTGGAGAGAAAAAACGAGGGAGATGAGGGTGTTTTTCAAAAAAAAAAAAAAATGGTCAATAATGGTCGTGAGTTGTGTTATGGCCGATCGGACTTAGCACCGGGCCTATTCTACCTTTGCATTACTATTGGGCTGTGCTAGCCTGACACCCGGGCCAAAGTTCGAGCTCGGCGCCAGGTCAACTCTGGCCAACAAAAAAATATCATTCATTTTTTTAATTCAAGCAAATAATAATTAAAACATGAAATCATAAAGAGAATACAATCTAAAAATTAAAAAGATAGCAAAATGAATGAAAATAAACAAAATTAAAGATATGTCCAACAAAACCAAAGTAGTCAAAATCATTGTTTTCCATGGTCTTAGTCATGTAGATTAGTCTCCGTATTTCCTGGAAGTGATCCCGCTTGATGATGCCCAAGGAGTTTGGCTAGTTGTCCAATTTGAATCCAAGGTTTCGCATAGATGCCTCCAAATTTCTCGTGGTCACATCTACTCCTTGAAACTGTATCTCCATTCAACTTATCAACTGGTTAACCAACTCCTCTAATGATGGCTTAGCCGGTAGGGCATTGTAAGGTATAGGCGGTTGAGTTCTTTGAGTCCCAAAATTAGAAGAACCTTCCCTAGGTTTGTTTTGGTTATTCTACGAAAAGTTAGGATGATTCCTCCAACCCAGTTTGTAACTGGTTCTACATAGATTATTACCTTGGCGTCCATTGCCCACAAATGCAGCTTGTTCTAACAACTCTTGTGATGATCCCATACTTTGGCACTCATAGTTTGGATGCACTTCTCCACAAAAGGCATAACTTACACTCATTACGTGCCCTTGGGAATAAGACATTACTAATTGATCCATCGTTTGTGTGAGTGCTTCCACCTTTACCTCTAAAGTAGCCATTGCATCCACTTTGTGTACTCTATTGATATGAGCTCTTGACTGTGAACTATCCTAAGCATAGTTGTTTGTGGCCAAATTTTCAATCAAGTTAAATACCTCTTTCAGGATCTTAGAATTAATGGAGTCTGTTGCAGATGCATCAACTAATTGCCTAGTAGCGAAGCTCAAATAGCTATAAAAGATTTGCATTTGCATACCCAACTCAAACCTATGATGAGGACTTTTTCTAAGCATTTCCTTAAACCTTTCCCAACACTCACAAAATTTCTCAGACTCTAATTGTTGGCAGGTAAAAATATCAATCCTAAGTTTGAATGTTCTAACCAAGGGAAAATATTTTTCCAAAAATTTTTCATCTAAAATATTCCAAGTAGTAATGGATCTAATTGGCAAAGATTTTAACCATGATTTTGCTCTATCTCTTAAGAAAAAGGGAAAAGCCTTACTTTGATGGCATCATCAGAAACACCATTCATTTTAAAAGTGTCACAAATTTCTAAAAAGCTCGTAAGATGGGCATTGGGATCCTCCACAAGTAGCCCCTCAAATTATACCATGTTCTGGATCATTTGGATTGTGTTGGGCTTTATTTCAAAGTTGTTGGCCTCTATCCTAGGTCTCGTAATGCTCAAGTCCATACCCGAGATAGCGGGTTTTACAAAACCGTCCATAGTCCGCCTACCATTACCACTATTGTTAGGTTGATTTACCTCCATGCCTTTTCTTACCCTTTCACTTACAACATTTTGGACCTTGGTAAGGGTTCGTCGGGTCATAAACTAAGGGCAAGGTCTACATAAAATTGAAGATAGTGAGATTATAGAATTTACAAGTTAGTTTGTAAGTACATATTCACAAATTAAGTTAGAAAAATTACAACATGTAGGGACATTACAGTACATATATACAAGAAAACAAAATATGGCACCTATTCATACAAGGAACATATATATATATATATATATATATATATATATTTAATTACATAAAGACATATAAACATGGTTAAATCAACAAAATTCAAGCTTTCATGATATTATTCTCCGGCAATGGCACAAAAAACTTGATGCATAAATTTTGGATGTATAAAAATCATCAAATTTAAATCTATCCCTTAGTCAAGTTTTAATTAAAACATTAATCTCAAAATGCACATACGAGCAAGTATACTTATCAAAAGCATAGTTTACGGAATTAACGAGTATTGATTCTCAAAGGAGAAAGTACACAAATAACTTTTCATTCATTGTTTAACCGACCTAAACAAAGTGAGAAAATAAGAAGAAAGAAAAATAAAGAAAAAATCTATACAACTCAAGGATGTGAAAATATGCAATTTAGACAAAAACTTTGGACAACATGACAACAAATTACTTAGCCAATATTACAATCAATTATTATCTTGGTTTCACGAAAGATTTAAAATAGATACACTTCATTTGCAATCCATGGAATCACTATCTTCTAGTTAAATTAGTGAATATATTCTATTCAACAAATTACCCAAAAGATACATTAAAATCAATCCTCATATAAACCCCTATATTTTAGGTGATTTAAAATAGGAAATTAGTCAATGAATCCATATTATAGTAGTCATCAACCAATCTTTGGTTACCTAAATTCTAGACAATTAACCCCCTTTTCAAGCAAGTTAAGAGATAACAAATATGAAATTAATTAATTGAAGTCATTACCAACCCCTTTTTCAATCATGTTAATAACAAAAACCAAGCAACCAATTACGTGAGAAAAACATGCAATCAAATACCAAGAATAATAACTAATTGTTCAAGAGGCTAGAATAACTAATAAATGATGAATCCCAAAATTAATGTCAAATTACAATGGAAATATTAAGTACATAATTTTTTAAGAAAAAGAAAACAAAGGTAAAAGAAAGAACTCATAGACAAGCCTACTTCTTCTCCTTTGAAATCTCTCTTGAATTGGAGAATTCCTCCTTCTTTGAGTGATTGGAACTTTTGCTCTTGGATTCACCACCTAATCTCTTGTGTTTTCTCTTGCTTTTATGAGCTTTTTTATGCCAAATTCATTACCGAGGAGTCTTAGCCGAGTAGGAATTGAAAAATACCAAAATCATTGAAAAATTCTAAATTCATACACAAAATTATCGTATTCCAGAGCGGACCTGGCATTGGGCCCAGTCAACCCACCTGGCGCCTGGTCCACTTGCCAGACCTAGCACCAGGTGTGTGCTGGAAAATCTCTAGTTTTACTAGAAATTAACTTAAATCTGCACAAATTTGTCAAAAACACTTTCTACAAGCAAAATGTCAAATAGGAAGGAATATTATTAGTTATTACAACAGAAGTATCTCAAACAACATCAAATAATTTGGAAAATAGTGATGATTCTAGCCCCTATTTAAGCGAAATATGGTATGTCGTCAAGGGTTTGAATGATTTGGGAGGAAATAACAGAGAAAGGGGCTTTTTATTTTCTGGGATTCGATGCTACATGGTCCCATAGCTAACGAATGATTTCGTTAGACTTTTGAATAGATGAACAACACCAAAGGGTATGAAGTGCATGGTGTCGTGCACATTCTTAAAGATTCTTTCTATTTCACAGTCAAAATCAAGCAATGCCTTAACTAAATCTCTTCTGTGCATACACATCAAAAATTTCCTACAAAGTAAAACTAAGAAAACTTAACTTCTACTCAAATCAAAATACTACATATATTCATAATAAGATATTATCAACAATAAATTGCACCAACACAAAAGTTAATGCCTAATTTCTCCACAAGAAATCAATTAAACAAAATGAGAGTCCATATAAAATAAAAGTATCTTTACAAAACATACACTATCAAATTACGAACAAAAAAAAACATAAAGATTATAAACAAATTAAAATAACAATTGAGTCAATGAAACTCAAGTGGTTTTGGGATATTGATGATTGATTCTCGACAACGGCACCAAAAACTTATTGTGAGTGCGCGAGTGATTTGTGCTATGTATATAAGACAGATTCAATACTCAACTAAATTTTAAAATAAAATACTAATTTAACTCGCATACAAACACAATTTGGCCAAGTATACTTGTGAAACACCACCTAAAGCCAATCCTAGAGTAAGGGGGTCGGGATGCATATCATATTATCTTGCATGAATATATATATTTTTGAATGATTTTTTGTGCTTTAGAATTGTGGTTTAGGTTAAAAGGCTTAGTTATGCTTAGTGAGTAGGAAGGGTAAAATGGTATTTTTGCTTGAGGTCAAAATAGGAAGATAGCTTGAGGATTAAATAAGAGGAATGTGTGGGTGAGAAAATAAGAACAAGAATTAGTGTGATTAAGTGGTTAGAGCTTTGTGAATTAATTTCTAAGGCCATGAGTTCAAATCTCATCATCTAAGTTTTTATCATGATTATCTTAATTAAGTTTGAATTTTTGTTTTCTTGCATTCCATAAAAATAGGAATGTTGTCTTAGGGGAGACATGAAGAGAATGTCCTAATCTTATCATCATGTCCTAAAAAGAATTCTAGAGGAATTCTTGTCCTTTTTATTACCTCTAGCTTTGTCCTAACATCTTCATAATTTAAATGAACCAAAATCCATTAAATCTCTTCTTTTAATTCCAAAAATTCTGTGACAATTCTTCAGCCTTGAATTTCGAAAATCAGTCTTGAAGGATACAGGATTGGCTGAAAATAGGAGAGAAGTTAGGATGGGTTCCCAAGAGAAATAAATCACCATGGTAGAACCTTCAATCCTACCTTCATGTTGATCATGGTTTTAATGAAGGAAAATCTGGAAAATTCTTGTCAGTCCAGCTTTCAAAAAATTCATCCAGTAATCCTAACCATTTGCTGCCAGAAAAATGGTCATTTCATGTGGCTTGAAGACTGAAAATTCTGTGCAAAATTCAGACTGCACAAACTGCACAAAACCAGAAAAATTTCCTGCACAATTCACTGCATTCTAAGCTGAAATTGAAGCTGTCTTTTGTCATTGATTCAGCCGAGGCACCCTCTGTGTTTCTCCAGAAAGAAAGCTGGAAAACCACCCTTAAAAGACCCTCAAACACCCAAAAAAAAAAAAACCAGCTGCAAATCGGGCTGAAGAAATGCAGAAAATTCTGCATCAAAAAGCTTGTCCATTCGAAACCTTGAACAAGTTGAAACCAGAAAAATTTCCAGTTTTGTCTCCCTAGGCCTAGACCAAAAAACACCTTCAAACCTCTGCAAATTGGACCTTGTTCAGCCATGGACTGAACACCATTAACCTCCACACTTACCTTGAGTACTTGGACTCCATGATCATACCTCAAAAACCTCCTAAGATCACTCTATCCAAAACTCATTTGAACTTCAAAAAAATTCCAGAATTCTTGCTTCATTAAATCACTCTTGTATCAAGCTAGCAAACCAGAATTTTCTCTGGCATTGTAAACTGAATTTCGGCCAGCCTTAGAGGTATATTAACCTTCATTCATTTCAACAAAACTAAACAGTCCAGCCGGCACCATTGAAGAGCAAAGAAACCTCTCTCCATCAAACACCATTAACATATCCTATACCTCAAACCACTCCTCAAATCACTCCATTTGAATTTCAAACAATCTTATTTTTTCTCTCCCTCTCTAAGCTAAAACCAAAACCCCTGAATTCCCTAAACCAATCGGCCAGCACTCTCCAGAAATTCATCCAACATTTTCCCTCAACTCTCTCCATTTTCACCAAGAACACACACTACCTTTATTCAAGCCAAAGACTACTTTAAACACCTCCAATCCCACTCCAAAACTCCAGAACACTCCTACATACTCCCTAGAGATCATTTCTGGAATTTATAACATCAAGTCTCGAAAATAAAAATTAGCATTCGAATCAAAACCAGTTTTTTCCCTTGAAGTCTCAAGAACATCATCAAGGTAACCAAGAACAATTCTTTTGTTCATCTTCTTCTCTTCAATCTTTAACATATCATGCTAATGCTCTCTCTCTCTCTCTCTCTCTCTCTCTCTCTCTCGGCTAAAATGGTTGTGACAACCATGGCTATTTTTTCTCCGCCTCTCTTGGACAATTCAAGACTCTCAAGTGTGGACCTTCTTAAATCTTCATCAAAGTGTGCATCAATCAAGTATTTCTCCTTAAACCTTCTTTTTAATTCAGCATTCATGTCTCTTAGATATTGATAGGAAGAATAAAATATGAATGGGGGATTGAGTATATGCATGTGAATAAAGGGGTTGGGATTAAGACATGAGAATGATTGATCATGTTTAAGCTATATGGATTTCCGTGAGAATCGATGTATGTTCATCATGGCCTAAGAGAATTATGAATGTTTAAGCATGCTAGATGTTATGTCACCTTTGGTGAATAGGATTTTTTATGTTCTTATCTCCATTGAAGCCATGATCATGATTGTTTGGCCATGTGATAGCAAGTGTTGATTTAAGCATATGTTCATAAATGGATTAGTTTGTTGTTTGATATTGAGGAATATGTTCATGATTCTTGTTAGCAATAGGAAAATCATAATTATGTTCTTGATGATCCTCGGCTATTTTAATTAGTAAATTTTATTACCTTAATTAAAATTATTACTATATTTTTCTCTAAGGATTTCAGAATTGCTAGGAAGTTTTGGAAATGGGATGTTACATGAAATATTCACATTTTACTAGTCAAATAAATGATATTTTTCCTTAGAAATAATATATGCATAGGCATAATATTAAATAAAATCTTTTATATAAATAATAATAATGACCTTGTAGACCATAGTTCAAACTTTTGCTTATATTCATAAATATTATTTATATTAAAATTTGTTGTTATTTATTAAACAAAAATTTAATATAATTCATTTATTATTAATTTTATTTATTACTAATTATTTATTATCTATTAAAAATTAATTAAAAATTATTTGTAATTTATTATTTATTTATAATAAAGCTATTTTTAAATTACCATTTATTAATATTTAGGGCTTGGTATTATTCAATATTCAAACCTTAGTTTATCTATTAATAATAACACTCAATAATTATTATTTGAGTCTATAATTTATTAGCAATTATTTTAGAACCCCTAGTCATTTTAACTTATCAAACTAGACTTGTTTTATAAAATTCTTTATCAGCTAGCCTTAAAACTTAGGACATTAGGGTCGTGATTGTAATAAGTTGAACTAGGATTATTTGTGTAAGTGAATTTAGCTTGAGTGTAACCTTATGTTTTGTGTTTACCCCAGGCGGGGTTAGGTCAGCCTTGGAAGACTTTTGAATTTGAGCAAGCAAAGAATCAGGTAAGCTCCTGCATGGAATTTGGTGAAGACCAAAAATTAATGTGGCAAGCTAAACGCGATGTGTATGGAAATTCATGTTGTAAAGGCAATTAAGGACTATTTTTCCTATTTATTTCAGTCAAGCAAATCATTTGAAAATCAAACAAGCAGTTTTACACAAAATGCTAAACTTTTTCTAAAACCCAACTTTGACAGGAATTTTAGAACCCCTAATTGCTATTTCCAAATAAAGTAATGTCTGATCCATTTTCTCCCAAGTGGGACAATCAACGTTGAGTACTCAATAAGGGTAGACTACTAGGACTAGTCTTTGAAGGGTTAGGATAAGTCTCTCAGTAGGTAGCCATCTCTAAGGGGTGAGTCCTTCTTGGATAGGATGCCAGTCCAGTAGGTCATGCCGGTCCGAGCTAGCAAGTTTCAGTCTTGTGGACTGTGTGTTTCCGGAGTGGACAACCGGTAAGTTTGGGTGTAGAGATGGAGGGGTATCTCACCCGGTAGGCCATACACCTACCTTTTGTCAGCTTGCACAAAGTGTGGCATTCTGACCGTTGCTTAGTCATGGGGCCCAACGTGTGGTAACCCATGGCTACCCATTTGAGTTGTTGTATTTATTGTGCACATGTGTGGATTAAAAAGGAAAACACCACTCCTTATTTTCAAAACTTATTTAATGCTTGCTAGCATTTTCTCTTATGGAACTGTTACAACTTGCATACATGAATTATTTTACCCAAAACACTCAAAGCACACACGGGCTTACTGAGATTTTTATCTCATCACCTTTTACACCATGTTTTCAGGTTGATCCGGATGTGGAGGTCAATAGCTAGACTAGTTGCCTTTATTTTGAAGACTTTATGTTGTTTTCTTTGTGGATGTTTTGAGAAAGTGTAGCAAACAATTTATTTTGGATTTATTCCTGTATTTATCTTTTGGGTTGTAATAAGTTTAATTTTAAAGTATTTATTATATTTTATTATATGCGACCTAATTATAAAGACCCCTTGTCCATTGGACGGGGCGACATCCCTTGCCCTGTTGGGCCTAGGTACTGGGGTGTTACAATACCCATCATATAATATAGAGTGTAGTTGGTAAATATCGAAGATCCCAAGAAAAGGACGTTAACTACCACTACTTTCTCCCAAGTTCAATTATCTAATTAATCCAAATAAAGAAGTTTCCTTCTCCTTTCTTTCTTACTCAAGGTTCACTTTCTATCTCTCTGTCGATTTCTCTCTTTCCTTTCTCTCTCCCTCTTCTTTCTTTTTTGCTTTCTTTCTTTCTCTTGTTCTTCATTTTCCTTTTGGTTTCTCCCTTGGCTGGCTGCTTCATCTTGTTGTTTTATAAAATCTTCAAATCTTAAATAGTGACTAAGCAAGGCCAGAACATAATAGAACTTTATAGAACTTTGTGGAAGCTAGAAGAATATTATAAAGCTTGTTAGAACTTTATAGAATGTGTTAGAATATTAGAGAACATCCTAGGAGGTGTTAGAGACTAATAGACGCTTGTGGAAACCTTGAGAATCTTGTAGAATTTTACTTGATTATGCATGCAAACCATGCAACCAATCATATAACTCCAAGTATATTTCATTTGCTAGCTTAAAATAGCTAAGATCATCATCCATTCTTCTGCAACAAAGGCTTCTAGCTCTAAGGATTGTGCCATTGAAAAGGTTGATATTGTTGCCTTTCTACTCAATGCATCTTCCATTAAATTTGCTTTACTTGGATGATACTTAACTTTTGTTTCAATTCCAAGAAACTTTTCTCACATTCTTTCATCTAAACAAATAGCATTTTCTTTTCGATCAATTGAGTTAAAGAAGAAACAAGTTTTGAAAATCCTTCGATAAATTTTTGGTAGTATCCAATTAATCCCAAGAAACTATGTGCTTCTATTGGGTTTTCTAGATGCCTTCAGTTTTTTATGGCCTGAATCTTTGTAAGATTTACTGTAATCCCCACCTTAGATACTACATGACCTAAAATATTAACCATATCTAACCAAGATTCATACTTACTGAACTTGACATATACCCAAAATTTTTCAAACATTTTTCGCAAGTGTTCTTCATGTTCTCGAAAATTCTTAAAGTATACCAAGATATTATTATTGGAAATAATAATGAAATAAATTGAATATGGTTGGAAAACTAGATGCAAGAGATTCATGAATGTTGCAAGGCCATTTAGCAACACCAAATGGCATTACTACAAATTCATAATAGCTATATTGCTTATTAAATGCAGTCTTAGAATTGTCCTCTTTTATGATCTTAACTTGGTAATACCTCTAACTTCGATCTAGCTTAAAATAACAACTAGCACCTTGTAATTAATCGAATAGTTCATCCACTATGGGTAGTGGATACTTATTCTTCACCATTATAGCATTTACAATACTGGTACTCCCCAGGGTGATTTACTTAGGATGCAATTCTTTAATTCAGCTAAAAAACATACAAGTATTCACAAAACTACAGGTATATTCTTAAAGATAAGCAAAATATCCAAAACAATCCTTAGGCACAACTTTTGTTATAACCCGTCATTCAAAATGAAAACACATATAAAAAAAAGAAATTAATGATATATTTTCCCTCTCTATTTATTAATAATTATTAAGGTTATAAATTAATAATATTATTCATAGTGTTATAGAATGGCCATCCCTAGTGCTATTATTATTAATATTAGTATTATTAGTATTATTACTAATATTGTTATTATTTTATTTTATTCTATTCTATTTTATTTTACTCTATTCTATTATCATTATTATTGTAGTTTAATGATAATAATAATATTATTTTTTATTCTAGTATCCATTACTATTATTTTTATATCTATTAATTAATACAAATATTTCTTGGTAATATTAAATTATAGTATTATTAAACTCAATAATTATATTGAAATATTATATTATTCTTACTATTGTTATTTCTATATGTATTGACATACATACATATACACACATACACACACA